>NC_069406.1:59397058-59472058 GCF_026875155.1 Cherax quadricarinatus | reverse complement strand
AGGTAATACAGTCACCAAATACATTAACAGGTGACATGACAGGTAATACAGTCACCAAATACATCAACAGGTAACATGACAGGTAATACAGTCACCAAATACATCAACAGGTGACATGACAGGTAATACAGTCACCAACTACATCAACAGGTGATAGTTGATTACAAAAACGTACTACAGTGACAGTCATGCACTCCACATAGGGGGACGAGGCGAGTGAAGTCAGTTGAACGACAAATGGAACAATTACAACCACACAAATGGTGAAGAATAATGGAAACAAATGGTGAAGAATACTAAGAATGTATTACTGCCTCTGAACAACTTTGGACTTGAAACAAAATAAATGAGAGGTTCGAACCTGTGAACTCCAACAAGATTATTATTATAATCATGGGGAGAGCTAAAGCCGTAGGATTATACAGCGCATGTCGGGGGGGGGGGAATTGAAAGGTATTCAGGCTCAATTCAGGGAACTGGAGCACATATCCAATTCCCTAGATCAAGAGCCCCTCACCAGCATCAAGGAACCTTCCTTGAAGGGAACTCCAACAAGAGAGGAGTATGTGACTGGACCCGAATAATGGATGCGGTTCATGACTCAAAAAATTCTCTCTACACTTAGCCTTTCTAAGCCTTTTTATTCTGCCCTCTGCAGGGATGGACCTTTGAAAACTTTAATTTTTTAAGTCACCCATTACCCATCTCGAACCTAATCCATAATCTCCATCCTCACCATTGCACAGGTGGAACAAGCAGCGAACCTTGTGAATGACGCGCTGTATAGCCCTTGTGGCTTAGCGCTTCTTTTTCATTATAATAATTGTGAATGGCGCTTTGGTGTCGCCAGCCCATCGAACTACTGCCTCCCATGCCTGACCACGTCATGAACTTGAACTACTAATACATCACTACGTCACCAACCTGCCAACAAGGTGCCACAAGGCTAGGTTTAACCCACATTCTTTTATCCTCTCCCTCCAGGTCTTCCTCTCCCTTCACTTCTCTTCCACTATTTCTACTCTTCCTCTCTGATTCTCATGGGTCTTACGTGTAAGATGAACATTTCTTTTTATCCTGCTGCAGAGGACCTCAACCTGAGGTTGAAATATACAGACAACAGTTCATTATTATGGTCTCGTGTGGGATTTCCTCTCCCATCCATCAGTGTTCATTACACTTTGTTTCACCAGTGTAAGTTATATTTGATTTCATTGGGTTATCCACATAATGTACTTTTTATGTACCTATAATATCTGACTAGAAAGAAATGTATGCAAGTCAAGCCCAAACGAAAACTTATTTACCAGTTAAACACAAATGAATTGTGAGTACATTGTGATAAAGTCCCATTAAATAAGCAAACACCATGAGACGCCGATAAGGGGCTCGTGATCCAAGGAAATGAATGTGCTGCTCCCATTTCCCAGCGTTGTATGACCCTAACAAATTAGTGTTTTCCCATGAATATAATAATAATAAATTGAATGATAGACTGTATGCTCTATCACTCTTCTGGGTTCAGCACTTAGTTATATAATAATAATAATTCTCCATGGGGAAGTGGAATAGAATTCTTCCTCCGTAAGCCATGCTTGTCGTAAGAGGCAACTAAAATGCCGGGAGCAAGGGGCTAGTAACCCCTTCTCCTGTATATATTACTAAATTTATAAAGAGAAACTCATTTTTCTTTTTGGGTCACACTGCCTCGGTGGGATACAGCCGGTGCGTTGAAATAATAATAATAATAATATACTATAAAATAACACGGAAACCTTAAAGTTTGTCCTAAACCCATTTCAGTTACAGACCCCTCAAGGGAGGTTCCTTGATGCTGGTGAGGGGCTCTTGATTTAGGAAACCGGATCTGTGCTCCAGTTCCCTGAATTGAGCCTGAATACCTTCCATCCCCCCACATGCGCTGAGATATAACCACAGAGGTGCAGTGCCTACACTGGAGTACAAGCGGCTGGTATCAACAACCTGGTTGATCAGGTCAACAACCGAGGGGTCTGATGTGGGACCTGGGCAGTGTGGGATGTACATTGAAGTCTCCTTAACACCTGCTTCTATTACCCACCGGTGAATAGGTGAGTTGCCACACTGTTGTGGGTTGCATCCTGGGAAGGACCAGTACAGGACTCCATTAGAAATATATACTGCTTGTCTTTCTTAGGTTATCCTGGGTTAAACCTCTGGGATCCAAAGATTCCAATGGAAATAAATAATTCATTTTAGGACCGGTGGTTGGCATAAAATTTACAAGAGATGGTGCCCCTTAGGTTAAAACAAGCCGAGACAGATTTGCTTAACACCTCTTGTCTCCCTAATTCACCTAGACAATATACGTGGATTTAGGTGAAAATGGTGTGGGGGTTCCTAACAAGATTAAACAATGGAAATATATTATCAGAAGTACCTGAATAGCAGATTTTTGGTTTTCCTTGGCTTATTACCCTACGTTAAATTTAATCCGAACGAAATCTTATCTTATCAGGTTTTTACAGTGTGATCCTGGTTCAGCATACAAACTGCCCTTTTAGGAGCCCATTTGGGGGGGTCGGTCGGGCCTCAAAACCTAGTCTTTTTTGTACGTTGTTTGGTACCAAACAGAAAAGACTAGGTGACCTGTAATCTAGGGAACAACTCGTTGAGCTCTCCATAAATTATCCCCTTCATATAAATATAAAGTAGAGATTTGGATGAAACTTATGTTTTCTAATTACATTAAATAATTAATATAACTATTAAATTTAAAGGGACATGTAAAAATTCTGGTTTAAACATGCTTATTTTCTTCCTTACGTAAAAATTTTAATCCTAAAGGGAAAAAAAGTAACTGTGGCACTTTGTGCTAAATATGAGTTTCCTAGGCTCAGTTGTGCGCACTCGGTCCAGGGGGCCGGATTACTGCATAGGCAAAAAGGGAAACCCGGGACCCCCGCATTTGGGGGGCCCCCCCGTCCAAGGGGTTAGGGGCTCATCCCAAACACCTAAAGCGGTTCCTGACCAGCCGGACTGGCTCGTACGTTGGTTTTTTTGCGCCCGCGCAACAGCCTGGTTGATCAGGGGTCGATCCACCAGGGGGACGGTCACAGACCCGGGCGCGGGGGCGTTGACCCCCGGGGGCTCTTCCAGGTAAACTCCAACTGCACACATGGGGCAAGGCAAAGGGGTCCCCACAAAAAGTTCAAGTGTTTGGAGAGTAAAATTGATTTTTAAAAATTAATCAAAACAAAAATAAATAATGAAATAAAATAAAATAAAAATAAATAAACCTAACCATAGATGGTAACACTCAACACGCCTTTGTTTACATCAGAACAGCTGTGTTTTCCCGCTAATGGGTGAGTATGGCAGATTCCTCTCCAATTTTCTGTAGTAATTACACGTTATCTAGGCTTGTACTGTGACAAATTAACTGAAGTGTTGTTGATAGACATTGATGTGTATGGATAAATGTTTGTTTTTGCCTCTAAATGTTAAGGGAGGTACCTGATAGGGTTACTTGACCAGTAAAGACACATTTTTGGTAAAAATACTATAAAGAAAAACCTAAAAACGCAAACTGACTTCTGTTTGTAGGTTTTACAAGCACTTTGTCCTGTCTTTAAGTCTTTATCATTTCAATAACAGATCTCAATTGATTGATGTTCTACATCACTTCCGTCGCAAATGCTTAGTTTTCAAGTTGCGACGGAAGTGATGTAGAACATCAATTAATTTACTACATATTTCCCCAGAAACACATAAGCCACATCAGAAAATTGTTGGTTGGGTGAAACTGAAAATTATCTCTGCATTCTTTAATTCTCATGTCCTTATCTATGGTGGTAGGCCATATATCATGCAAAACATAATGATTAGTTTAGTTATGAAAATGGTAATATAAATACCATTGTGCATTGTTCTTGGACTCCATATTTTCTAGACTTTTGGGACTCCCTGAAGCTGGCAGCTGCCCCTCCTTCCTCCCTGGTGTATTGGAGATAGGTATCAGCCAAGGTAGATGCACATGTATAATCCCACACCACCTGCTTCCCATCTGTCCAGGCTTGAAGGGTGATACCATCTGGATGCTTCTGGCTGCCATCAGATCTGCATAGCTGGGGTGGCTCCCTTACAGCTGGGCATCCGGCTGTTGTGAGGCTCCTCTTGATAATGTTATTAACCTCATGTCTTGCAATCTTTCCCTCGGATTTATGGCACACAAGACCGTGGTACCCGAATCGGTCTGTTGCTTCACTGCCACAAATACACCTGTGTTCGGCGAGAATAGGGGCGGCAAGTCGAAGGGCAACACCGAATGCGGATGGTCTGTGGGTCAAGGCATGTGCCAAGGCTGGAGATGGGAACAGCCAACAGAAAATCCCCTGCATGAGGTGCTCTCACTGCCAGGAGGCAGGCTCTATCCTTCCCTGACACACTCTGAAGCATTGTTGAGGCTATATTTTCCACTATTGGACCATCCCAGTGTGACTGTTTGTAGTTGTTGGGGGGAGCAGGTCTGGTTTCAGAGCCCATTAGATTATCCCAGATCATGGCTCTGTCAATGAACTTTTGGTCCTGGACTCCAATCTTGTCCCTAAGATGTTCAGGGAGAATCACTGCTACAAGCCCTCTGGATGCAATACATGAGGACAGAAAAGCAGGTAGCGCAATCTGTGATGACTTGCGGACACCAATGCCTCCTAGTCTGACTGGAAGTGTAGCTTGGTTCCACTGCCCGTCTTCTAGAGTAAGGTCAAGTACTTTCGTAAAAATCTGCCTCAGGATACTGTCATAATCGTGCAGTATAGGGTTATCATATGAAGGTGCACATCTTAGGAAATATGTCAACCTGGGCATCTTTGGTTAGACATTTAGATTGTGCTTCTCAGTGCTGGTCTCCATATTACAAGATGGACATAAATGTGTTGGGAAATATACATAGAAGGATGACAACATTGATTCCATGTATTAGAAACTTTTCCTATGAAAATAGGCTATTGTTATTATAATCAAAAAAGAAGCGCTAAGCCACAAGGACTATACAGCGCTGCAGGGCAGGAAGGAAGCGAGGGCATCAGGTGGCAAAAGGGAGATGGATGAGTAATAGGTTACGGATAACAGCGGGGTAGTGGATGGTGAAAGGGTAAAGGGCAGCAAGAGACTGAACTAGAAAGGGCTGAGGGGAGTGCAAAAAGTATCATCAGAGATTGTGGAGTAAATCAGTCGTTGTCAAGAAGTCAATGAGAGAGTCAGGATTAAAGGAGGGTCCATCAGCAAGAAGGGAAGGTAAAGAGAGAGTAGTAGAACGAAGACGACGTTGGAGGTAAATTCTGCGTGCTCGTTGATAGAGAGGGCAGTCTAACAGAATGTGGGTAATCGATACTGGAACTTGACACTGCTCACAGAGAGGAACAGGGTGCCTCTCCATGAGATACCCATGAGTAAGACGAGTGTGGCCAGTGCGAAGGCGGGAGAGAGTGGTCTCCCAACCTCGGCACTGATGACAAGAAGACGGCCAGTAACCTATGCTCGGTTTAATAGAATGAAGTTTGTTACCGAGCAGAGTTGACCAACGTTGTTGCCAACGGGTGCGAAGGTGGGTAGCAATTGCAGCAAAATAGTCCAGAAATGGAACACCTCGATAGGAAATTGGTAGGTCATGTACTGCTGACCACGCAGCAGTGTCTGCCTGTTCATTGCCCTGTACGTCGACATGACCAGGGACACAACAAAAAACAATATGTTTGGTAGAGATACGGCGAAAGCCAAAGTTGGATACGGAGAACTAGGGAGAGGATGTATCAATTTTCGTATAGCCTGTAGAGCACTAAGGAAGTCTGAGACTATACAATGATGACACAGGCATAGATGCGATACGAAATAGTGCTGCAGAATGGCAATCAGTTTCAGCAGTAAAAATGCTAGCTGAAGATAGTAAAGCCCCCGCACGACGTTTGTCCGGAAACACTGCTGCGAATCGAACGCCGTCTGAAGACTTAGAGCCATCTGTGTACCCAGCGGGGGCCCATGAGAATGGGAGTGGAAGTGATCAAGAAAAAGAGGCGGGAAGCCACGTAGGCATTTGAGCTTTCGAGCAAGGGAGTGAGAAAGAACAGACCCGAACAGCTGGAACTTCCCAGGGGGGTAGGGAAAAAGTGAGATGCTACATGAACATATAAAGATGGTAACTGAAGGGAAGACAAGAGTGAATGTGGGCGAAGAGAAAAGGGACGGAGCAAACAGGGGCGGCGGACGAATAAAGAATGTCTACTAATATCGGTGACCATTCTATAAATGGAAGGATTGTGTAGATCGTGAGAGCGTACATAGTAGCAAAGGCAATGGGCATCACGGCGATCAGACAAGGATGGAACATTCGCTTCTGTATAGACTCTAGAGGCTCTCAACAGGGGAAGTGCGAAAAGCACCAAGGCACAAATGTAATCCTTGGTGATGGATAGAGTTAAGGTAGAGAGAGTAGCAGGAGAGGCCGGCAGAATAAATCTGGTCACCATAATCGAGTTTCGATAAACGAGGGCTGAATGTAGGCGAAGCAGAGTTCAACGATCAGCTCCCCAGGAAGATGAGCAAGGTTTTAAGAAGGTTTAGCCGGCTGTGACAAGTTGCCTTCAGAAAGGTAATGTGAGGTTTCCAGGATAACCGACGGTCAAAGAGAAGGCCTAGAACTGACTGTAGCACGTTCGGGGATACGGGAGCCATAGAGATACAAGGACGATCGGAGATAATAGAGCGTTAGTGAAAGTAATTTGGTGAGTTTTGGTACTGAAAATTTAAACCATGCGTGGTGGCCCAAGTGGAAACACGGTCGACCGCATGCTGGAGAGAACTGCAATAAGATGACAGTCAGCCCCTGCACAAGCAATAGCGAAGTCATCAACATAGAGTGATGACCAAATATTGGGTGGAAGAACAGGGCCAATCATTATAGCAAGGAGAAAAAGTGTTGTGCTTAGAACACATCCCTGAGGGACACCTTCGCTTGGACGAAGTCGGGGAAAGAACATTATTGACTCGAACACGGAAATATCTGTCAGTTAAAAAGTTCTTAAGGAAGGATGGTAGATTGCTCGGAGGTCTAAGGAATGGCCTGGGCCAAAATTTATACCTCCAAGTTGTGTTCTATGCCTTCTCAAGGTCAAAAAATATGGCAATAACTGATTATTCGCAAAGGCATTACGAACATACGTATCCAAGCGTAGTAAGGAGTCTATGGTAGAACGACCTTACGAAGCCATATTGACAAAGCGGAGAGACTGTGTGTGTCTCTAAATACCACATTAAAACGTCGATTTATGAGACATTCCATCACTTTGCAAACTGCATAGTAAGAGCGATGGGGCGATAGTGGGAGGCTCATGACCTGTATACCCGGTTTGCGGAAAGGGAGAACAATGGCGATTTCCACAGCTGGGGAAGAACTCCTTGTGCCAAATAGATTGAAGAGGTGTAAGAGGACTACAAGGGCTGACGATGTAAAGAGGTAACATACGAATATGAATGTCGTCAGGCCCAGCTGCCGATGATCGGCAAGCTGAGAGCGTTGCCTCCAGTTCTTGAAGTGTAAAAGGCACATTATACTGTTCTTCTCTGAGAGAAGAAAGGCCAAGGGTACTAACTCTCTGGCAGACTTTGAGGAAAAGAAACGAGGGGCATAGATGGAGCCCTCGGGAAATACGGACCAGATGTGTGCCAAGTTCAATGGCAACGTCGAGAGGGTTTGCTACATCAACACCAGCAACCCGTAGAACAGGAGCCGGGTCAGGAGGGTATTTACCACTCAATTTCCTCACTTTTTTCCAGACTGCACTCATAGAAGAAGCAGAGGTGATGGTGGAAACATAGTCTCGCCAACAAGTGCGTTTAGCTTCACGGATGACACGGCGAGCGATCACACGCTTCTGCTTAAAATCAAGAAGTCTCTCAGCGGTTCTATTGTACCGGTACCTGCCCCATGCAGCACATTTCAAACGTACTGCACGAGCACAAGCAGGAGACCACCAAGGCACGCACTTCTGAGAATGCCTGCCTGAGGTTTGGGGTATAGAATGAGAAGCTGCGGTATAAACTGACGTCGAGAAGATGTGTAGGAGCTCATCAATGGAGGATGAAGAAGGAACCTCACTAAAAGCAGTGAGGTGTGAGTAAAGATCCCAATTTGCCCGTTTCAAATTGCCAGCGAGGGCTACAGAAAGGTGGTAAATAGGAAGGAGAAGTAAGAATGATCGGAAAAAGATCGCTGTCATGTAAGTCCGGTAGAACAGACCAGGTGAAGTCTAGTGCAGTGGAGGAAGAGCAGACTGATAGATCGATGCAAGAGAGAGTATGAGTACGAGGATCAAAATGGGTGGGAGAACCCGTATTTAAAACATGGAGGGGGTGAGAGGCGAGAAAAGCCTCCAACTGGATGCCACGTGAGTCACAATGAGACCCCCCCAGAGGAAATGGTGGGCATTAAAATCACCAAGTAACAGAAGTGGTGGTGGTAAGGATGAAACAAGAAAGGAAAAGTCTGGGATAGAAAATGCTCGAGAAGGAGAGAGATATAAAGAACATATTGTAAACCACTTATTCAAGTGGATACGGGCTGCAGTGTAATGCAGGAGGTATGGACAAATAATTGACAGTACGGAATATCATTGCATAGAAGAAGGGCACTTTCATTAAAGGGTTTCCCATCTGAGAAAGGATCCGAAGAATACAATAAATTATAGCCTGAGATAGGTTGGAAAACAGCCGAGTGTAATTTTGGTTCTTGTAAGCAAGCACCAACAGGGGAAAACCTGGAAGCAACATCTGAAGCTCACCCGATTTCCCCTGAGGCTGCGGATATTCCACTGTAAATAGGCCATGATTGGCGATGAAGAAAATACCAGGATCTGTAGGTAAAGGCACCTACAGACTAGAGGGGTTAGAAAGTCAAGTGTGGTGGCATTGGAAGACGTTCAAGTAGCGAAGGAACGGAGCGTTGCGAAGAATGGGGTTGTGAAGATGGAGGAGAGGGAAGAGAAGGAACAGGAAGTGAATCAGTGTCCATTGAAGGTTTAGTCTCTGCAATATATTCTGAAATGGCTTCAAGTGTTTCTGAATTCAAAGATGTATGGGAGACCATATTGGAGATAGAAGGAGGAGGGTGAGTAAAGATTGGGACAGTAATGGACTGTACCAAAGTAGAGGGGGAGGGAAGAGTGTAAGGGACTGGAGATGAAGTGTGGGGGGGGACAGAAGAGGCAGAAAAACCTGGGAGGTGGGAGAAGAAGGAGAAACTTGGGAGGGGACGGGGGTGGAAGGCATAGTACGAGGAGGAGGGTGAATCTCCACACTTGTAATAGAGCCAGAGAGAGGGGAAGAACTAGGTACAGAGACTGGAAAGGTAAAGTGTGGAGGTGGAAGAAGGGAAGGAAGGGGCAAAGAAGATTTGAGCAATGTGGATTTTTTGAACTTCTGAGTAGAGGGGCGATTGGTATTTGGTGTCGTACGAGGTCTTGTTGATACTGGGGCTTGTGAGGAAGGACGTGAAGATGTGAGAACAGACTGAGTTGTAGTCGGGATGTCAGAGCCAAGGACAGCAAAAGGATTAGATGCCGTAGTGGCTATGGGAGGGGTAACAACAGAGGAGGCTGCAGAAGATGGGACCCCAGAAGTGGGGGGATGTTTGGAAACACGAGAATAAGAAACACGGGGTAGTCTCCCTTGGAGGCGGAGATGAGTAACTGCCATAGCATAAGGGAGACCTTCTGCCTCTTTGAGGCAACGGATTTCACGTTCATTTAAGTTTGACCTGGCAACGGCGGGAGTACGAAGGGTGAGCTTCATTACAATTAAGGCAAGATGGAGGTTTGACTGCAAGATGTATTAGAATGGTCGTCGGCACCACAACTGGGCATTCGGCCATAGATCTGCAATATTTCGCTGGGTGACCAAAACGCCAGCAATTTCTACATTGTTGCGGTGTAGGTATTACCTTTTGAACTTGTAACCGATGTCCCGCAACATATACAGAGGACGGGAGTTCTCGGCTGTCAAAAGTTAAACGAGCCACATTGCAAGGGTTTAAAGTCTCCGCCCCCGGGCAGGAAGGACATAAGTGTCTACTTTGAGGATTGGGAGATCCTGGAGTTCCAGCTGTTCAAAAATGTCATTGCCACACGACTGGAAATTCTGTTGGACTATGGTATGGGGCAGAATGACAGTACCACTACAAGAATTGAGAGAAAGATGTTTTTCAATAGTGATAGGAGTAGTATCGATATTCAAAAGGAGAGAAAGATCATGAGCTTGGGTAGCATTCTGGACAGTGACGATGCGCGTACCGCTCTTGAGAGCATGAAATGAAATATCTCTACCAACATGACGCAGGAGCACTTTGCCAATACAGTGGACCCCCGCATAACGATCACCTCCAAATGCGACCAATTATGTAAGTGTATTTATGTAAGTGCGTTTGTACGTGTATGTTTGGGGGTCTGAAATGGACTAATCTACTTCACAATATTCCTTATGGGAACAAATTCGGTCAGTACTGGCACCTGAACATACTTCTGGAGTGAAAAAATATCGTTAACCGGGGGTCCACTGTACTATGGTCAGAAAGGTAGGCAGAAGAAGAAGTCGGTCTTAAAGTAAAGAATTTAGTCCATTGTGTGGTCCGAAACTGATCGTGGAGAGGGAGTGCTTGACGTGTCGGTCTTTTCCGAGTAGAATGGGAAGGTAACGAAGGAGCATCATCAGGAGATTGACGTTGGCGTTTAGGAGTAGGACCGGAGTTGGTCTGGCGTGAAATGGGTGGGCGATTCGAAAATTGCCATACCGTAGAGGGAGAAGCCGGAAGCATAGTCAAAGGAGAGCGGAGTTCAGACAAATCGAAGGAGTCAGTCGAAGCCCCGGTACCTGAAGCGGGTGAGGAAACAGCACCAGCAAGAGGTACAGGGGCATCAGGAGTGTCCGAAGAGTGGTCTAAACACAAGGCAGGGTCAGAATGGGGTGTGGTATCAAGAAGGGGCCCGGGGGTAGTGGGTTCATGGACTAGGGCTGCCATGGTTAGGTTACTCCTTTGCTTTTTGTTTTTAAGAAAAAAAAAGAAAGAAGAAAAGAAAATAAAAATAAAAAAAAGAAAAAAGGGGGGAGCGGGGAGGAATAGTTCCCAGGAGGAATGAAAGGGCCGGAAATCTCCCTCCGCGCCCAAGAGGACCTCAGCACCGCTAGTAGCGCAGATGCAGCATGGAACCCGTGCCATACCCTACCCTTCATGCCAGTAAACCAGCAATCCGGGATAGCAACCTCACATCTGCCGAGCTACCTCAGTGGACAAAAGAGAGGGCGGCCAGATATCCGCCACAAAGCATACCTCCTTCGGCCACCACCCCCGGAATCCGAAAGGTGGCTTCCAGAGATACACCCGTCGCCCGAAAGACACCAAAGCTACTCCGGGATACCGGAGAGGGATAGGGACATCCCCAGGCAGTTCAGATTCCACGGCAAACTACGCCACCGCCAAGAACCTCAACGGAATGGGATGGACCCCGGTGTCCTTTCCCCTACCTAGGAACTAGCGCGCCTGTGGGAGAAATCCCAAAGGCCAAAAAGAGGAAGGGCAAAAGGGAGGGGTGGGGAGGAGGAGGAGGAGGAATGGAAAAAGGGGAGGATGGGATAGGGGGAGGGGAGAATGGGGGGTAATTAGGTTCGGTCTGAGGAAGAAGACCGACAGGGCTAATTCCTCAGACCAAGAGCCTCTTCACCACGCCAAGGAGCCCCCCTTGAAGAGGTGAAAATAGGCTAAAGGCACTGAACTTGTACTCTTTGGAAAACTGTAGAATTATAGGAGATATGATTGAAATCTACAAATGAAAAACAGGAATAAATAAAGGAGATAAAAATAGCGTGTTGAAAATATTTAACCAAGATAGGACTCACAGAAATGGATTTAAAGGTGGAAAAAATTAATTTAGAAAGGATATTGGGTGAGTGCTGGTGTAGGAATTGAGTTATAGATGAGTGGAACAAACTCCAAGGTAGCATCATTGAGGCAATAACTTTAAGTGGGTGTGAGTTAGACCTGCCTAACATGGGCCAGTAGTCCTAATCCAGTATTCCTTTGTTTTTATGTGAATGACCTATATGGCTTTTAAGTCTATATTACATTCATAATGCTAATGTTTGCATATACACTGGTCTTGATGGGAAGAACAGTGTATGTACACCTGCAATGTATACACTATGGATAACAGCTTCTTTCCATTGTTCTCAGGTTCAAATCCAGGATTGGATCCACTACAGGAATTTATTCACAAAATGGGTAAGGATTGGACCCATGGCAGGCAAGTTCTAAAACTAATTTGTTTGCAGACTTAATTGTCTCCCCCCCCACTCCCACCCTTAAAGTGAAGCCAATTCCTTTCCATTGTGAAAGGAACACTCTCTTGACTTTGAAAGTTTAAATAGTTGCTGGTGTGAACAGGTGATGACATTGTTTTTAGTTTTCTGTTCAGGAGTGTGTACCTACTTTTCCTGTTGAACATCAGGAAGTACATATAGTTAACTTTTCGTTAACTAGGAGCATACTTAGGTTTCCTTTCCTTTTCCCCATTCAACAGTAAGTGTATACCCATTATCTCATATGGTCAAAAGTGTATGCCTTGAGAGGACATATGTATTATCTGAGAAGCTATACATGTGTACTCAGCGGGCATGCACACATGTACCCTTCTAGGACATACACATGAGTATCAGTCGCTGGTGAATTGCTTTTGATCCATGAAATTGGAGCTGCCCTTTAATCAGTCCTTGTAGCAGTACACTAGTCATGGTCTTCTGAGACAGGAAGTCAAGTAAAAACAACTCGCATTAAAAATGTTTATTAAAGTATCGCTTTATACATAAATCACATGTTGCCAGAGTACAACATCTCGCACATCACATGTTGCTGGAATACAGCAACATTTCGCACCTTATTTGTTGCCGGGCACCATCTCTTGCATCACATGTTGCCAAACAACATTTTTTGCACATTACAGGGTTGCCAGACAATATTACAGGGTTGCCAGAGCACATTACACACATTGTCAGACATCTAGCACATCACGTTTAGACATCATCTCTCACATCACATGATGTCAGGGTACAACATCTAGCACACCACATGTCGCACATCATCTCACACGTCATTCATACCAATAAAAAACAAGACCAACAATTTGGCACACATGACGTGGCTTGACTTAATTAAGAATGCGCTGTACAAAAAGGCAAATATATACACAGGGAGATGATAATGTACAAGAGGCAGAGTATTAACCCTATTATGGTACAAAACTGGGGCCATTGCAGATACTTGCTAAGTTATAATTTCTTAAATTTCCTAAAACAAAATGTGCAATAAATTCTTTTAACTAAAATGAACGTAAGAAGGAAGTTTTAAATTTGTGTGGAAAATTTATGCAAGTGATTCAATCACTAAACATTTTTTGAATGTTGTTAAACCAATTAAATATTAATAAATACCCTTTACAAATCACAAAAAAAATCCCTCTAAAGAGAAACATTAATCAGCTGCAAAACCCTTGGGACCAGGAGAGGTGACCAAGCCAGACATGAATGAACAGGTCTTGAGGAACGATAAGGTTACCAAGGAGATTGGTTTAGCTAACCTTGAGCTGAATGTATCAGCAAGACTTACACACTAGGTTTTATAAATAGCTATACGAGTATGAGGAGAATCTAGGACAAGACAGTAACTTCTAACTCAAGGTCGTTCGTGGCCTCTTTACTCAAACTCTGCTGGTCTCTCCCCCAGAACCCATTCTTTGATTATAGTAATTAAAATGCACCTTGGTTCAGCTTCGTCGAGGGATGAAGATTTGGCCATTTTGAGGTTTACATGACAACTGCAGACACGTACGAAAACATTTAAATGTATAGCAATAATATAGAGACAATCTTAAACAAGAACATTTACATACATTAGTTTGGCATCTGAGAATTCACAATATTTTCCATGAATCAAAGAGCACAAGGCACTTCAACGTTTGGCAACTCGGAACCAGAAACTCATCTATATTATGCAAACATCTTTAGTTTTGGCAACTTGAACTCGGCACTTAATTAAACATTTGGCCACTGAGACATGATGCTTATTAAGAGATGAAAATGATGTGTTATGATGCTACCATTGGCCATTTTACCTCCACAAATTGTTTCCAAGCTGCAATATTGGCTTTGTGACAGAGGTGCTGTCACATGACCATCGGACATGCCAGCTGCCATCAGTGTTTCTCATAAATGGCCAAGGCAGAAAACAAATTCGTAAAAATATGGAGTCCTTGGCAAGACTGTCTAGACAGCAGTCGAGCCACACTTGTATAGAACTAGAAGCGTAGTTTGTGTACACCTTCACGAAATATAATGCCAATCACATGGGCAAAAGTCATGTGACAAAATGCTCCTTCGGCAGGAGTTTTTAGTGTTCAGTGTTGTGTCTACTTGAACCTTAACAGCCCTATACACCTTTCCACACAAGTCTCTCCAAGGGTGTCATCTGTACACAAAAACTGCGCCAGGATACACTAGACTCATGAGGGTGTCAGGCTGTTTTCTCTCCTTATAAATTATAGGCTTTGGCGGCTGCTACATAATGTCCTCGCTCAGCTCTAGCTGCCGCTACACGTACTCCTCGCTGGGTTTGGGTGTGCCCCGAGCACTCACTCGGCCGTTGGTAGTATTGTCCGGTAGTTCGGCGATGTCCTTGAACACGCCAACTAGGCTCTCGAAGTTGGGGCCCCAGTTGAGCAGGTAGTCCCAGCCGAACGTGGAGCCGTTGGGTGGCTTGTAGGAGCTCATGTTGCTCAAGTCGTCGTCTGATGCCACCAGTGTGCTGAGCGAGCCTCGAAAAGAATCAAAGCCATCATAGTTTTTTGCCGACTCATTGTCATGTTCATTCTCATTGTCTACCTCTGCTAGTTTGCTGAAGATCATGTTACCCGGACCAAAATCACGAGTCACTTTCTCATAGTTGTTTTCATATTCAAACTCTGAGCAAGTGAAGGAGTCATTGCCAGACTCATCAGTAGAAGAGTCTGGTGGCTCCAAAAGCTCTGTGTTGGTCTCAATGAGCTCTGCAAGTTTGTCTTTACGCTGGTTGTCTTCACTGGAAGAAGAAACAGCATCCAGTGTTGACACCAGGGAAGAGTTGCGAGGCCTGGTGTTTAGTCGTTCTATCTCCTCAGGAGTCAGGCCCAGACTCACACTGCTGTCATGTTTCTTCTTCTTTGTTGATTGTGATGATGCATGCATTGAACCAGATGACTGGGAAAGGTGTGAAACAGGTGAATTTAGGGATCGTTCACTTGTGGACATGACATCCTTCACACCTGGTCCTTGTGAGGTTGCAAGAAGAGCTGTCTGCAGAGGTTTACCGCTAATGTCCTGCAATGTGAGGATACGCGGTGTTTGCTGAGACAGCTCTGATGAGGGTGAGAGGCGGGCAAGAGGCGTAGACTGCATTTTCAACACTGATGGAGATTCCCGTGGTGCCACAGGATTTGGACTCTGTCTCATCAAGTTACGAGGGCTCTCACGGTGTGGTGTGTTGGGGAAATTGTGAGGTGAATGGCGATGATTGTGTTTATGATACCCAGGCACATGAGGATTGGTCTTGTACTTGCGAACGTTGCCATCCCTATATCCTTTATAATGGTACACAATGTCTATGTCAGAAGGTGCAATGGATGAAGCATTTTCTAGGTCGTAATGTTCTGGAGCCTCCGAGTCTGGTATGTGACCTAAACCAGCCATGGTGTCCCTCTCCTGTAGTTGCGATTCATCCACACGTAGTGGAACACCAGGTGACTTATTCATCACTTCTCGCTCAATTATATCTGGTCGCTGTGGCCGCTCGTGATCACGCTCCTTGTATTTCTTCGTTGCCAACTCCTGGGAGAGATGCGAGCGAAGCACATCATCTGTCATCTCTGCATTTTCCACATAACCAGAATCCTGGGGAGATCTCCCAGAGTCTGAGGAGGTATTGGCAAGGAGAGCCGATCCATTTTGCTTGACGTGCACACCCCCTTTCTCGCGTCTCTGGCGTCTCACACGGTACACAATGAAGGAAACTAGAATAGCAACTAGGAGGAGCACAAAAAAAACAATAACGAGTGTGATGCCGATGGAAAGAGGGTCTGTGGAGGTGGCTGTGCCCAGGTCTGCCGCTGTGCAGTCTGTGACCAATGCCACTCCTCGAGCCACAGCATCCAGTAATGACCCTGTTGAGTTGAGTGGCTGCACTTCCCCATCCACACTGAATGTTGACATGCAACCCACAAAGCCTGTAGAGAATATAAATTATTATTATTATATTTATAGTGCCTCCTCATAATGTACACACACATACGCATCCCCCTCCCTCAGTGGGAGATGGCTGGTATGTTGAAAAATATAATATAGTTTGTGTATGTGAACACAAAAGAAAAAAATAATCTAGCCAACAAGATTTTTTTGAGTGTAGTCAAAGAGCAAATGAACTGGCAGCACATCTCTTCCAGTTACACTTGGTGGACAGCCCGAGCCAACCTCAGTGCCCTTCTCATGATGATACAGTTAAGGACTTCAAATGTTTTACCCTTCCCATATCAGACACAACTATGATTGAACACAAAAAGGGATTTGACATGCTACAGCTCCAGTTTTGACCCAGACATTCATGTCCTTATTCTTTGTGCTACATATTCCTTTTTCACACCACTGGAAGCCTGGGCAGCATCACAGAGTTAAGCGAACATTTAAACACTAGACTTCTGGGAGCTCTATAATAAGAATTACCAAAAATATACAACTGAGACAGGGATAAGCTGAATGTTTTAGACCTCTGTGGAAATATTTGACAATGTAGCCTCACCAGAAACAGGTCTAGAAATGCAAGCAGGGCCTATTATTATTATAATCAAGGGGAAGCGCTAAACCCGTAGGATTATACAGTGCCTGGGGGGGAATGTGGAAGGCAGTCAGGCTTAATTCGGGGAACTGGAGCACAGATCCAATTCCCTACATCAAGAGCCCCTCACCAACATCAAGGAACCTTCCCTGAGGGGAAGCAGGGTCTAGATAGGTCTAAAAGCTAGGAGAGTATACCTGGAGATACTTGGAGAGGGTTTTGGGGGTCAACACCCCCACGGCCTGGTCTCAGACCGGGCTACGGGGTTAAGGAAAGTCCTACAACGGATCAGTAAATACAATACGTACCTGAAAGATAACGAGTGACGGTATGGGAGGATGGGTTAGGATAGATGAGGGTAACAAGTGGGGTTCCCCAAGGATCAGTACTATGTCATTCTGGTTCCTGATGAGTGTAAATTACCCACCAGAAGGTATCAAATATAGTGTGTGAGTATTTGCAGATGTGAAATTACATGGACTATAAACAGGAAAGTAAGAGACTGCCTTCAGGAAGACTTGCATTGCAGGGAAAATTAATCAAAGAAGTGATGGCCATTGAAGTTCAGTCTGAATAACTGCAGTCATTCAGTTCAGGTAAGAAGAAGAGAGATCATAAAGTAATGACTGCGGGTGAATTATTACTATCCATCTAAGTATGAAACTAGTTTTTTCAAAGTCTTAATGTTTAGGCATGCTACTTAAAAAGGCTATTAATCTAGTAATGTCATTCAAAATCATACCACAGTAGAAACACAATCAGCTTTGCTAAAAGCTGCGTGTATTTATGAAGTTCAATTATGCCCAACTCAGTAGTAGAGCCAAACATAAGGAATATGTTTAGTTATGTAGTAAATGAAGCATGTTTTACACCTGATGTCTATGACAGGCCCTTTCTTTTCAGATTATTTTTGTTATTAATATAAATTGCTACAACCATGCCAGCTATTCAGTGCAAGTAATGGTGGAGGCTTGATCTTCTGCCTGCTAATCACAGCCTAATCTCCAAACAGTCAGGCTATTAACAACATGTTGGAATATAGCCACTGTATACATATTGGAAAGAGATTAAAGACACAGTGCACTAATCAGATACAAAACAATGTCAGAAGAGGTTACACATGCACACACAATACACTGACCAGTTACAAGAGACAATGACCATCCTACAAAATGACACAAACACCTTTGATAAACCTTGGATACATATCTTTGATAGGTTTTAAGAGTTTTCCAACTCCCACAGCTCAGCCCATGGCCAGGCTTGTTTGGTGCATGCCTAATCAACCAGTATACAAATAAATTGCACATTCAGTAATTTAGATAAAAGTAGACTTGCACTGATGGTAAAAAAGAAATAAGTAAAATACTGAAATTACACTATAACTCTGCGTTAAATGAGTCATTAATCAGACTAAAGACAGACAGACAATGAAAATTATTTTTTTTAAGAGCCTCAAAACTGCTGACATCTGCACAATTTCTGATATAACCCTAACCCACTTGTTATGGTTGTAGGGGTAAAACTGTACTTCTCTGAAGCCTCCGATCACAAAAACAAAAGACAATCACGTATAAACAAAATAACATAGGATTTAATTCTCTCGCTACTCCCAACATCTTGCATCACTTGACTTCAAAGAAGTTATTAATGGCATACCCATGCACTCTGCCCCAAGCCCAGACTTGTGGAACACATATTAATCAAGAATTGCAAGAAACCATTATCAGTTGCCATAAAAATTCTGTGGAAATGGAGCCTGGAAACAGGAGTCATCCCAGCCATTAATAACCATGGATAAAGGTCGACTCTGCAAAGGTGGCAGTAAAATTGTAAAAAACAATAAACCAATAGTACTGATATCCCACATTATCAAAATCTTGGGCAGAATTTTAAGAAACAAGATTGATAATCACATGGAATCACAGTTCCACGACCCAAGGTAGCATGGGTTTAAAGCAAGTCACTCCTGGTTTAAGCCCACGCTAGACCATCACAACATGGTTTTCGATGCACTGAAAGACAAGTAAAATGCAGGTGTAGTGTACACAGACTTTGCAAAAGCCTTTGGCAAATGAGTTCATGGTGTAATAGCACATGTATGTGGGCAAAAGGAATACCTGAGAAAGTAAGCAAATAGTGAAAATAAAGAATACTCACCAGTGAGTGTGTAAGGCAGGTGGCCAGTGAAGCGGGGTGCAGCACCCAATGTGAGGGAGGTGAGGTAGGCATCAAGGAAGTCATGGATGAAGGGCAAGTCCAGCTCATCACCAACAATGTTACCATCAAGCATAAGTCTAAGAGCTGACTGTGCTGCCAGCAGTGTCAGGTTATGCCAGTCTCCGTCATTTACAGCCACATCAAGAATAGTCATGTTGATGGGTTGATTGGCACCCAGTTTGGAAGTGTACTGCAGGAAGCCACCTCGGATCTCAACGAGTGTGTAATCATTATTGGTGGCAGAGTGCAGTAGGAGGCCACTGTCCATTCGTGTTCGGAAACTGAAGGAGAGGCTCTTTGGTGGAGGTGGTGGGACTTGACGTGTGGGTCTGGGACGGGTTTTGTGGGCACGGATGTGATGGGTGCGGGTGTGGTAGGCATGTGCTTCTCGTGACCACCTGGAGTGCTGCTGGTAGAGGCGTGGTAGCAGCTGGCGTCGTCGGTGCTGCTCTGTGATGAGGAACTCGACATAAGCACCACGGGTGAAGGCTGCAGGGCGAAGAGAAGCTTCACAATCTGGAGCCACCAGACCATTGGCACAGCGGCACATATGGGTAGACCAGCGATCCAGGCAGGTGGCACCCTCACCACATGGGCTGCCCATGCACACATCAGCCACACGCTCGCAGGTGTCTGATATGCCTCGTGCCTAAAACAAAGAAGAAAAATTCAGGAAGTCATACTCTTAGTAACTCAGCAAAGGTACAAGTCTCCCTTTCTTTCCCTCAATTGACCTGCCTGAATGCTAGTGAATGGGTCGTGACTTAAGGAGTTAGAGTACCCCTACTTTTGGATCAAGCCTGATTACCTTACACTCCCATGGTACTGTATGGCTCTCATGGGTTTGGCACTTAATTATACTATACCGTGTGTGTCCATGTATTGTTTGTAATGGCTTGATGAAGCTCCTGGAGAGTGAAATGTTGCCACAATAAAATTTCATATTAGTTGCACTTGTGTCCTTTTACCTAACATATTGTCGGTAATTCTACCAACATTAATACAACTATTATTATAATTATAATAATCCTACTCTTTCCAAGTGCTGGCTAATAATGTCTAATACCACCTCAGCTCAGTATGCTGATGTTGGCTGGTAGCATCTACAACCACTGCTTGCCTGGTATGCTGACTGGATAATAACATCTAGCATCTGTGCCTGCCTGGTGTGCCAACACTGGATAGTAACAGCTACTACATACGCTTGCACGGTGCATTCGTGTTGCTTCAGTTACTACTTCTAGAGTAAATAACACATGCAGTGGATACCTGTATTAATGACATTGTTTTGCCCCACACAAGGGCTTCATCAAGGAAACCACTGCATGGGTCAAACATCAGTTACTTACACAGCCCTTGCATGAGTGAAACACTGTTCCTCTGTAGAGGTATTCAGTTCACCTAAGTGCCATTCACCCCCAGTTCTAGTTGTAAATTGTGATTAATAAAACACTGGTTTGCTTGAGTACTAACTGTTTAAACATGCTACCCTAAGTCTTTTAACATTAATTGATCCCTACAGTAAAGCATCATTAGTGACAGCAGAGCTCTTAACTTAGAAATAAAACTAGATGATAGTAAAAAAGACACGGCAAAACGAGAACTGTATTAGTACAACATTTCACCTACACTAGACTTTATTTGCCATGTACATGAAGCTTTATCATACCTGATAAAGCCTCATGTAGGTAAAAAGTCATACTAGTAAAGGTCTCTTTTTACTGTATATGTTAACTGTGCCATACTACATAATATTTAGGCTCTCCTGGACCATTATCAAGTCACATAAACCTGACCTAACTTCTTTCTTTCCTCCATTTTCTTTCTTGTGTGTTAGCTGTTAATTGTTCCATTCATGGCAGTAAGATATATTCTTTATGTACACAATTTCAGAATACCAGGTAGACAGGTGTGTCAGTCAAGAGTGGCTGTGCTATTTTATCTACTGACACTAGGCCTTTCTTTCCATCAATAGAGTCAAGATGTTGTACCACACTTAGTAGGTGGGGTATCCCAAGATTCTGAGGTGGCATAGCTGACCTGTTATTTGTTACTGAAATCATCACCAATGCTGCTTAGGAATCTTTGCCAAAGGTTTGGTACTTCTGTGACTGAATCTTCTCTTTTTAGCTACTGCTTCTTTCAAAGGAATTTGCCTTGACGTTGGTGAAGGTCTTTTAATCCAAGATGTTGAAACCAACCTCCTGTTCCATGAATCACACCTAATTATCCCCCATTTCCCAGGCACTGTATGGCTGTTATGCATTGAGTGATAACCTCTAAGTACAGTATGCAATACTCTAATAATGTACTACTGCTCGTATTATTATTACATTCATGGGGGCAGTAAAGCCATAAGGGTCATACAATGCCTGGGAGAAAGGCAGATGATCAGGTTTGATCCAAAGAAAAGGAAGTCAGGTCCAATTACTTGAATCAAGAGCCCCTTGCCAGCATCAAGGAACCTCCCTTGAGGAACTGCTGCTCATGAAATATGGAAGAAAGATTTGTTTTTACTTTATAGAGCAGTGGACTAAAGGTCATCTAGTGCTCTGAAATAAAACATTCCACACTTACACACATGCAGAATTTACTACAAACTTGAAATAAAGTAAAAACCTCACAGGATGAGACTGGTTTACATAACAAAGTCTATTGAACTAAAACTTAGTATTAAGAACATTCTGCAAGAAGCAGAGCCACTGGTCTAACCTGGATGGGTCCAGAGAGGTTAAGGGGTCTGCCATTGATGGAGACTGTCTGGATACAACCAATGAAGTCATCAGCCAGCACCTGCCCCGGTCGCTCCTGCAGTGGGTCCACCGTCATCACACCACCCAAGTACAACGGCTCATTGTTGAAATTCAGTGTCCTGTTTTGGGCACAACACAAGAATAAAGTGTAAACATACAGCTAAATAATAAAAATAACTTCTACAATACCAATTATATCATGAAATTAAGATTTAACGTGGAAAGCAGACTCGTTGAAAGTATAAAAGAGTTATTGTTTGAGATAACATTTTGAGAAAATTCACTAACAGTGGCTGTGCTTATACTCATTAATCCCATGGATTAATGTCCATGGAGTTAATACTTTTTTGTGAATAATAATAACAACACAGTAATTATATTAATAATTATAACACAGTAGTACTTGTAAATACTGTAATATGCTTTCCATATACTGTAATCAAGCAACTTAATATGAAATTAATTTTTTTACAATTGCAAGTTATATGCTGGTTAGTTTGGTAAAGACATAAGAGGGGTACACTCACCCTGTGGGGCCAGTGTCGTCGTTATAACATGAAGTGTCTCCTGGCCGACACTCTCCACACGTCTCACCATTGTGGGTACAAGTAGCCACACTAAGGGAGATAACGCGTCCATTGCGGGTTGCTGTCAACTTGTACCATTTGCCATCAGCGACGTCGTGCCCCACCTGGATCCTTGAGATAGCTGTCCGTGCACCACCAAAGCTGAAGCGAGGCTGTCCACCCTTCAGTTCTATGGCCACAAAGTCTGATCGTCCGCCTGTCTGCAAGCCATAGTTGTAAACGAGAAGAGCATCTGGCTTGTTAGTGGAGAAGATAATAGAAATGTCATTGGTGGTAGAATCTAGCGTAGGGAACGTCATGTATGACAACTCACTGAAGCTAAACGTGGATTTCTCACAGTGAGTGCCATAGAAGTTTGTTTTACATGAGCAGCGATAGCCAGGCTTTAGCGATACACAGGTGCCACCATTGAGGCAAGGGCTGGGGCGGCAAGACTCACTGGCTAGTTCACACTGGTTACCACGGTAGCCAGGGCGGCACAGGCAGAAGAATCCACCTTCAAGTGTTGTCTGACAGGACCCACCATTGCGGCATGGGTTATCATCACATGCATTAGTTTTGTCAAACTCACATTGTGGCCCTTGTCGGGTGGGAGGGCAAGTGCACATGAAATGGAAACCCTTCCTTGCACAAGTGCCACCAAATTGGCATGGGTTGGGTGAACAGGGATCTTGGCGCAGCTCACACTTTGGCCCAGTGAAGCCCTGACGGCATCTACATGACACATCATGGCGGATGAGAGGTGAGGTAAAAATAAAGCTGGGAGAGTCAGTAATTTCAGTGTCAGCATAAGCATGAATGCCATGAGAACATTCTCCACCATTCTTACATGGCATATCACTGCAAGGATTGTAATCTACAATGAGTTGTAGTCCCTGAAGAGACTGAGTGAGTGTTGGTTCCTCAGCTGCCAGCTTACGTGTTACCTCTGCTGGGCGCAAGAAAGAATTTGTGCCCGATCCGGCCACCGTTAGTGTTAAGTCTGTGTGCGAGTCAACATCAAGCATAGAATAAATGCGCACTTGACCTCCTGCAAAAATAGGCAACAGAGTATCTATAAAAGGCTTGTAATACAAGCGAAGGAACCGTTCTGCTGTTACATTGAGCAGCCGCAGAGTGAGGCTGTTGTCCAAGGTAGCATTATCAAAAGATTCAAACTCAAGTGTGACTTTTGAAGTGACATCAGGATGTTTACCATCATTTCCAGATACACTGAGAGTATAGGTACGGTCACGTGGCACTCTGGCAGCATGTAGATTGCAGGCATTAGGGATGTTAAAGATTGCAGCATCTTGGGTGAGGATCTGGCAAGAGTACTGGCCAGCTGTGTCTGCATCATTGGGGTGTACATCAGCAACCTTTCCACCAGGGAACACTCCCTGGAATGTCTGTACCTTCACTGTGACTGTCCTAGGTGTTGAAGGCGAGTCATTCTTATCCAGGACAATGATTGACACAGGATACTCAGACTTCATCTTTGGTTTACCACTATCTTCAACCTCAATACGGAAGGTCAACTCAGGTGTGGTCTCACGATCAATACTACGAGTTGTCTTGACCTCTCCTGTTGCCTGGTCAACTGTGAAGAACTCTCGATGCTCACCTCCAACAATATAGTAGATGAAAGGCTGTGTGTTGGGTGCTAGATCTGGATCAGTGGCGCTTAGAGTCATCACAGAAGTCATTGCTGGCTCATTTTCGGCCACATAACCCACTATGTCAGGTGGATCAAACTGTGGACCATTGTCATTAACGTCATCCAGTATAACCCGGACAAGGGTAGTCCCAGTTTGTGGTGGAGTCCCATTATCAATGGCACCTACTGTCAGGTTATAAACCTGAATAGTTTCACGGTCTAACTGAGCTGTTGTCTCTATGACGCCACTTTGTGGATCTACCTTAAACACTTGCCCCAAGTTACCTCCAGTGATGGAGTAGATGAACTGATTATTCTGTGGCTGAACATCAGAATCCACAGCTGCCACAGTCAGCACCAGGGTACCCATGAGAGCACCTTCAGAGAGTCGTGTCTCATATAATGGTTGAGAGAACACTGGAGGATCATTACCATCTTGTATGGAAATGGTTATCTGGGCTTCATCAGTGTCATTACCACGAATGCTGCCTGCGTTCTTGGCCATGACTGTAAGAACGACTCTGTTCTGACTTTCTCGATCAAGGCTGCGGGCCACTGTTATAACACCAGTCGTGGGCTGGATCAAGAACCCTCGATCATTACTAGCACCAACCAAGAGATAGTACACCATACCATCTTCACCCTTGTCCTCATCTGTGGCTTGGATGGCACCCACGGATGTGCCAATCTGTGCAGATTCTGACACAGTGAATTGAAAGACTGACTGGATGAAGCGTGGAAAGAACTCATTGCGACCTGTTACATGCACTATTACTGCTGTCGAGCCCCACTGTGATGAGTCAGGATTATTGGCAGCTCTTATGTTTAAAACATAACGACTTTTCTCTTCATAGTCGAAGACTCTCTTAGAGGTCACTACACCAGTATCTGGGTCAATTGAGAAGAACTCTTTGCCATCACCACCAACTAGTGTGTACTGAATGACTGCATTTCGTGCTGAATCTATATCTGTGGCATTTAATTTGAACACTGTTGTCCCAGCATTGGCATTTTCTGCAATATAAGCATCATATTGCTGTTGGCTAAATCTGGGGGGATTGTCATTAATGTCAATAAGGATGACAGTGAGTATGGCTGTGGACTGTAGAGGTACAAATGCCAAGTCATGGGCAGTGATGTTGAGTCTATACTCTTGTACAGCATCATAATCTAAGGGATGCATTATGGTTACATCTCCCGTTTTCTCATTGATGGCAAATTTACCAGCTTCATTACCGCTTGTAATTGAATATCGGACAAGTCCATTGGGGCCTTTATCACTATCCTTAGCGATGAGGGTTCCAATATCAGATCCTAAAGGTTCATTCTCAGGTACGATGACCTGGTAGCTGAGAGCCGTGAACTCAGGGGCATGTTTGTTTTCACCGGTGACCACTAGCGTTACAAGTACTTCATCCTGTAGTGGCGGAACACCACGATCAAGGGCTCTGACTAGTAATACAAACTGTGTATCTATACGTCCCGTCAACTGTCGTGTCACTGTGATCCAACCAGTCTTTTGCTCCAGGGCAAAGAAGTCTGTTCCATTGCCTCCCACCTTTTGATACTCTATCTCAGCATTAATGCCAAAATCTCGATCATCAATTGCTTTTAACTGAATGATAGATTGGCCAATAGAAGAACTTTCTGGGACAGGCGTGAAGTAGCGGTCTTGAGAAAATCTAGGTGGATTGTTATTTGCATCCACAACATTGATCACCACTGAGCTTTCAGAAGACATGGGAGGCTTCCCATTATCAGTAGCTACCACTGCAAGATTGTACTGGTTTTCAGGAGAAGGGCCCTTGAGTGTGTGCTTGTACTGAAGGGCCTGCTTGGATAAGATCTCCCCACTTGCTGGGTCAACACTAAAGAAATCTGAAGGGAACTTGAGAGAATATGATATAACACTGTTAGGACCCTGCTTGTCTCTGTCTGTGGCTGTAACCTGACCAACAAAGGCAACGCTGCGCTGTAGCTCCGGGAAATTGAAAACGTAGTAGCTCTGTTCAAACTCTGGAGCATTGTCATTTTCATCCTGTACAGTAATGGTGAGAGGAGTCTCAGCCCGCCATGACCCATCGACAGCAGACACCTTCAGAAGGTACTCATCATTTAACTCCCGATCAATGGCTCGTGCCACGGTCACATTACCACTCAAAGAATCAATATAGAATTTGCCACCAGGATTTTCAGTAAAACTGTAAGTAGCATTTGCATTTTCACCGATATCTCGATCACTAGATGTTACCTGAATAACAAATGTTCCCACTTCAGCGTTCTCTGTAACATTAACACTAAACAAGCGAGTGAAGCGTGGTGGATTGTCATTTTTATCCTGGACTGTGACAACAACCATAGCTGTTCCAGTCTGTGCTGGTATTCCCTTGTCCACTGCCTCTACCATTAATGTGTATACTTCTACCTCCTCACGATCCAGCTGGATTTTCGTATAGATCTGACCGGTCTCAGCATCCAGAGTAAATGCTTCTGCAGCTGGTGAGTCGCGCCTGAGCTGATAAATAACTTGAGCATTAGTTCCAGAGTCGCGGTCAGTGGCGCTTACAGTAGCAACTAGCTGAGGTGGGTTCTGAGCCTCTAGGATGCTAGCATTGTATATAGCCTGAGAGAACACAGGAGCATTATCATTGAAGTCTGTGACATTAACTACAATCTGAGTGACAGAGGTTAGTGGTGGATCATCAGAGTCCTCTGCGGCAACCCACACCTCATAACGAGGTGCAGTCTCATAGTCAAGCCCATGCTGAGAGATCCTCAACTCCCCTGTCTTCTTATCCACTACAAAAGCCTGGCCCACATTGCCACCTGCAATACTGAAGTGCACATTGCCTGTGGGTCCTGCTTTAGGAGAGGTGGCTGTGAGGCTGGTGACTAGATCCCCCCTTGCTGCCTCACTGAAGCTAAAGGTCTTTTCAAGTGGCTCAAAGACAGGGAAAAGATTATTTGGTCGGAGGAAGACCTGGAGTTTAGCTGTGGTTGATAGTGGGGTCTCTCCAGAGTCTGTTGCCAGGACTTCCAGGTGATACTCGCCTTCCCCAGCCAGAGGTGTTGATGCCTTGATCACACCTGTTTCCTGATTCATGTAGAATTTGTCTGCATCATTACCAGAAAGGTAGTAGGTCACACGGCCATTGACGCCCTCGTCCGGGTCCCGAGCCTCACCACCAAACACGAAGTTTCCTGAAACATCAATAAACAATGTCACTCAAATAATTGGCCATAACAAAATATAAAAAAACACATTTCAGCCATCACAAGAAAGGGGGAGGGGACCATAATGTTCATGAAGGGCTCCCGATTTAAGAAATCAAAGCAACCCTCCCCTTCCTTGGATCAAACCTGATTAACTCCCCTTCCCCAAGTGATTTATGGCTCCTGTAATCTTAGTGCTTCCCTCTGAATATAATAAAAATCTTTTGTTCAACGTACCAGCCGTATTCCACTGAGGTGGGGTGGCCCAAAAGGAAAAACGAAAGTTTCTCCTTTTAAATTTAGTAGTATATATAGGAGAAGGGGGTTACTAGCCCCTTGCTCCCGTCATTTTAGTCGCCTCTTACACACGCATGGCTTACAGAGGAAGAATTCCGTTCCACTTCCCCATGGAGATAAGAGGAAATAAACAAGAACAAGAACTAGAAAGAAAATAGAAGTAAACCCAGAGGGGTATGTATATATATGCTTGTACATGTATGTGTAGCGTGACCTAAGTGTAAGTAGAAGTAGAAAGATGGACCTGAAGTCTTGCATGTTTATGAGACAGAAAAAAGACACCAGCATGTAAAACAATTACAGGCTTTCATTTTACACTCACTTGGCACGACGTTAGTACCTCCCTGGGTGGTTGCTGTCTACCAACATAATAAAAATATTAAAACATATATATTTAGGTCATTACTTTACAACAGAAAGATTAGTCCCAAACCTGCACACACAAATCATTCCCCATGAATGTAAGAGACTTGGAAGATGGTGCAAAATACCCCAATGAACAGCAGGGGTGCAGTGATTACACTAAGAAAAAAAAGTGTGAAGGGACTAAGACTCTTCCCTTCTTACATACAGGTAATAGACTTGAGTTGCCTTAAAGAAAGAACTGGAGGAGTTTCTAAAGTCAGTGCCTCATCAGCCAGCCTGTGGCACTTATATTGGACTGTGTGGATAGCACCAACAGCCTGGTTGACCAGGGCATTTGCCAGGAGACCTGGACTGGGACTGGGCCAAGATGGCACTGACCCTCATAACACACACTTCCTCGTTTTTCCACTCGTCCTAAAGTGAAAGATTTTAAATATCACAGCCAGCAAGATTTGAACCCAAGCCACCAGCTCTCAAGTGTAGATAGCTGACAAACTGATACCCTAAACCATTCAGCCACAAATGACTCATAACTTTGGGTGGCCAGCCAGAACACTAACCATGTTTCTTCCATAGCTGGGCACACCAGTGAACCTCAAGCATGATTCTCAGCCACTTCATTCAATGTTTAAACTGTTAGTTTCTCAGCTCATGGAGAACTGGTGGCCTGGGTTCAAATCCAGTTACATTAGATATTTGTTTGTGTATTTTTTCACTTGTTTCTGATGAGTACATTATGTGTTGTTATGGTGCATGTAAAGTACTCACCTGACACCATAGGGTCAGGTACATGGATGAGGTATTGCTCTTGGGAGAAGGTTGGGGCATTGTCATTCTCATCAGTCACCGTCACTGTCACCTGAATAGTAACAAATCATTAATGATGTTCAATTATACAGTCCATCCTTAAGCAATATAATACATATAATATAATACAACACTCACACACATGCGCACACACAGACAATAGTCCCCGCAAGGCATTATTTTGCACATTGTTTCACTAGAAAAGTGAAAATGAAAAAAAAAAAAAAAAAAAGACAACAGTTTTAAAGCATATTTGAATGGTTTTCTTTCAGCAAACTTATTAAGCTGACACTGACAATGTAAATAAGCTAAGATGTCAATACTGGCAGGGTATGTTTTCTTTAATTCATATCAACGAGAAACTAGACTGGAACTCATGTCACGGCAGTGATAGAGATTGCATGTTACTTGACCTTGTAGCAGCACATACCACTACACTAATTTCGAATGAGGCAATACCTGAATATAATTTGCCATAAAACTGAATTATTTTGCAAAGACAGTTTTTAAACTAACTGGAACTACAAGAATATTTTTTTTTTCACCCTAATTTACAGACCACCTGAACTCCTTCCAAGGGTCCTGGGACCACTGTTTAAGAACCCATGCTCATATGATAGTTACATAGTGGGATCACTAATAATATTGCTGTCACTCTACCCTGTATGATACTGTCATAGTGGGAACAATCACACTGCTGCTAAATCTAATCTATATATGAAAGTACAGTACATAGTAGGAATAAAAACTAGCTAAATTTCCCTGTCATATCCACTCACACTGGATGGGGTTTTGTGCATTAGATAATGAAATTGTCAGACTGAGCTGGAAGACTTCAGTAATGCGACGAGGGTATCATTAAGCATTCCACTATGTGCTCTGTTGATAAAGCAGCTTCGAAGGTTTTATTTCAGCAGAGCCTGAATTTCTTGGGAATCAGAATATAATCTATATCACACACAGGAAACGGAATTTAATTACGAATTGTTTGAAGACTCACTTGGGTGGTGGCCGAGCGAGGCTCGGTTAGGGATGAATCTTGAGCCTCCAGGACCAATGAATACTGAGCTACAGCCTCCCTATCGAGTTTAGCCACCGTCCGGATGATTCCTGTCCACTCCTCCACCATGAACACTCCAGCAGCACCTTCCACCAGTGAATACCTGTGGATGAAGGCTTGATTTGCATGACTATAACCCACTTCTCACATTCAGCTATTATTGAGCCACAACTGGGGCATTACCAGGAATTACTGTTGTGTTTACATGAGTCACTAAGAATGCTCCAGTATCAGGAAATGCGTACATAGTTCCCTAATAATGTATATATGATTATCTTGGAATGTGTACAACTGTACATTGTTCAACTGATTATATATATATATATAATATATATATATATATATATATATATATATATATATATATATATATATATATATATATATATATATATATATATAATAAAATTATTCCTTGGAATGTGTAAAGGGTCACCTGGTCACGTGCATAGCAAATGAACAAAAATGAGTCCTTCACCCACCTCTCTCTTCAAGAGATGCCTTGATGCCAGTGAAAGGCCCTTGATCTGGTGAATTTGAGCTACCCTCCCCTTCATGGATCAAGCTTTATTACCTTCCATTTCCCATGCACTGCATGACCCAATGGGTTTGGTGCCTCCCTTAAGAAGAAGAAATTATAATAAAATCTACTAATGCTACTACTACTGCTAATAATAATAATACTGACCTGATCTTTGCGTTGGCACCGGAGTCACTATCAGTAGCAGCGACCACAATGACCTGAGTGTCCACGGCCACAGCTTCACTAACAGCGGCTTCATATTCTTCCTTATCGAACCTCGGCGCGTGATCATTCTCATCCTGTACCAGCACAGAGATAGTGCCAGTGCCGGTCAGCCGTGGAGTGCCTGTGCCAACACAAAAGGTAGTCAAAACATTTTTTTTTATATTGCTACCATGAATATACACTACTGCTCTCCCACTGCCCAATACACTTAACATCAAAAATCAATATAGATATGATGATCAAATACATTCCAACCCACGACTCTAACATCTGAACATCGGCCTCTCATCACAAGAGACGGTACTATGTGACCCATGTGAGTTTAGCGCTATGTAATGCAGCCTAAGGGTATTGGATTTATTATATTAATATTAAAATATAATGTTTAAGTAGTTTATCTGTTAATAGCATCTGGAATATTTTTTTAGGAGCTAGGCTCCTAGTTTTTTGTTTACTGATCTGCTATATTAACTTTTAGCAGATAGGCTGCCTAGTTTTATTTCCCAAGCGTTTGTTTGCATTTTATAAATTTAGAATTTTCATTGGCAAATTTTGTAATATTATATTACTTTAGGCTAGGCTATACTATGGAGATCAGAGAAAGTTGTAAGAGTCTATTGGTGATTGTAGTGATATACTTATGAGATTTAGTCGGTTTTAAGGAGGGATGTGTTGCCTGTTTCAGGGGAATTTTTTTTTTCACTGACTTTTGAAAGTGTATATTATAAAAGTGATTATATACCAGAGGTTCTCTGATGCTCGTAATATGGTTTAGAATAAAATATAAATGGTTATAACGTAGGGCTAGTGATATAATTAGGATTTTTGTAATGCTGGGTATAAATTTGCATATATTTAAGGTGCTAAAAATAGCCTTGTCAATGGTTAAGAAGCTAGTAGTTAGTGTTTGTGTTATTGTTTTATTTTTTGTGTAGATTAGGATGTGTGGGGGTAAGGTTTGAGTAACATACGATTGTTTAGCTTCAGTGTAACTAGATATAGTGTACATCGTTTTGGTTCGGCACCATTATCTCGGCCTGGTATTGAGATGTAAGGACATGGTTGAGTCCTAGAGGATTGAAAAGGTCCAGTGAACAACTGGGAAAGACGTTGGGGTTGTATTTTTTTTTTTTTATTCTCCGGTATTCTCCCGGCCCGGGTCTTTTCCAAGTAGTGATGACCCGGTCTTGGCTCCCTATCTGGGGAGTATCTCGAGACCTAAAATCTCCCATGGGAGGAGGTACAAGTACCCCCTCAGCTTTGGGACCAACTGTCCCCAGGCCTAGCCACAGTCCCCGCCCTCACGGGGCTCGTAGAGAGAAGCTAGGGCTCTGGTCTGCCATCTGCCCCGCCCCAAAGGGGCTCGTGGGGAATGGCAGTCTTTAAGCTGCAGGTGGTAGCAAGCTGAGGCTTTCTCTTTGGGGTTGAAGACTAAGAATTAAGTATGTTGTTATAATTACTGTAGTGAAAGGCAAGGGCGTTATGATGATAAAGGACTCAAGTGGAAATAAGTCACTTTGGCTGACTTTTTTGGGTTATCCCAGGTTCTCTACACATATGCTGCTATCCATGATAATCTATGTAACTGTATTTGTGTATACCTGAATAAACTTACGATTCTTGTGTAAGTGAATTGTAAATATGGTTAAAAATTACAAATGTAATTGAATGGGTTTTATTATTTTTAATATTTAGGTAATTACATTTATGAATATGGATTTTAGAACAACGTAGGGGAAATAACGGGTAGAATAGCTTTTGCAGTAACTTAGTGCGCCTATCAACCACTGTCAACTGTAAACTACTGGCATTACATTAAAGTGTGTTTGTAGATTTAAATTTCCCACAATTATAACATTATTATCAGATCGTTATTGACTGATTATTTTTTTATTAATTATTATTTGTGACCTTCAGTATTATTAACAAGAGATAACCCATTCTCCGTCACCCATTTCATTCCTTTCTTCCCCCCATCCTTGACATTGTATTTGGTGAGTCATTTATCTCTATGTTCATTATTTGCTTATTAAAGACATTTAAGGAATAATTAAAACCCAAAACATTTCATTTTTTCCATTACCGACTATAATAATAATAATAATAATAATAATAATAATAATAAAATAAAACGAGGTATGTATCTGTAAGCACCGAGAGATATGTATCTCTCACTGTACGTACACTGAAAGTTTACTTTCAATTCCTTATTTTAGAAATTAAATCATTCATATGTTAGTGTACAGGTGGACTGTAGCCTCAATCCCTCAACGACCCTCCCTCAGACAACAGACCCTAAAGTTAACAGACTGACCCACACCATCCCTGAGACAACGAGGTCGATGTCACCAGATAAGACAAAGTAAAGAGTTAAGCGGACAGATAATGAGAACATAAAAATGCTGGAACATTTCAGCAGATCCTACTGGCTCATACTTGGTAGGTCCTTTTCAAGTTCAACTCTTCACCCTCAAACATTAATTCAACCTATTAGCAAAGCCACCCAAAGTCTGAGCTTTAAAATCCCTATTAATCCATGTAGGTCTCATTCAAATCAAATCCTCCTCGTTCATGTATTTGTCTAATCGATTTTTAAAGCCACCTAATCTAGATTTAAACTGAGGAACTGGCGATAACAAGTGATAATTGGTGGAGCTTCAATAAGAAAAAGGCAGAGATGTGTAATGAAGAAAACGGGACTCGCTACAAAGATTCAAATAATTATCCGGTATGACCCTTATGTTTATTATTATTATTCAAGATTAGCCGGTATTCTCCCGGCCCGGGCCTTTTCCAAGTGGTGGCCCGGCCTTGGCTCCCTCTTTAGGGAGTGTCTGAGACCTAAGTCTCCCATGGGAGGAGGCACAAGTACCTCCTCATCTTTGGGACCAACTGTCCCCAGGCCTAGCCACAAGCTAGGCCTCTCTGGTCTGCCATCCCCGCCCCAAAGGAGCAAATGGGAATGACAGTCTTATGAGCTAAAGGCTCGGGCTCAGGCACCTACCCTACCCTAGAAGGGTTAGGCATGGTGTCGATCTTCCATGACCGTTATGGGTTTAGCGCTTGGTTATAATTGTAATAATTAAATAAGTACCATTTATAATCCTTTCCAGGGTGGTGAGGGGTAGTTGATCCTGGTGAAGAATCACATTTCAGTGAGTTTACTTTTAATGAAGTCTGATTATCTCTCATTTCCAAAGTGCTGTTTGACCCTTGTGCATTTAGCGATTTTCAATTAATATAACAAAGTTTACTTTAATCCCCATTTTAGGGATTAAAGTATTCTTGTCTGGTGATTAAAAAGGTTCCGAGCAACCTTAATGACCCTCGTGTAATCGATAAGCTTTTAATTAACCACGTTAATAATAATAATAATAATAATAATAATAAGAAGAAGAAGAAGAAGAAGAAGAAGAAGAAGAAGAAGAAGAAGAAGAAGAAGAAGAAGAAGAAGAAGAAGAAGAAAAAGAAGAAGAAGAAGAAGAAGAAGAAGAAGAAGAAGAAGAAGAAGAAGAAGAAGAAGAAGAAGAAGAAGAAGAAGAAGAAGAAGAAATAAAGTCTACATTACATAATTATGTTCCTCCTGCGGGTCAATGTCAGAATTACTGACAATATATTAGTTACAACTTTCCACTATTTTTTAATATAATAATGCAATTCTGCAAGCTTCTGAGGTCAAAAGTCTTCTTACTCAATGGTCCCTCAAGATGCACCATTAAATATAATGATTCTGCAAATCATTTTCTTGTCACGCGAACATTGCTTTGATAATGACAACACTAATGACATAAAACATAATGATAATGAACGTAATGAGAACCACGCCCTTGTATATATGTCACTTTTCCCCTCACTGCCTGAATTTACTTTTACCTTTAAGAAGCCCACTTAAAAAGTGCACTTTCAAAACCCGTGAGTGTGTTTGGGCACGGATTACGTAATGTGGGTCATGTTTCGTGACCCACCTGCCCAGTCATTCATTCACTCACATATCCTGATCACCACAGTTTTTCTGGTTTACTAGCTTCCTTCATCTGTAACCCTCTTAGTCTATCCTGCCTCCTCATTATCTTGTCAATATTACTTCTCTACACGTCTTATACATTCCGAAAAAGGAAGAATTATTCCTAAAATCTGTCCCACTTGTAAATAAAAAGTGATTGTCTTTATTGTCAAGGTTTGGTCATGATTTTTTAACTTTCAGCTGTATCGGGTCCAATTTTCCATAATGTTTTAGAACCCCATTTATTTACATTTTAGTACCCCCATTTATTTATATTTTAGTGCGCACATCCATTTGTTTTATTTATAATACACACAAATAATGAATTTAAGCAGCAAATTTTATTATAAGCATGTGAGAGACGGATGTGTTAAAAGCTGGATTTATTCTGATACCATATAACAATGGCCTGGCCTGAACACTGGACAGGGGACCTGTCCTAACTCACTTTTTGATTTTGAAGGCTATATACATCGTGAAGTGTAGTTCTCTCTTTGTATATATGCTGAGTGTTTACTTCAATCCTTATTGAATAAAGCATTCTTGTCTGGTGGTGAAAAGATGACAGTGCAGTCTTAATAGCTCTCATGAAGTCGACAGACTTGTAACCCCCGTTACACAACCGACCAATCGTAATATATAAACTTAAGCCGATTCCTCGAAATATACGTTGTTGAGCTTTGGTTAAGTTAACACCAGTTAACCAAATTTAACCATCCACAACAGTCATACCAATAAACACAATAATGCACACAGACGAGGTTGTTTTGATAAACAGTAAACGAAGAATCACTATGACTGAATAAACAAATATGTATTGATAAAGCCTACTGTGTGGGCGAAACTACATTATACTGCATTTGTGTGTTTTCAATGGGTATCTATTTGACGACGTTTCGCCAAGCAGTGGGTTTATTAATCCAATACAGAGTTGATACACGAAGACAGCAGAAGATAAGGTAATCAGTGCCCCAGCCTTGCAGAACGACATCCTCGTGTTAAGAACAAGATAACGAAAGAGTCATCAGAGTAATGTAGCAAAGCTTCGTGCTGAGAATAAGATAACAAGCCATCATGAGGGACACACAACGAGGCTTTAACGAGGATTCATCAAGGTAGCAAAATAAGGAGTCTAAATCACACCACCGGAAGCTCTTGACGAGGTGCACCAACCGCAAGGTTTGTGGCAGAGATGAAAGTGATGGCTGGATAAACACGTTATACAGGACTCACCACTCAACGTTTTCTTCCTTTTTCTTCTTTGTCGTCTTCCTCATGATGAGGGTGTTTCTTTTTCTTCTTCCAAGATGTTGGTGGTGTTCTTCCTTGCGTGGTGATACTTCTGTTTCTTGGTGGTGGTGAGACCAGAGCTTCTTGTTCCTCTGATCTTCTGCTTCTATCTGTTTTCACTTGTTGTTGCTGATGCGTAACTTAAAAAATAAATTACAACGTAGAGAGAGAGAGAGAGCTACTACCTGGAGGTGCTCTTTACTTTGCCTTGCTTCTGTTAGTTTTATAACTCAAGCTACAAATATTGAATCTGCAGCTACAAGGAAAAATCTTTGTTGCAATCAGGAACTCCTACATATTTGTAATGTACACACCTGTAGTATGCATATACACACCTGCAGTAAGTGTATACCTCGGCTGATCAGTCATTCAACTCATAATTATTAACTCACACAAGTTTCTTTTTTCCACAGGCGCAGATAAGGAGCCGAGGCGCGCACCCCTTCCCCCACACTATATATATATATATATATATATATATATATATATATATATATATATATATATATATATATATATATATATATATATATATATATATATATATCTTCTTTCAACGTAAAAGCCGTATCCCACTGAGGTGGGGTGGCCCAAAAGAAAAAACTGAAGTTTCTCCTTTTAAATTTAGTAATATATACAGGAGAAGGGGTTACTAGCCCCTTGCTCCCGGCATTTTAGTCGCCTCTTACGACACACATGGCTTACAGAGGAAGAATTCTGTTCCACTTCCCAATGGAGATAAGAGGAAATAAACAAGAACAAGAATTAGAAAGAAAATAGAAGAAAACCCAGAGGGGTGTGTATATATATGCTTGTACATGTATGTGTAGTGTGACCTAAGTGTAAGTAGAAGTAGCAAGACTTACCTGTAATCTTGCATGTGTATGAGACAGACAAAAGACACCAGCAATCCTACCATCATGTAAAACAATTACAGGCTTTCGTTTTACACTCACTTGGCAGGACGGTAGTACCTCCCTGGGCGGTTGCTGTCTACCAACCTACTACCTATATATATATATATATATAAAATATATATATATATATATATATATATATATATATATATATATATATATATATATATATATATATATAATTTATATATATATTATATATATATATATATAATATATATATTTATATTACATATATATATATATTCTTTCTTTCAACACACCGGCCGTATCCCACCGAGGCGGGGTGGCCCAAAAGGAAAAATGAAAGTTTCTCCTTTTACATTTAGTAATATATACAGGAGAAGAGGTTACTAGCCCCTTGCTCCCGGCATTTTAGTCGCCTCTTACAACACGCATGGGTTACGGAGGAAGAATTCTGTTCCACTTCCCCATGGAGAATATATATATATATATATATATATATATATATATATATATAATATATATTATATATATATAATATACATAATTATATAAATATATAATATATATATATATATATATATATATATATATAATATATATTTTATATATATATAATTATATATATATAATTATATAATTATATATATATAATTATATAATTATATATATATATAAATATATATATATATATATATATATATATATATATATATATATATATATATATATATACACACCACATATAAGGTCTTGAAAGGACTTGAAGGAGTAGATAAAGATTTTTTAGTTCTTGCAACAGGGATAACAAGGGGGCACCAGTGCAAACTGAGGAAAAAGTGGAGTGGAAAAGATATTAGGAAAAAATTCTTCTCAACAGTCGGGAAGTGGGATGAATTCGCTAAAGAAATGTAGGTAAGCTCCATACGTGAGGCTAGGAAGGAGTGAATACGTCAAGCGTGAATGGAGTGAATACGTTAAGTTGAAAGGCGGGGCCAGGAACAATGAATCAACTCCTGCAAACCACATACAGGTGATTACACACAGCTCTGTATTGTAAACCCTGTCAGGCTTGTATTTCGCGCCATGCCGCCTAGGCCTAGCGCTACTGTCTGGTGGGTCAAGATGAAACCAAAAGCTGACTCCACCAGCCCTTGCTTTGCTCTCCCAAGGAAGACCAAATATCTAGTGAGTTTAGGTAAGACCCATATAGGGTGAGCTGGGAAGACGGGACAGACGAAGAATAACGCTGGAGAGGAGCGTTCACAATCGTAGAGAAAGTGCCAAGACTTAACCCAGGAGCTAGGCGCTCGTGCGGCGGACTGGAGAAACAGGAGGGGTAGGCTGAGAAGATAAGATAAGATAAGATAAGATTTCGTTCGGATTTTTAACCCCGGAGGGTTAGCCACCCAGGATAACCCAAGAAAGTCAGTTCGTCATCGAGGGCTGTCTAACTTATTTCCATTGGGGTCCTTAATCTTGTCCCCCAGGATGCGACCCACACCAGTCGACTAACACCCAGGTACCTATTTGCTGCTAGGTGAACAGGACAATAGGTGTAAGGAAACGTGTCGAAATGTTTCCACCCGCCGGGAATCGAACCCGGGCCCTCCGTGTGTGAAGCGGGAGCTTTAGCCACCAGGCCACCGGGCTGTATCGTTCTTAGTTGGTGGAAGTCTTGGTTCTTGGGTAGCTTGCAACAGGCTGGTCGCAGGAGGGGAGGCAGGTGGGGACAACAGAGACAGCTCAGTTGTAGGTGTTATTTAGCGTGGAACATTTGTGGAAGAGCCGTTCTCAAATTTCTTGAAGTTGGTTCTGGGGAGGTGGTACAGTTTTGTTTTATTGCCAAAAGTAAAACGAGTGGTTTGATGAATAGTCGTGTTTGTAGGGTCTTGATTGAAGAGTCGTCCATTAGTTTTGGTGCTTCAGTGTCGTCTGTGCAGACAACACAACGAAGGAGTCCTTCAGAGAGTGGATTGCCGTAAAGTTGACCTGCAGGCAGGTCCTAACGGCGGTAGCAAAAGCTAGCTTCGAGGATTCATTGATTACTCCATTCACAGGCTTGACTTTCACAAGATGCGACAGCATTGTGAGAAAGGAGGTGGCTCTTGTAGAATGTAAGTTCCCCTCCCTAGCGGGGATCGAAGGGAGACTTTTTCTTGAGTGTAGAGCGACTGTGTCTTGCCAGTAGCAAGGTCGGCTAGGCCTCAGCCTAGCGTGGGCTAGCAACCAAACATACCATATACCTCAATAAATCTAAAGTTCACATTTGAATATTATTACTCCAACAGAGACTACACATTTCTTTCCTAGATATATCTAGTGGCAGCTGAGCAAAATTTTTGATAGCCGTCACTGGTACGTTCCAGTTAGACTACAGCCCAACGCAAACACCACAGCCCGGCTAATCTGGGACTGATTTGAAGAACTGATCAAGTTCCTTCTTGAAGATAATTGATAATTCCCCTTACGTATGAAAGAGTATTGAGTGTTGTTCCCTTTACTGTACTCACTGACTAGCTGGTTTTCTAAAATTGGAGGTATTTTGAGTCGTCTGGTGTCATTATTATTGTGAGAACACATACAATAGCACACATCGGCAATCAGCAAAATTATTCAACATCAAAGGCGGGGCCGGAGCTGTGGGTCAACCCCTGCAAGAAAGTACACGTCTACTGCCGCCACTGTTATTGTTTCTGACACCCGCCAGACTGTTTACTTTCTTTAATAATATTTGTTTCTGGCTTAATATTATGTTTGAGGCGACGCAGCGCTTGGGGACTGAAAGACAGTCAGGTTTGGGTCGAGGAAGGGGAGGATAGCTTCAGTTCCTAGGAACAAGTGCCCTTCCTTAGCATGAATGCACCCCCCTTGAAGGGATACCTCTTATAAACCAGACGGGCGTACACAAAGGCAGACTCCCTCAGAAAAGCGGTCAAAACAGACTTGAGTCTTTAATCAAAACCTGAAGTATAGATTACGGCTTGAGTGGTTGGCTAGCTAAATGGGGGATGGACATGGTGCCTAGAAATCATTCCTAATTTACAACCTCAAGATCTGGTCGTAAAGAAAAAATATATTGGGAAAAAATAATTAACATTTCCACCGTCAAATTCTTCAAGTTACAACATTTAAAATTATTATCGACACCACATAGTCATTAGAAAAAAATGTTCATTAAAGCCGATGCCTCTGACGGAGGGAAAAAAATGGAGTAAATGTTTTTCATTTTACACGAAACTTGCAGTTGGCAGTCTGCCTCAGTTACTCCTCGTAGCCCTGGCAGAGAGTGCTATCTGCCAGGGGACCACCAAGGTCGTCGCGCCGCACTCCAGCGCAGCAAACATCGCCCATAACGCCATCTGGATGCTCGGCCATTCCGCCGTGATCCGATCCGGCCCTACACCGACCATAAATACGGCAATAATTATAAGCCCGAGCCTTATCCAACACGAACCTATACAAGAGTGCGCTACAGCATGCAATTTTGGCCTTTGATGAGAAAGATAGTTGGGTTTACTTTACTGTGGACGATCCTTGACTCATGCGTTAGTATGGTCCCTTCATACCTTAGTACGTATAGGACCTGCATGGTATAACATGCATTATCCCTCACCGTGTATGGGGTCTGCATGGTGTGACATGCATTATCCTTCACTATGTATGGGATCTGCATGGTGTGACACGCATTATCCTTCACTATGTATGGGACCATGGCATATTATACATTCCTCCTCCAGTACAGGTGAAAAACCTGATTGCGCGAATCCCCCATTCGCGATTAGAGGATGGAGGATTGAGCAGGCACCATTCCTTGCTCTGAATCCTAAATATTCTCTTAACGTTTTCCAAAATCTCTCTCTCTTTCTCTCTCTCCCCCTTAGTTCCCAGGTGCATAAACATTTCCAGTAACACTAGTTCAGCGTTTCATATTAATAATAATTATAATTTTCCAGCATGTATGGGGCTATCATGGCAATTATACAACTCTTACATGGCAGACATGAATGGACGAATCTTTCTCCTTACACTGAACCATACACTGAAAGCGCAATAGTCACATTTGTTGCAGTGAAACGTCCCTAAATTGCATGCTCGATTGTCAATGGTCTTCGATATTAGCCTTAGATCGTATGCTTGAGCAGGCAATAGCATCATACATTGTCCGGTAATGTTCCAGGATCGTACGGTTGGAACGCTTGCAGAGAGAGAGAGAGAGAAGGCGGGGCTGCAGCGCTCCCAGTTCTATCTTAGTTACTCTCATTTTTTCTTTCCGTCCAAAATTCTATCATAGTTACTTATTTCGAACATTTTTCTTTCCGCCCAGAATTCTATCCAAGTTACTGCTCTCAAACACTTCTTCCCGCCCAGAGTTCCCCCCTCAAACACTCTTTTTTCCGAGCAGCGTTCTATCATAGTTACCCCTCCCAAACATTTTCTTCCTAAACGGTACTTCGAAAAATCACATCATCATTCTATAAAGAATTATTTTTATTGAGTCGTAACTGGAAGTACAGCTGATTTTCATTGTCAGTGATCTTCAATAACATATGGCAAGCCTCGCTCATGACATGAGTACTATTATTTCGTGTACTTTATGCGTCATTAATTTAACGTTGGTAATAGTTTGCTATTATGTCGATGTTTGAGTTGTTAGTCACGTGGTATATACACTGGGAGTTGTACTTCTTTCAGTGTATATATATATCTCTTGGGGATTATTCTTGTTTGGTGCTGAAAAGGATACGTGAGCCTTAATGACTATTATATGGCCATTAAGGCTCACGTCGATAGGATTATGACTATTATATAGTCGATAGGATTAAACCCCCGTTAACCATTAATGAGTTGTTGGTCTCCCTTTCATACACTAGCATATTTTTTTGTGTATATAGATCTTTATGTATGACTTGCAACTTTCATAGCGAAGGTGTGGACATATTTAAGATGAATTCACCTAGTAGTAGTCACTGGTACTCGTAGTTGTGGTTTCAGAGGTTAAGTTTTATCTTCTGGCCCGGCATGTAAACTACTCCCTAACAGTTACACAAGTATCCTTCCATCCTATCACACATAAGATCATAAGAACGAAATAAGACTGCAGCAGGCCTACTGGCCCATGTTAGACAGGTCCAATTCACACTTACCCACACTCACTCATGTACTCTTACAGCTGTCGGTGTATGGACTAGCTTCCAACACTGACCTATCCAAGTGGTTCAATTTTCCAACCACCGAAGCACTATATCACATCTATTGCCTCTTGCTCCCGGTTCTGTCAGTCAGTCCTTTAGATATCCAATGTGTCGTGACATACCTGTGACCGGTGTCAGGCAACCTGGACTGAGTGGACAGCCATGCTATTGTTACCAGCGACCGACAGACCTACATAACCTTCACAACCATCTGAAGTGGCTCTTATTGCATGAAGTGGTCCAGTTTCCATCTGAAAACTTGTACCTTCGTTCTGGCAATATTTGCGATATTTGTCGGTAAAAGGTTTAAGGCTGTTGGCGCACGAATATGATACAGTGTTCTCTTGTGCCCATGGTGCCCCTGCTTATCACTTGGTTTACTCTACACTTCCTCCTAAATCTCTCACTCGAGTAAGGTGGTGCTCAAGTATGTTTCATGTATATATTAAGCCTCTATCTCCTTTCCAGAGAATACATTCGAAGTGATCTAAAGTGTTTCCACTAGTTTAATGTTTTATTGATTTTATGATGACAATGTACCACCTTCATACATTTTTGTGCTCTGTCATCTCCATCATGAACCCCTCTAACATAGAAGTAATTAGGGGTTAGTTAACGACAATACTTTCCACAAGCAGAAGCTAAGAAGTGGTGGCGAGGAAGGTGAGGGAGGTGGGGGGAAGGTCCTAATTTATTTACACTCCTTGATTCATATACACTACCTCCTTGATTTACATACACTGTTTATACAGCAGTATCCAATACGACACCATCCTGTAGGAAGCATCGTCTACGTAAATACCTAATCAGGAGGAAGAGGAGGGAAAAAGAGGAGCTGGGCAGCTCCCTGGTTACGAGAATTGACGATTGTTCAAAGTGGCAGCTCTGATGGAGTAATTGCCAGTAAGGAGTCATTAACGAATCGAATGAGAAGGGGGAAGGAAATGGGGGAAGAGGATGGGAAGGGAGAGGGAAAGGGAAAATAGAGAAGGAAGGGGAGGGGGAGGAGGAGGAGAGGAGGAGGAGGAACTTACTGAAAAGTGGGATAAGGCTCAAACTTTTTTAATTAACATCATTAGGAACACAGATACCTCTTACACTGGATGTGACATTCCAGCAGGGACTGGAGCTTCTTACACTGGATGTGACATTCCAGCAAGGACTGGAGCTTCTTACTGTTCTGAAAACTCTAATATCCACACTGCCATTTTCCTGGCTGTCATGACGTTTGCCTTTTTCGTGTTGTTTAGAAGAAAGATCTCATTACACTATTGCACCCAGGTCCTTCAAGTGTTACTTCCATTCTATTTGGTGATCCTCTTGCATTTTGAATACACCGTCCTTTTAGTTTTTATTCTTTCCTCATCTAGGCAGTTGGAACTGGTCATCACTGAAAATCATGTAATTCTCCACTGCCCACTGAAAACCTTTGTTTAGATCTTCCTGCATTTTGTCGTGTTTTCTATCGAGGCGGCTGTCATGTTTATTTTGATACCATTCACCAATCATATGAAACTGTGACGTGTGCTTTTATTTATGAGGATAAGAAGTGGTACAGGGGCCAGGACCGTGCCTCAGGGTACTAAGATTTTTACTCTGCTAATGCTGGATGCTGCTCTGTTTACTGAAATTTGCGTTCTATCTGTCAGAAAATTGGATGTCCATTTGCCTACTAACCCTGTTATACCTACTGCCCTCATTCTGTGGGGAAATTTAAACTTCACGATACTTTGGGTCAAAGCCTTTGCAAAAACTGCTACACCCACAATCCACTTTTTGGGTTTTTCCCCTTTCAAATGCCTCTCTAATTCGTCATAGGGGTTTAAAGTTTTTGCGACAAGAATCGTTTCCTGCTTTAAATCCATATTTGTTTAAGCTATCAGATTGTGCGTCCTTAAAATTTGTCATCTGGTCTCTCATCAGATGTATAACCGAGGTTTAATACAGCGGCTTATGTGAATAACAAAAAAAAAAAAAAAAAAAAGGCACAATACCGTGAGGAACAATAAACAAATAACCCGACTAGAAGAGAGGAGTTTAAACGACGACGTTCGGTCCGTCTTGTCCATTTTCTGTGTCCCCTTGCAAGCACTGGTGAGATTTTAGGGTGTTCATACTGTTTCCCAGTATTGAAGTTTCGACACACTTACCCCTAAATGCAAAACCACAACCGCTAAAACACGGGTACCAAAGTTTTACATCTGGGGGGGGCAGGGTAACAAGGTGGGGATGAGGGTTGAGGGAGAGGAGGAGAAAGGGTGACAACAGACACCTTACAGCAACAACAATAATAACACTAATAACAACAATAAGGAAGAATAAGAATCACAATACAAGAGCTGGAACAATTCACAAATAAGCCACGACTTATATTAAATAACACAACACCGACAAGTAGGTGATTTATTGCCGAAACGTTTCGCCAGTTCAGCAGGCTTCTTCGGTCGAAGTACAGAGATGACTTAAATAATGGAAACAACAAAATTAGTGAAGTAAATACGAGGTTATTACTCCCTCAGTCTTGAAGAAGTGTTCTCTTCCACAGCTTCTTTCAATGTGAAGCTGAGGCAAGAACACTTACCAAAGCTGAGGCCAGAACACTTACCAAAGCTGAGGCCAGAACACTTACCAAAGCTGAGGCAAGAACACTTACCAAGCTGAGGCCAGAACACTTACACAAAGTTTGGGGCCCAGAACATTACCAAAGCTGAGGTCAGAACACTTACCAAAGCTGAGGCCAGAACACTTACCAAAGCTGAGGCCAGAACACTTACCAAAGCTGAGGCCAGAACATTTACCAAAGCTGAGGCAAAAACACTACCAAAGCTGAGGCCAAACACTTACCAAAGTTGAGGCCAGAACACTTACCAAAGCTGAGGCCAGAACACTTACCAAAGCTGAGGCCAGAACACTTACCAAAGCTGAGGCCAGAACACTTACCAAAGCTGAGGCCAGAACACTTACCAAAGCTGAGGCCAGAACACTTACCAAAGCTGGGGCCCAAGAACACTTACCAAAGCTGAGGCCAGAACACTTACCAAAGCTGAGGCCAGAACACTTACCAAAGCTGAGGCCAGAACACTTACCAAAGTTGGCCAGAACACTTACAAAGTTGAAGCCAGAACACTTACCAAGTTGAGGCAGAACACTTACCTAAAGGATGAGGCCAAACACTTACCAAAGCTGAGGCGAGAACGCTGACCAAAGCTGAGGCCAGAACCTTACAAATTGACGATTGTTCAAAGTGGCCAGCCTCGATGGAGTGAATGCCAGAACATACAATTGACCGAAATCCGAAAGATGGGGAACACAAAAGTGGGCCAGAACACTTGACCAAAGGAGAGGAAAGAAAACTGAGAAGGAAGGGGAGGGGGAAGAGCGAGGAAGGTAGCAAGGAGAACTTAAAAAGTGGGATAAGTAAACTTTTTTAATCTAACATTCATTAGGAACAAGATCCCCTTAACTGGATGTGACACTTCCAAGCGGGACAGGACACTTCCCAACTGTAGGCGGGAAACATTCCACAAGGCTGAGCTTACCTTACCGCTGACAAACTCTATACCAAACTGCCAGACACTTCCTGGGCCAGAACACTTACCAATGCTGTTGGCTAGAAGAAACAATCTCATTACAACTGATTGCACCAGACACTTCCAATGTTACTCCATTACCAAGTGGGCGAACTCCAACTGGGGCAGAATACTACCGCCTATTGAGTTTTACTTTCCCAAACTAGGCAGTTGAACTTCCAACTGAGAAAACATTAACCACTGAGCCACATGAAACACTTCTCAAGCTGAGGCATGAGCACTTACCTATAGAGGAGGCCCAGTCATATTTACCAATCACCAACCTTATGAAACTGGGGACCGAGCATTTTTACAAGAGGAAAGAACGTTACAAACGGGGCCAGGCACCCGGCTCAGGTCAAAGATTTTACCTCTAAGCGGGATGCCGCACTTACCAAAGTTGGGCGATTCTACTTCCAAAAAGGATGCACTTGACCACTAACCCTGTGAGAACTACTTACCCTAAAATTCAAAGCTGAGGAAACCTCACGCACAGTTTGGTCAAACACTTTACCAAAGACTGAGCGAACCACACCAGTTTTGAGTTCCAAAGCCTTCTAAAGTCAAGGGTTAAAGTTATGCGACCAGAATCGCCTATCCAGACTTAACCAAACTGGTTAAAGCTATGCAGAATGCTTTTCCCCTAAAATTTGTCAACTGGTCCTACATCAGAGAAATTCCAAGGAGGATTAACACTTAAGTGAAAATACAAAAAAAAAAAAAAAAAAAAAAAAAAAGCGGCAAAAATTACCAAGCTGAGGAAACATAACCCAAATAACCCGCACACTACAAAGAGAGGCAGCCTTACGACCAAACCGTTCTGAGGCCGCCCTTGTACCAAAGCTGATGCTCGACCTTCCTGCAAGCACTTAAAAGTTGAGGGTTTCAATGGGAAACATTTCCAAGCTTTGAGGCCTGAACACTTACCCCTAATGAGCAAACACCAAACGGGCCAGAACACTACGTACCTAGTTTTACATCTAGGTGAGGCAGGAAAACCCCAAGGCTGGGCCGAGACGTTACAAAATGAGGCAGACTGAGAAGAGGTCCAGAACCTTAAAAAGCTACAAACATAATAACCAAATGAAGGCAAAACACAAAGGAAGCAAAAGAACACAATACAAAGCTGGGGAAACATTACCAAATAGGGCCACGACTTACCAAATAAAACACACCAAAGTAGGCCGAATATATTGCCGAAACTTTCGCGGCAGTTCAGCAGGCCAGAGTCAAGTACCAGAACACTTAAAATTGAGGAAACAACCAAAATGAGGAAGAAATTACCAAACTGACCCAGCCTTAAAAGTGAGCCTCCTTACCAACAGTTCTGAGGCCAATTGCAAAGCTGAGGCCAGAACACTTACCAAAGCTGAGGCCAGAACACTTACCAAAGCTGAGGCCAGAACACTTACCAAAGCTGGGGCCCAAGAACACTTACCAAAGCTGAGGCCAGAACACTTACCAAAGTTGAGGCAGAACACTTACCAAAGCTGAGGCCAGAACACTTACCAAAGCTGAGGCCAGAACACTTACCAAAGCTGAGGCCAGAACACTTACCAAAGCTGAGGCCAGAACACTTCCAAAGCTGAGGCCAAGAACACTTACCAAAGCTGGGGCCCAGAACACTTACCAAAGCTGAGGCAAGAACACTTACCAAAGCTGAGGCCAAACACTTACAAAAGCTGAGGCCAGAACACTTACCAAAGCTGAGGCCAGAACACTTACCAAAGCTGAGGCCAGAACACTTACCAAAGCTGAGGCCAGAACACTTACAAAGCTGAGGCCAGAACACTTACCAAAGCTGAGGCCAGAACACTTACCAAAGCTGAGGCCAGAACACTTACCAAAGCTGAGGCAGGAACACTTACCAAAGCTGAGGCCAGAACACTTACCAAAGCTGAGGCAGAACACTTACCAAAGCTGAGGAGAACACTTACCAAAGCTGAGGCAAGAACACTTACCAAAGCTGGGGCCCAAGAACACTTACCAAAGCTGAGGCAAGAACACTTACCAAAGCTGAGGCAAGAGCACTTACCAAAGCTAAGGCCAGAACACTTACCAAAGCTGAGGCCAGAACACTTACCAAAGCTGAGACCAGAACACTTACCAAAGCTGAGGCAAAAGCACTTACCAAAGCTGAGACAAGAGCACTTACCAAAGCTGAGGCCAGAACACTTACCAAAGCTGAGGCCAGAACACTTACCAAAGCTGAGGCCAGAACACTTACCAAAGCTGAGGCCAGAACACTTACCAAAGCTGAGGCCAGAACACTTACCAAAGCTGAGGCCAGAACACTTACCAAAGCTGAGGCCAGAACACTTACCAAAGCTGAGGCCAGAACACTTACCAAAGCTGAGGCCAGAACACTTACCAAAGCTGAGGCCAGAACACTTACCAAAGCTGAGGCCAGAACACTTACCAAAGCTGAGGCCAGAACACTTACCAAAGCTGAGGCCAGAACACTTACCAAAGCTGAGGCCAGAACACTTACCAAAGCTGAGGCCAGAACACTTACCAAAGCTGAGGCAGGAACACTTACCAAAGCTGAGGCCAGAACACTTACCAAAGCTGAGGCCAGAACACTTACCAAAGCTGAGGCCAGGACACTTACCAAAGCTGAGGCCAGGACACTTACCAAAGCTGAGGCCAGAACACTTACCAAAGCTGAGGCCAGAACACTTACCAAAGCTGAGGCCAGAACACTTACCAAAGCTGAGGCAGGAACACTTACCAAAGCTGAGGCCAGAACACTTACCAAAGTTGAGGCCAGAACACTTACCAAAGCTGAGGCCAGAACACTTACCAAAGCTGAGGCCAGAACACTTACCAAAGCTGAGGCCAGAACACTTACCAAAGCTGAGGCCAGAACACTTACCAAAGCTGAGGCCAGAACACTTACCAAAGCTGAGGCCAGAACACTTACCAAAGCTGAGGCCAGAACACTTACCAAAGCTGGGGCCCAAACACTTACCAAAGCTGAGGCCAGAACACTTACCAAAGCTGAGGCCAGAACACTTACCAAAGCTGAGCCAGAACACTTACCAAAGCTGAGGCAGAAGCACTTACCAAAGCTGAGGACCAAGAGCACTTACCAAAGCTGAGGCCAGAACACTTACCAAAGCTGAGGCCAGAACACTTACCAAAGCTGAGGCCAGAACACTTACCAAAGCTGAGGCCAGAACACTTACCAAAGCTGAGGCCAGAACACTTGCCAAAGCTGAGGCCAGAACACTTACCAAAGCTGAGGCCAGAGCACTTACCAAAGCTGAGGCCAGAACACTTACCAAAGCTGAGGCAGAACACTTACCAAAGCTGAGGCCAGAACGCTTACCAAAGCTGAGGCCAGAACACTTACCAAAGCTGAGGGCCAGAACACTTACCAAAGCTGAGGCCAGAACACTTACCAAAGCTGAGGCAAGAACACTTACCAAAGCTGAGGCCAGGACACTTACCAAAGCTGAGGCCAGAACACTTACCAAAGCTGAGGCCAGAACACTTACCAAAGCTGAGGCCAGAACACTTACCAAAGCTGAGGCCAGACACTTACCAAAGCTGAGGCAGCACTTACCAAACCCGAGGCCAGAACACTTACCAAAGCTGAGGCCAGAACACTTACCAAAGCTGAGGCCAGAACACTTACCAAAGCTGAGGCCAGAACACTTACCAAAGCTGAGGCCAGAACACTTACCAAAGCTGAGGCCGGGAACACTTACCAAAGCTGGGGCCCAGAACACTTACCAAAGCTGAGGCCAGAACACTTACCAAAGCTGAGGCCAGAAACACTACCAAAGCTGAGGCCAGAACACTTACCAAAGCTGAGGCCAGAACACTTACCAAAGCTGAGGCCAGACACTTACCAAAGCTGAGGCAGAACACTTACCAAAGCTGAGGCCAGAACACTTACCAAAGCTGAGGCCAGAACCACTTACCAAAGCTGAGGCAAGACACTTACCAAAGCTGAGGCCAGAACACTTACCAAAGCTGAGGCCAGAACACTTACCAAAGCTGAGGCCAGGAGCACTTACCAAAGCTGAGGCCAGAACACTTACCAAAGCTGAGGCCAGAACACTTACCAAAGCTGAGGCCAGAACACTTACCAAAGCTGAGGCCAGAACACTTACCAAAGCTGAGGCCAGAACACTTACCAAAGCTGAGGCCAAGAACACTTACCAAAGCTGAGGCCAGAACACTTACCAAAGCTGAGGCCAGAACACTTACCAAAGCTGAGGCCAGAACACTTACCAAAGCTGAGGCCAGAACACTTACCAAAGCTGAGGCCAGAACACTTACCAAAGCTGAGGCAAGAACACTTACCAAAGCTGGGGCCCAGAACACTTACCAAAGCTGAGGCCAGAACACTTACCAAAGCTGAGGCCAGAACACTTACCAAAGCTGAGGCAAGAACAGTTACCAAAGCTGAGGCCAGAACACTTACCAAAGCTGAGGCCAGAACACTTACCAAAGCTGAGGCCAGAACACTTACCAAAGCTGAGGCCAGAACACTTACCAAAGCTGAGGCAAGAGCACTTACCAAAGCTGAGGCCAGAACACTTACCAAAGCTGAGGCAAGAACACTTATTAAAGCTGAGGCAAGAGCACTTACCAAAGCTGAGGCCAGAACACTTACCAAAACTGAGGCCAAAACACTTACCAAAGCTGGGGCCCAAAGAACACTTACCAAAGCTGAGGCCAGAACACTTACCAAAGCTGAGGCCAGAACACTTACCAAAGCTGAGGCCAGAACACTTACCAAAGCTGAGGCCAGAACACTTACCAAAGCTGAGGCCAGAACACTTACCAAAGCTGAGGCCAGAACACTTACCAAAGCTGAGGCAGAAACACTTACCAAAGCTGAGGCCAGAAGACTTACCAGAGCTGAGGCCAGAAGACTTACCAAGCTGAGGCCAGAACACTTACCAAAGCTGAGGCCAGAACACTTACCAAAGCTGGGGCCCAGAACACTTACCAAAGCTGAGGCCAGAACACTTACCAAAGCTGAGGCCAGAACACTTACCAAAGCTGAGGCCAGAACACTTACCAAAGCTGAGGCCAGAACACTTACCAAAGCTGAGGCCAGAACACTTACCAAAGCTGAGGCAGAACACTTACCAAAGTTGAGGCCAGAACACTTACCAAAGCTGAGGCCAGAACACTTACCAAAGCTGAGGCCAGAACACTTACCAAAGCTGAGGCAAGAACACTTACCAAAGTTGAGGCCAGAACACTTACCAAAGCTGAGGCCAGAACACTTACCAAAGCTGAGGCAGGAACACTTACCAAAGCTGAGGCCAGAACACTTACCAAAGCTGAGGCCAGAACACTTACCAAAGCTGAGGCCAGAACACTTACCAAAGCTGAGGCCAGAACACTTACCAAAGCTGAGGCCAGAACACTTACCAAAGCTGAGGCAGAACACTTACCAAAGTTGAGGCCAGAACACTTACCAAGCTGAGGCCAGAACACTTACCAAAGCTGAGGCCAGAACACTTACCAAAGCTGAGGCCAGAACACTTACCAAAGCTGAGGCCAGAACACTTACCAAAGCTGAGGCCAGAACACTTACCAAAGCTGAGGCCAGAACACTTACCAAAGCTGAGGCCAGAACACTTACCAAAGCTGAGGCCAGAACACTTACCAAAGCTGAGGCCAGAACACTTACCAAAGCTGGGGCCCAAGAACACTTACCAAGCTGAGGCCAAGAACACTTACCAAAGCTGAGGCCAGAACACTTACCAAAGCTGAGGCCAGAACACTTACCAAAGCTGAGGCCAGAACACTTACCAAAGCTGAGGCCAGAACACTTACCAAAGCTGAGGCCAGGACACTTACCAAAGCTGAGGCCAGAACACTTACCAGAGGTGAGGCAAGAACACTTACCAAAGCTGAGGCCAGAACACTTACCAGAACACTTACCAAAGCTGAGGCCAGAACACTTACAAAGCTGAGGCAAGAACACTTACCAAAGCTGAGGCCAGAACACTTACCAAAGCTGAGGCCAGAACACTTACCAAAAGCTGAGGCCAGAACACTTACCAAAGCTGAGGCCAGAACACTTACCAAAGCTGAGGCCAGAACACTTACCAAAGCTGAGGCCAGAACACTTACCAAAGCTGAGGCAAGAACACTTACCAAAGCTGAGGCAAGAACAAAACCCCTTCACCAAAGCTGAGGCCAGAACACTTACCAAAGCTGAGGCCAGAACACTTACCAAAGCTGAGGCCAGAACACTTACCAAAGCTGAGGCAAGAACACTTACCAAAGCTGAGGCAAGAACACTTACCAAAGCTGGGGCCCAAAGAACACTTACCAAAGCTGAGGCCAGAACACTTACCAAAGCTGAGGCCAGAACACTTACCAAAGCTGAGGCCAGAACACTTACCAAAAGGCTAGAGGCCAGAACACTTACCAAAGCTGAGGCCAAGAACACTTATCAAAGCTGAGGCCAGAACACTTACCAAAGCTGAGGCCAGAACACTTACCAAACTGAGGCCAGAACACTTACCAAAGCTGAGGGCAAGAAAACACTTACCAAAGCTGAGGCCAGAACACTTACCAAAGCTGAGGCAAGAACACTTACCAAAGCTGAGGCCAGAACACTTACCAAAGCTGAGGCCAGAACACTTACCAAAGCTGAGGCCAGAACACTTACCAAAGCTGAGGCCAGAACACTTACCAAAGCTGAGGCCAGAACACTTACCAAAGCTGAGGCCAGAACACTTACCAAAGCTGAGGCCAGAAGACTTACCAGAGCTGAGGCCAGAAGACTTACCAGAGCTGAGGCCAGAACACTTACCAAAGCTGAGGCCAGAACACTTACCAAAGCAGAGGCAAGAACACTTACCAAAGCTGAGGCCAGAACACTTACCAAAGCTGAGGCCAGAACACTTACCAAAGCTTAAAGGTCAGATCACTTACATAACCTAGGCCAGAAACTTACAAGCTTGAGGCCAGCCATTGCCAAGGCTGCTGAGGCCTGAACACTGTACTGAGGGCCCAGACACTTACCCTAATCCCTGAGAAACCACTTACCAACGGGCCGACGGTCCAGAGCTTCTTAAGCTGATGAAAACCCACTTACGAGGCCCTGCGGCCAGCATCTTGACATGCCAAAAGGGCTTGAGGTCAAGAACCCTTGCCAGGCTTTTGAGATGCCATGAACCACTTCCCAGCCCCCCTGCAGGTTGCAGAACACTGCCAAACTGAGGCCCAGTAACTACCAAGGCCCGGGCCAGGCATTCTTACCACTGCTGAGAACACTTACTGACCGCTCGGGCCAGAACTCTTACCAAGCTGCCGATGAACCACTTACGAGGCGGCCGGTGCCAGACACTTACGAATCCCTGATGACCAGTAACACTGACCAAGCTAGGCCAGCTCTTGACAGCTGAGACCAGAACATTCCAACCCTGGGCCAGACACTTACCGAACTGGCCAGAACACTTACAAGCTGAGGTCCGGCCCTGTGCCAAGGTTTGAGGCGACACTTCCTGATGACCAGAACACTTACCAAAGTCGAGGCCAGATCCACTTAGCTTGACGGCCAGAACAGCTTACAATGAGGCCGAACACTTCCAAGGCTGAGCCTAGAACACTTTACCCGGCTGAGGCGACCCCAGCTGAGGCAGAAACTTACCGACTGTCCAGAACCACTTACAAGCGAGGCCCAGACCACTTTCTTACAATGTCTGAGGAACACTGTACCAGTCGGGAGGCCAGACGCTTACAAACTGGCCAGAACCACTTACTGAGGTGAGGCCCAGTGCCAAGCTGAGTCTTGAACACTTCTAGAACCACCAAAGACTGAGGCCGGACCCACTTCAAAGCTGGAGGCCCCAAGAACCAGCTTACGAGCCTGAGGCCAGAACACTTACCGACAGCTGAGACCAGCCTGGAGCTGAGGCCGACCCAGTGCCATAGCTTGAGGCCAGAACCACTTACCAAAGTGTGGCCCAGCAGGACTTTACCACGCTGAGACCGGGGAACACTTCCCAAAGTGAGTGCAATGAACTCTTAACCAAGGCTGAAGGCCGGCCCACCAGCTTGCTGAGTGCAAGAACCAGCTGTACCAAGCTGCGGCCCAGAACACTTACCAAAGGCTGGAGGCCAGCCCAGTGCCAGCTTTTGACGGCTGAAGAACCACTTACAAGCTGAGGCAAGACACCACCAAGGCTTGGGTCTTGACACTTCCAAAGCTGAGGCCGATGACTTCTTGACAACTGAGGCCATAAACCCACTTACTGAGGCCAGACTCCAAGGCAGAGGCTAGAAGCCTTAACCAGGCGGGAGAAGGTCCTGCCCAAAAGTGAGGCAATGCACACTACCAAACCATGGTCGAGGGGTAGCAGGCTTGTTTGAGACTGTCTTTTGATTTAAGAGCTTACTGAGGTCCGGCCCAGTGCCAGGCTTGTCTTGACGACTGCCTGATGAACCAGGCTGGTACTGCTGGTGGCCTGCTGGCCCAAATATCCATCGGTCCATGAAGGACTGACCAACCCAAACTTACTTCTTCAAGGTTGCGGGACTGATCACCTAATATCTACTTCTCTTCTGCTTCAATTGTATCCAAGACCTCTGTATTTCGACTGAAGAAGCCTGTTGAGCTGGTGAAACGTTTAGGCAATAAAGATATCCAATAGTCGTACATGTTTTACTCACCAACCTAAACATTTTAAAGGAAACTATAAACGATGCTTCTGTCCATTCTGAACCTGGGAGGAAGAGGAGACAGAAGGGAGGAGGAGGGAGGGAGGGGAGGGAGGGAAGAAGAGGAGGGAGGTGAGGAGGGAGAGAGGGGGAGGGAGGGAGGGAAAGGGGAGGGAGGGAGGGAGGGAGGGAGGGAGGGAAGGAGGGAGGGAGGCAAGAGAGGAAATGAAGGAGTGAGTTTCGTAAGGAAGGAGACAAGGGAGGTAAAGATTGTTAGTGAGGGCCGTAATCAAGGAGTGGATTTAAAAGCTTATCTGAACCTGTGGGCGGCTATCTTATCAGGGTGGATAATAATAGCACCAGTGTAAGTCAATAAAGACCATCAGCAGCCTCTAGAGGAGAGTCTTATCAATAAAATATCTGAACGAAAATCATCGTTGCCAGAGGAAAATTAAGGCTGGTTTTACAAACGCTTAAAATCTGTGGGTTTAATCTTAATTTCTTGCAGGATTAGAGAAAGGGTATGTCTCCATAGGATGGAATCTTCTGTGTGAGATTCCCGAGTAGTAGAACGAATAAAAATGATTGTAAAGTGGGAGCAGAGTTTGGGTGTGGAGAGAGCGAGTCACGAGTCGTGGGTCCTACAGTATTTACATGACAGCAAGATTACACGCTAACGCCAAAATCATTTCGCTGGAGATTTCCTTTGGCGTACGAGATGGACTCGGCCAGCACACCCGATATCGCAGGCACCTCGCTGGCTGGTCCAAGGTGCTGGTTCACGGTGCTGGTTTATGCTGATGGAATATTTCTGGCCCTGGGTAGTGGAATCTTGCTGGTGCACAGGTGGTGGAGCTTTACTGGCCCGAGGCTCTGGAACCTTGCTGGTCCAGGATGCTGGAACCTTGCTGGTCAAGGGTCCTGGTGCCTTCTTGGTCCAGGGTGCTGGAACCTCTTGTTGGTTCAGGGTACTGGAACCTCTTGTTGGTCCAGGGTGTTGGAACCTCTTGTTGGTCCAGGGTGCTGGAACCTCTTGTTGATCCAAGATACAGGAACCTTCTTAGTCCAGGGTACTGAAACCTGGCTGGTTCAAGCACTGGCCCAGGATACTGGCCAAAGGTTACTTAAAGGTCATTTGAAGATGATTTCAGAGGTCACCGTCCCCGGAGTCCTTTCCTGAAGCAGGTCTCCTGGTTGCAGTGAACCAGACTGTTGGGGCTGACTGCATGCAGACCAACGTTAGTCACTCCTCAGGGATGAATTTGAGAGGCTTAGCCTGTTCCTCTTGAAGACAGCCAGGGGTCTGATGGTAATCTTCCTTTTGTATAGATGGTACTGAAAAGTCTTGGTCCCTTTGCACTTAACGAGTAATCTTTTAGTGTATTAATTGCGCCTCTGCTTTTCACTGGAGGTACCTCGCATTGTCTCCTGAGCCTCTTGTTTTCGGAGGAGTAATTTCAGTGTGCAGATTTAATACCACTCACTCTCGATGTTTCTATGACTAAATTATGATGTATACTTCTCGCATACATTTCAGGGAATACATGTCGAGGCACTTCAAGCATTACTAATAACTTCGACAATTGATTGAATTTATACATGCAGTGAAGGCATATTAATACTAATACCTTTATACTAACAGCTGTATACCAATACCTGTTGTCGAGCTTATCATTTTCTTAGCGTCTGAATGAGTAATGATAATCAAATTTGATTCGAAGAAGAGGAAGGCGGCCTAAAGTAATCTGATCAAGAGTCCTTCACCTGCATCTAGGTAGCACATATTTTGGAGATAATACACAAGATGGATGTTGACTGTTACGTCTCTGAGTCTACTGAAGTGTCTGCTGAAGTGTCTGTTCAGTCTGCTGAAGTGTCTAAGTGTCTGTTGAGTCTACTGAAGGGTCTGTTGAAGTGTCTGTTCAGTCTGCTGAAGTGTCTAAGTGTCTGTTGAGTCTACTGAAGGGTCTGTTGAAGTGTCTGTTCAGTCTGCTGAAGTGTCTAAGTGTCTGTTGAGTCTACTGAAGGGTCTGTTGAAGTGTCTGTTCAGTCTGCTGAAGTGTCTGTTGAGTCTACTGAAGTGTCTGTTGAAGTGTCTGTTGAGTCCGCTGAAGGGTCTGTTGAAGTGTCTGTTCAGTCTGCTGAAGTGTCTGTTGAGTCTACTGAAGGGTCTGTTGAAGTGTCTGTTCAGTCTGCTGAAGTGTCTGTTGAGTCTACTGAAGTGTCTGTTGAAGTGTCTGTTGAGTCCGCTGAAGGGTCTGTTGAAGTGTCTGTTCAGTCTGCTGAAGTGTCTGTTGAGTCTACTGAAGGGTCTGTTGAAGTGTCTGTTCAGTCTGCTGAAGTGTCTGTTGAGTCTACTGAAGTGTCTGTTGAAGTGTCTGTTGAGTCCGCTGAAGGGTCTGTTGAAGTGTCTGTTCAGTCTGCTGAAGTGTCTGTTGAGTCTACTGAAGTGTCTGTTGAAGTGTCTGTTGAGTCTACTGAAGGGTCTGTTGAAGTGTCTGTTCAGTCTGCTGAAGTGTCTGTTGAGTCTACTGAAGTGTCTGTTGAAGTGTCTGTTGAGTCCGCTGAAGGGTCTGTTGAAGTGTCTGTCGAGTCTGCTGAAGGGTCTGTTGAAGTGTCTGTTCAGTCTGCTGAAGTGTCTGTTGAAGTGTCTGTTCAGTCTACTGAAGTGTCTGTTGAGTCTACTGAAGTGTCTGTTGAGTCCGCTGAAGGGTCTGTTGAAGTGTCTGTTGAGTCTGAAGTGTCTGTTGAGTCTACTGAAGTGTCTGTTGAGTCTGCTGAAGGGTCTGTTGAAGTGTCTGTTGAGTCTACTGAAATGTCTGTTGAGTCTGCTAAAGGGTCTGTTGAGTCTGCTAAAGGGTCTGTTGAGTCTGCTAAAGGGTCTGTTAAGTCTGCTGAAGGATCTATTGAGTCTGCTGAAGGGTCTGTTGAGTCTGTTGAAGGGTCTGTTGAGTCTGTTGAATGGTCTGTTGAGTCTGCTGAAGGGTCTGTTGAGTCTGCTGAAGGGTCTGTTGAGTCTGCTAAAGGGTCTGTTGAGTCTGTTGAAGGGTCTGTTGAGTCTGCTAAAGGGTCTGTTGAGTCTGCTAAAGGGTCTGTTAAGTCTGCTGAAGGATCTATTGAGTCTGCTGAAGGGTCTGTTGAGTCTGTTGAAGGGTCTGTTGAGTCTGTTGAATGGTCTGTTGAGTCTGCTGAAGGGTCTGTTGAGTCTGCTGAAGGGTCTGTTGAGTCTGCTAAAGGGTCTGTTGAGTCTGTTGAAGGGTCTGTTGAGTCTGTTAAATGGTCCGTTGAGTCTGCTAAAGGGTCTGCTGAGTCTGCTAAAGGGTCTGTTGAGTCTGCTGAAGAGTCTGTTGAGTCTGTTGAAGGGTCTGTTGAGTCTGCTAAAGGGTCTGTTGAGTCTGCTAAAGGGTCTGTTGAGTCTGCTAAAGGGTCTGTTGAAGGGTCTGTTGAGTCTGCTGAAGGGTATGTTGAGTCTGTTGAAGGGTCTGCTGAGTCTGCTAAAGGGCCTGTTGAGTCTGGTAAAGGGTCTGTTGAGTCTGTTGAAGGGTCTGTTGAGTCTGTTGAAGGGCCTGTTGAGTCTGCTACAGGGTCTGTTGGGTCTGCTATAGGATCTGTTGAATCTGCTAAAGGGTCTGTTGAGTCTGCTGAAGGGTCTGTTGAAGGGTCTGTTGAGTCTGTTGAAGGGTCTTTTGAGTCTGTTGAAGGGCCTGTTGAGTCTGCTAAAGGGTCTGTTGAGTCTGTTGAAGGGCCTGTTGAATCTGTTGAAGGGTCTGTTGAGTCTGTTGAAGGGTCTGTTGAGTCTGTTGAAGGGTCCGTTGAGTCTGTTGAAGGGTCTGTTGAGTCTGTTGAAGGGCCTGTTGAGTCTGCTAAAGGGTCTGTTGAGTCTGTTGAAGGGCCTGTTGAGTCTGCTAAAGGGTCTGTTGAGTCTGTTGAAGGGTCTGTTGAGTCTGTTGAAGGGCCTGTTGAGTCTGCTAAAGGGTCTGTTGAGTCTGTTGAAGGGCCTGTTGAGTCTCTTGAAGGGTCTGTTGAGTCTGTTGAAGGGCCTGTTGAGTCTGCTAAAGGGTCTGTTGAAGGGTCTGTTGAGTCTGTTGAAGGGCCTATTGAGTCTGTTGAAGGGTCTGTTGAGTCTACTAAAGGGTCTGTTGAGTCTGCTAAAGGGTCTGTTGAATCTGCTGAAGGGTCTGTTGAGTCTGTTGAAGGGTCTGTCGAGTCTGCTAAAGGGTCTGTTGAGTCTGCTAAAGGGCCTGTTGAGTCTATTAAAGGGTCTGTTGAGTCTGCTAAAGGGTCTGTTGAGTCTGTTGAAGGGTCTGTTGAGTCTGTTGAAGGGTCTGTTGAGTCTGCTAAAGGGCCTGTTGAGTCTGCTAAAGGGTCTGTTGAGTCTGCTGAAGGGTCTGTTGAGTCTGTTGAAGGGTCTGTTGAGTCTGTTGAAGGGTCTGTTGAGTCTGTTGAAGGGTCTGTTGGGTCTTTTGAAGGGTCTGTTGAGTCTGCTGAAGGGTCTGTTGAGTCTGCTGAAGGGTCTGTTGAGTCTGCTGAAGGGTCTGTTGAAGGGCCTGTTGAGTCTGTTGAAGGGTCTGTTGAGTCTGTTGAAGGGTCTGATGAGTCTGTTGAAGGGCCTGTTGAGTCTGCTAAAGGGTCTGTTGAGTCTGCTAAAGGGTCTGTTGAGTCTTCTAAAGGGTCTGTTGAGTCTGCTAAAGGGTCTGTTGAGTCTGTTGAAGGGTCTGTTGAGTGCTGAAGGGTCTTCTGAGTCTGTTGAGTCTGCTAAAGGGTCTGTTGAGTCTGCTAAAGGGTCTGTTGAGTCTGTTGAAGGGTCTGTTGAGTCTGTTGAAGGGCCTATTGAGCCTGTTGAAGGGTCTGTTGAGTCTGCTAAAGGGTCTGTTGAGTCTGTTGAAGGGTCTGTTGAGTCTGTTGAAGGGCCTATTGAGTCTGTTGAAGGGTCTGTTGAGTCTACTAAAGGGTCTGTTGAGTCTGCTAAAGGGTCTGTTGAATCTGCTGAAGGGTCTGTTGAGTCTGTTGAAGGGTCTGTCGAGTCTGCTAAAGGGTCTGTTGAGTCTGCTAAAGGGCCTGTTGAGTCTGCTAAAGGGTCTGTTGAGTCTGCTAAAGGGTCTGTTGAGTCTGTTGAAGGGTCTGTTGAGTCTGTTGAAGGGTCTGTTGAGTCTGCTAAAGGGCCTGTTGAGTCTGCTAAAGGGTCTGTTGAGTCTGCTGAAGGGTCTGTTGAGTCTGTTGAAAGGTGTGTTGAATCTGTTGAAGGGTCTGTTGGGACTTTTGAAGGGTCTGTTGAGTCTGCTGAAGGGTCTATTGAAGGGTCTGTAGAGTCTATTGAAGGGTCTGTAGAGTCTGCTGAAGGGTCTGTTGAAGGGCCTGTTGAGTCTGTTGAAGGGTCTGTTGAGTCTGTTGAAGGGCCTGTTGAGTCTGCTAAAGGGTCTGTTGAGTCTGCTAAAGGGTCTGTTGAGTCTTCTAAAGGGTCTGTTGAGTCTGCTAAAGGGTCTGTTGAGTCTGTTGAAGGGTCTGTTGAGTGCTGAAGGGCCTGCTGAGTCTGTTGAGTCTGCTAAAGGGTCTGTTGAGTCTGCTAAAGGGTCTGTTGAGTCTGCTAAAGCGTCTGTTGAGTCTGCTGGAGGGTCTGTTGAGTCTGTTGAAGGGTCTGTTGAGTGCTGAAGGGTCTGTTGAGTCTGTTGAAGGGTCTGTTGAGTCTGCTAAAGGGTCTGTTGAGTCTGCTAAAGGGTCTGTTGAGTCTGCTGAAGGGTCTGTTGAGTCTGTTGAAGGGTCTGTTGAGTCTGCTGAAGGGTCTGTTGAGTCTGTTGAAGGGTCTGTTGAGTCTGCTGAAGGGTCTGTTGAAGGGTCTGTTGAGTCTGTTGAAGGGCCTGTTGAGTCTGCTAAAGGGTCTATTGAGTCTGCTAAAGGTCTGTTGAGTCTGCTAAAGGGTCTGTTGAGTCTGCTAAATGGTCTGTTGAGTCTGCTAAAGGGCCTGTTGAGTCTGCTAAAGGGTCTGTTGAGTTTGCTAAAGGGTCTGTTGAGTCTGTTGAAGGGTCTGTTGAGTCTGTTGAAGGGTCTGTTGAGTCTGCTGAAGGGTCTGTTGAGCCTGTTGAAGGGTCTGTTGAGTCGGTTGAAGGGTCTGTTGAGTCTGCTGAAGGGTCTGTTGTAGGGTCAGTTGAGTCTGTTGAAGGGTCTGTTGAGTCTGCTGAAGGGTCTGTTGAAGGGCCTGTTGAGTCTGCTAAAGGGCCTGTTGAGTCTGCTAAAGGGTCTGTTGAGTCTGCTAAAGGGTCTGTTGAAGGGCCTGTTGAGTCTGCTAAAGGGCCTGTTGAGTCTGCTAAAGGGTCTGTTGAGTCTGCTAAAGGGTCTGTTGAAGAGTCTGTTGAGTCTGCTAAAGGGTCTGTTCTGAAAGTTCCGATATGGAATATTGCGACTCTTGCCTACCATCCCACACACACACACACACACACACACACACACACAGAGTACTTCACTTTATTAAACTATTCAAAGCTTAAAACAACTGATAAGGGAATATACACAGGTGTATGTCTGAGTGTATATAGACAGGTGTATATACATTGAGTTTACCTCAATCCCAGTTTAAAAGAGAAGTATTCTTGACTAGTGAGGAACAGGTCACATGCAGTCTTCATGACCCTCCTGAAGTCGATAGGCTTTAAACCCAGTTAAACAACCAAGCACATGCTACACAGTACATACATTTGTAACACCTGTAACACTGCTCGTCAGTACACCTGCAACGTGTGTTTCCTAAATCAATGAATGCAGCGATCATGTCTTTTTGCATATCTTTATACCGCTTGCTTAAATCATTTCTATCAGTAATTTCCATTCGCTGAATAACCCACACGGGTTTAGCACCTCCTGAATGGCTGGTTAAGTTTAGTGTAATGTACTAGGTGTTATTAAAGTTGCATGTAACTTATTCAACACTCGTCTAGGATTACCAAGGACGGTCGTGGCACCTTAGCTATACTATGCAAATTATTTGGAATAGTGACAAGTTGAAGAACGAGACGTTTGTGCAACATTCAGTCCAGAGATGAACGGAGAAAGGGGAGGGGAGTAGTTTGAGGTAAACAGTCCAAGACTGATTACCTCAAATTCTTCACCTTTCTCCGTTCATCTCTGTACTGGACTGAAGAAGTCACTACTCGCGAAGCGTTTCCTCAATAAAGATGTCCACTAGTTGCACAAGTGTCTCGTTCTTCAGCTGGACCGCATCCTGTTAGCGGACACAGAGAACAACACTCGCCACAACTTCGTATCAGCGGACACAGAGAACAACACTCGCCACAACTTCGTATCAGCGGACACAGAGAACAACACTCGCCACAACTTCGTATCAGCGGACACAGAGAACAACACTCGCCACAACTTTGTATCAGCGGACACAGAGAACAACACTCGCCACAACTTTGTATCAGCGGACACAGAGAACAACACTCGCCACAACTTTGTATCAGCGGACAGAGAACAACACTCGCCACAACTTCGTATCAGCGGACACAGAGAACAACACTCGCCACAACTTTGTATCAGCGGACAGAGAACAACACTCGCCACAACTTTGTATCAGCGGACAGAGAACAACACTCGCCACAACTTCGTAACAGCGGACAGAGAAGAACACTCGCCACAACTTCGTAACAGCGGACAGAGAAGAACACTCGCCACAACTTCGTAACAGCGAACAGAGAAGAACACTCGCCACAACTTCGTAACAGCGGACAGAGAAGAACACTCGCCACAACTTCGTAACAGCGGACAGAGAAGAACACTCGCCACAACTTCGTAACAGCGGACAGAGAAGAACACTCGCCAAAACTTCGAAACAGCGGACAGAGAAGAACACTCGCCCAACTTCTATCAGGGGACAGAGAAGAACACTCGCCACAACTTCGTATAGCGGACCGAGAAAACACTCCCCACAACTTTGTATCAGCGGACGGAAAAACCCCCGCAAAATTTCGTAACAGCGGACAGAGAAGAACACTCGCCACAATTTCTAACAGCGGCAGAGAAGAAATCCCCACAACTTCGTAACAGGGACAGAGAAGAACACTCGCCACAACTTGTAACAGCGGAAGAGAAGAACACTGCCAAAAATTGAAACAGGGGGACAGAGAAGAACACCCCCCAAATTCGAAACAGGGGACAGAAAAACTGCCAAACTTCGTAACAGCGGAAAGAAGAACACTCGCCACAATTTCGTACAGGGACAGAGAAAAAACACTCGCCACAACTTCTTTCCCGGGGACACAGAGAAAAACACCCGCCACAATTCGTACCGGACACAAGAAGAACACCCCCCACAACTTCGTACAGGGACACAGAGAAAAACCCGCCAAAATTCGTATCAGCGGACACAGTGAAAAAACACTCGCCACAACTTCGTATCCGGACAGAGAAAAACACTCGCCAAATTCGTTCAGGGGACACAGTGAACAACACTCGCCACAATTGTACAGGGGCAAGAGAAGAACACCGCCACAAACTTCTATCTTTGGGGTCGATAAAAAAAAAAAAAATATGCTAAATATCACCTCTTTTAAAATTTATCCCAGAAAATGCAAGGAATAAAGCGAAGCTTCCAGCGGGCACGAAAAAACATGTTTTCAATAATGACAAGTCCAAATTTACTCAGAAAAATAAGGAAATCAAAAGGGACAGGATAAAAAACAAGGGAGACCCCCAAGCAATCGAAGAAACAGGGGAAAAACCTGGATTCAATTAACTCGGCTGCCCTTCTTTACAAACACCAAACATAAATCGTTGTGAAAGCTTGAAAAAAGAAAAATTTTTCAAGATGACCCCTTCAATCTCCTGTGCTTTTTCTCGCTTCCAGTACGTTTTTTGCCGAAGGTATACGAAGCAACCATTCACGCAGGAAGGTATCATTTTTAACGCAAAACCATTCACAGCAAGGGTATCGAGCTAAAGCAGTTTAAAAGATCATTTACAACCACATGAAACAATCAAACAACTAAATGATAGAGGGAATAGAAACTAGAATAAACCATTACAATTACCGCAAAATTGGGGAAACGGGGTGCACACACGATCATTTTGGGGTTTTCAGCTCCTCAGCATGTACAGGGGCCCAAAGTTGTCTGGTCTTTTAAGACTTTTGGGCGGTTTGGGCAGCCCATGTCTCACTATCCAACAGAGACGGTTGATCGGCCCTTTGGCACTGTGGTATTTTCATTTTTTTTTTTTTGTTAATAGACGACAAATTTTAAATGCAAAAATCGTCTTTTTATATATGTTCAAAATTCCACATGGAGACTAGAAAATTAAATTTATCTGGGTGTGTGTGTTATATTATATATAAATATATATATTTTTTATATATTATTATATATATAAAAAATATAATTAAAATATTTTTTTTATATATAAAAAAAATTAAAATAATATATATATAATATATATAATATTAAAATTATATATTTAATATAATATAAATTTTTATATATTTTTATAAATATATATATAAATATATAATTATAAAATATTTATATTTTAATTTATATAAATTTTTAATAATATAAAATATATTTTTATAATATATATATATATATAAAAATAAATATATATTAAAAAATATTTATATATATTTATATATAATATATAAAAATATAAAAATATATATTTTTTTATAAAATATATATATATAATATATTATATAATTTATATAAAAAATATATAAAAAATATTAAAAAATATATAAATATATAAAAAATATATATAAAAATATATTATAAAAATATATTATATATATATATAAATAAAATATAAAAATATTAATTATATTTTTAATTATAAATATATATATAAAAATTAAAAAAAATATTATATTTTTATATAAATATATATATAAAAATTATATAAAATATAATATAAATTTTAATATAAAAATTATAAATATATATTATAAAAATATATAATATATAAAAATTTTTATATATTATATATAAAAAAATTTTTTATATATTAAAAATATATATTATATAATATATAAAATAATAATATATATATTTATAAATAATATATATAAAATATATATAAATAAATTAAATATATAAAAATTAAAAAAAATAATTTTTATAAATTATAATATAATATTATATATATAAATAAAAAAATATAAAAAAATATATTTAAATATTTAAATATATATAAAATTATATAAAATAAATATAAAAATATAATAAATATATAAAAAAAATTTTAAAATATATAAAATATAAATAAATAAAAATAATATAAATATATAAATATAAATTTTAATTATATTATAATATATATATATATAATATGTAAAATAAAATTAATTTTAAAAAATATTTAAAATTTAAATTTCAAATTTTTCATATTAAAAATATTTTTTTTTATTTTTTTTAAAAATTTAAAAATTTTTATAAAAACATAAAATTAAATTTTATAACAAGCGTAAATTTAATTTAGCCTAATCCAGCTAAATATATTTTAGATAAGTTTACAATAATTTAATAATAAACAAACACAATGAAATATATTTTTTTCCGTTAGGTTGAGAATGATTTTTGCAAAATTACTGCATTCACAAATTTTTGCTTGCCTTATTCGGCAAGAAAAGCATTGCTATTTAAGCGAAAATCTTAAATTTTACCTATTCGGCATGACATGAAGGTAGAAAGTTGAAAGTGAACATAGATAAGAGTAAGGTGACGAGGGTATCAAACGATTTAGATAAAGAAAAATTGGATATCACACTGAAGGGAGAGAGTATGGAAGAAGTGAATGTTTTCAGATATTTGGGAGTTGACTTGTCAGCAGATGGGTTTATGAAGGATGAGGTTAATCATAGAATTGATGAGGGAAAACAGGTGAGTGGTGCACTGAGGTATCTGTGGAGACGAAGAATGTTATCCATGGAGGCAAAGAAGGGAATATACGAGAGTATAGTGGTACCAACACTCTTATATGGGTGTGAAGCTTGGGTTGTAAATGCTGCAGCGAGGAGGCGCCTGGAGGCAGGGTATATGTCCTGTCTAAGGGCAATGTGTGGTGTAAATATGCAGAGAATTCGTAGTGTGGAAATTAGGAGGTGTGGAGTTACTAAAAGTATTAGTCAGAGGGCTGAAGAGGGGTTGTTAAGATGGTTTGGTCATTTAAAGAGAATGGAGACCGTATAAATCTGTAGGGGAAGGATGGTGGGGTAGGAGTCGTCCCCAAAAAGGTTGGAGAGAGGGGGTCAAGGAGGTTTTGTGGGCGAGGGGCCAACGTGTTATATGAAAGGGGCACTGCAGCAGGGTTACGGGCTCATGCAACTCACACTCACCACTCATGTACTTGTCTAACCCATTTTTAAAGCTACGCAAGATTTTTGCTTCGGTGGCGCTACTCGGGCGCTTGTTCCACTCATCCAATGCTCTGTACCAAATCAATGCTTTCCTCTATCTTTTCTAAATCTTTCTTTTCCAATTTGAACCCATTGCTGCGAGTTCTCTCAGATATTTTTTGCACGTTATTTATATCCATTTTTTTAATTCCTGTCTTCCATTTATACACCTCAATCATGAGTGAATATTAAAATGGTATAAAATACCGACAGGTTGTTAGGTATGACACATATGCAACAGTTAGGTATCTTTATTTCGAAACGTTTCGCCTACACAGTAGGCTTCTTCAGTCGAGTACAGAACATAAGAACATAAGACAGGAGGAACACTGCAGCAGGCCTGTTGGCCCATACTAGGCAGGCAGTTGATAGAAGCAGAAGAGGCGTGAAGACGATGTAATCATTCCATCACCCTTAAAGTTTTGAGGTGGTCAGTCTCTCAGTCTGAAGAAGAGTATCGTTACATAGTCTGAAACAATGTACAGCTGAAGTGACAGGATGGAGCCTTATATACCAAGAACTCAATCATGGTTATTCTCGTTTCCCAAGCTTGGAACCTTACATCTGTCTACATTAAACTGCATCTGCCACTTCTCTGGCCACTGCATCAAACTATCCAGATCTGAAAGCCTGTTTTAATGTCATCGGCAAATTTGCTTATGTCACTATTTGTTCCCTCAACTATGCCGTTTATGAACATTGCGACTAACAAAGTGCCCAACAATGATGCTTGTGAACCACCGCTGGTTTCTCTTGGTTTCTCTCTGAGCCTATGAGAACAAACACGTAATATGTAATAGGCAAGTTCAGCACATTTTCTATATTTTTTTTTCATTGTTTGCATTCCCTGAAGGTGGCACCCGTCCCTCCTTCCTGTCTGCTGTACTGAAGGTAGTTTATCAGCCAGTGTGGATGCACATGTATAGTCCTACACCACTTGCCGTCTCTCCAAACTGGTAAGGTAATTCCATTTGGGTGCTTTTGATTGCCATTGTATTTGCATATACTGTGTGTGTGTGTGTGTGTGTGTGTGTGTGTGTGTGTGTGTGTGTGTGTGTGTGTGTGTGTGTGTGTGTGTGTGTGTGTGTGTGTGTGTGCGCGCGCGCGCGCCTCACACTAGTTGTGATTGCAGGGGTCGAGTCCATGCTCCTGACCCCGCCTCTTCACTGGTCGCTACTAGGTCACTCTCCCTGAACCGTGAGCTTCATCATACCTCTGCTTAAAGCTATGTATGGATCCTGCCTCCACTATATTGCTTCCCAAACTATTCCACTTCCTAACTACTCTGTGGCTGAAGAAATACTTCCTAACATCCCTGTGATTCATCTGTATCTTCAACTTCCAATTGTGTCCCCTTGTTGTTGTGTCCCATCTCTGGAACATCCTGTTTTTGTCCACCTTGTCAATTCCTCTCAGCATTTTGTATGTTGTTATCATGTCCCCCCTTTCTCTCCTGTCCTCCAGTGTCGTCAGGTTGATTTCCCTTAACCTCTCCTCGTAGGACATACCTCTTAGCTCTGGGACTAGTCTTGTTACAAACCTTTGCACTTTCTCTAGTTTCTTTACGTGCTTGGCTAGGTGTGGGTTCCAAACTGGTGCCGCATACTCCAATATGGGCCTAACATACACGGTGTACAGGGTCCTGAACGATTCCTTATTAAGATGTCGGAATGCTGTTCTGAGGTTTGCTAGGCGCCCATATGCTGCAGCAGTTATTTGGTTTGATGTGCTCTTCAGAAGATGTGCCTGGTGTTATACTCACCCCAAGATCTTTTTACCTGAGCGAGGTTTGTAGTCTCTGGCCACCTAGACTGTACTCCGTCTGCGGTCTTCTTTGCCCTACCCCAATCTTCATGACTTTGCACTTGGTGGGGTTGAACTCCAGGAGCCAATTGCTGGACCAGGTCTGCAGCCTGTCCAGATCCCTTTGTAGTTCTGCCTGGTCTTCGATCGAATGAATTCTTCTCATCAACTTCACGTCATCTGCAAACAGGGACACTTCGGAGTCTATTCCTTCCGTCATGTCGTTCACAAATACCAGAAATAGCACTGGTCCTAGGACTGACCCCTGTGGGACCCCGCTGGTCACAGGTGCCCACTCTGACACCTCGCCACGTACCATGACTCGCTGCTGTCTTCCTGACAAGTGTGTGTGTGTGTGTGTGTGTGTGTGTGTGTGTGTGTGTGTGTGTGTGTGTGTGTGTGTGTGTGTGTGTGTGTGTGTGTGGCGCGCGCGGTTGGAAAAACAATTTTTTCCCATATATCGTAAATATTATATTTAATTACAGATACAATGGGCATTTAAAAATAATATAAATAATTCACACAATTTTTGTCTGGTATATACATTTATATAATAAAACTTAAAAAATGAAAGTAATATATTTTAACTTTAATATATTTAAGATAGATATCATCTGGGCGAGTATTAATATTAACAGTAAAGGTGCTAGCTCCCCACCTTCCCTCAACTCGTTGTTTACTTTGCTGAGACGGATTTTTTTTTTATTTACTACCGCTTTTTGTTCCTGTTAGAAATCTAAATATCTATTTCCCTACTTTTCGTGTTATATCTATTGACTTCTCTCTGGCGCATCACTCCACTGTCGCATTTGTCAAATGCCTTTGCAAAGTCCGTGAATATCACGTGTACGTTTACCTTTCCTCCCAAAGCCTAGGTCAGGCTGCGGGAGTAGGAAAACTCGGGAAATTCTTTAGTCATGTTGACTGGCTGTGCGCAGCTTGTTTTGTTTTTTTTATATATAAAATCAGAAAGTTTGTGTCTCAGCACCCTTTGAAAGACTCAAGATGTGTGACCTTAGTGCTACCGGTCAGTAAATTTTTATTTTTTTTTGCCGTGGCTCTGCTTCCTTTGTGGACTTTTTAAGTCCAAGGGAGAAGTCTTAAATCTGGATTGATATTACTAATTTAGGACCTTAAAGATATACACTGAACAGAAGTACATGTAAATGGCTTAGCTTGGATTTTACTGACTTAAGACTCCGGGGTCAACAATATGAAGATTCTTTCCTACTCCTCCCTCTTCTAACCTTTATATCCCATCTTGCACGAGTCTACCAGATTAATCACTTTTTACTTTTGACTTATCAGACCATTAACCAAGAGGCCTGGTCCCAGACCAGGTTTCTGGGGAAGTGACCCCCAGAATCTACAACGGGTGGGTGGGTGTGGGGAAGGGGAAGGTGATGGTAAATTTCGAGGACAAGGATAGCTCTGGTGTTAATATCACCTCAGAGTTCTAGCAGTAACAACACTAGCGGGATTACCCACCTTACCAGTTTTATCATTTATTATTAATGCTGTTGTGCGAAAGCTCAAAATTAGTAAGGCTCATATAATGCCTGGTAAAAGGTGCATAAACAAGTTTGATGAAAAAAGAGAGCAGCTCTAATTCCTTGAATCAAAAGCCCCTCAGCAGCATCAAAAGACCAGTCAACCAAAAATCCTTCAAGGCTGGTCTGGTGTAAAGGTGAGCACGAGAACGTTATACTTTCAATCATAGATGAGATACACGTTGCAGAATCTTATCGAGCCAACGTTTCGCTCTGTGTAGAACTTTATCAAGTCACGAACACGTAGCGAAACGATGTCTCAATAAAATGTTCTAGGTGCCGAGGAGTCTGGGGTGGCAACACAGTGTTTACACTCAAGCTAAGGCCACAAGTGAAGTATTTTTCCGAGGGACTTGGGAAGAAATAATTTAGTTCATCAACAATACCTTGGTTTAATACAACACATATTTCAGTAAAATGTCTGCTGATTGTATAGAATTAGTAAGCAGCACTAAAGAACACGGAATGCCAGAGTAATTGGGCGAGCGTAGATCACTAAGCTACAGATTATAACCAACCGCTTCAAGACGTATAAAACTATCAGAAATGGAGATGTGGTAATATAAATAGCACTTAGTTTGTCTGCTGGTGAATCCAAGGAGTGTTGGAGAGTGGTGGGGAAGGAGAGAAAGAGGAGTTTGTGTTAGGGAGTGGTGGGGAAGGAGAGAGGAGTTTGTTAGGGAGTGGTGGGGAAGGAGAGAGGATATGGTGCTGGGGATCGTAGGACTGGTGAGGGAGAGGTAGTTGGTGTCTGAGAATCTTGGGGGTGGTGAGATATTATTTCGTTATCAAAAAAACAAAACTGGATACATTACCAATTTGCTGCGACGCTATTAAAAAACAGAAGCTTTGTTTCCGTCACGTTCTATTATACAGGATGGGTCCCTTACAAGAAGATAACTAAATGGCTATAACTACGACCATAATTTTAAAGGGGTGGACAGGTAAGCCAGCGGAAGGCCTCTGTTAGATGACCAAAAGCTCCAGTGGCGGGTCATCATCTAAGACCCGCGTCAGGAAACATCCTGTTTCCATTCAAATCTTACCTTACCTAACCATACAAGATGTCAGGCTAAGCTGGAAAACTTCAGTTGGGCAGTGAGACTATCGTCAAGTATTCCAACATGGGTTCATCAGCTGATAGGAAGATAATAGGTAATGGTGGGGCGGGAGACATACCCACCAGGACAGTGTACTAGGATAATTCACACTACTCGCCACCCACACACCTCACCCCAGAAAAACTTTTTTCTCTTCCCTCTTCCCTGTGTGGGAGGTTCTACTGGGAGTGTCCTACCCCCTCCCTTCCCCCTCCATCTAAAATTTTAGTGAACTTAATGCTTAAAAACTTAAACCTACATTCAATGGTAACATTTCTGCAATTAACTTGTTTATTCCGTAATAACTGGTTTACCCTCTTGAGTGAGTTTAGATTTCTGTTTATATTCAACGGTGTGGTTTGTCTTGAGTAACTGTCTCATTCACACACAACATATAACATCTTACTGGTTGTTTAACTCATTCTTTAAGTCTTTCTCATGTTTGCTAATATTGCTTTGTTATTTTTCTTATATATTATAGTGTATACAATATGATGTGTACCATAAATGATTACTGATGATGGTGATGGGATTATCATTGAAACGTTCACACACACACACACACACACACACACACACACACACACACACACACACTATCGTCCTTTGACACAGTTCCTCACAAGAGATTAGTGCAGAAGCTAGAGCATCAGGCGCATATAACAGGAAGGGCACTGCAATGGATCAGAGAATACCTGACAGGGAGGCAACAACGAGTCATGGTACGTAATGATGTATCACAGTGGGCACCTGTGACGAGCGGGGTCCCACAGGGGTCGGTCCTAGGACCAGTGCTATTTTTGGTATATGGAAACGACATGACGGAAGGGTTTGACTCAGAGTGTCCTGTTTGACAGATGATGTTGAGTTAATGGGAGAATTAATATGATGAGGACCAGGCAGGACTTCAAAGACCTGGATAGACTGAACCTGATCTAGCAAAGGCTTGCGAGTTAATCCTGCAAGTGCTAAGTCATGAAGATAGGGAAGGGCACAGAGGGCAACAAGACGCTGGTAGGTGCCCTATGCACTGCAAAACCTTACTCAAGAAAAGATTTGGGGTGAGTATAAAATCCCGAGTATGTCTAGGAGACACATCGTCAGTATACCAACTGGGTCATATGGGGCTGGAAAACTAGTAGCATTGGGACTACCCACCAGGAATCTTCAAGGAATGTACACTTATGTCGCCAGCCCATACTAGTAGCCAGAAAACTTTTTGTACCCTCTCCTTGTAGGACGTCAAACTGGGAGTACAACCTTTGCGACAATTCAGTCAAATTTTAGTGGATGTGCTTGAGAAACTTAAGTAATTCGGAACTTTTGCGAATTGGAGGACTGGAGGTCAGGAGACATGATTAACACTATTAAGATATGCGAATTGTTTAGGTGGACAAGAAGGTTTGTTCTTGAGAAGGTACACAATCAAGAGCCAACATAATAAGACACATGAGTGTTAGATTGTTTAAGTCTTTTCTTTCTGTCATAGAGTTGTAGCAGTGGTATATGCTAGTAAAGTGACATAGTGAGGAGGAACCATACACAGTTTTAAGAGAGGTTGGGGATAAGTCTTAAAAAGCGGTGAGACACACAGGCCTAGAACAAACCGAAGAAGCGGGCCAGGACACAGACCGACACTGCAAACACACAAATAGGTACAGTACAAATACGGATACACACATACACACACACATACTTATACACAAAATATGTGTGTAAAAGATACTATGTAAAAACAGGATACACAATACAGTATACACAATACAAACAACCACTTTGAAACAAATAGTGAAATTCCAAGCACTTTCGTGATTTCTTACATATTTCTTATATATTTCCACCAAGGTAGTGGCCCAAAGAAGGGAACGCATTTCCCACCATCATTCAACAAATCTCAGAAGTGCACAGATATTAATTCAACTAACCTAATCTGAACTGCATCATCCACAACTAGGTATGCTAATACACTCAGCGCCAGGGACCGTGTTCTGATGCTATATGTATAAAGAAATTCAAAATACCACTCATAGAACCACCGTGTACTTCAAGGAGCTTCAATTTAGGTTAAATGCCAGGGAGCCTAATAAGTGAAGATATTGAGGTACACTACAAAGGAGCAATGATATAAACAACAGATCAGTAGCACTGACGTTACATATCATAAAAGTTTTTAAAAGGGTATACTATGATTTTTTTTTTTGAAAAGTGGTACGAGTTACACACAACTATGGCCACTAGAACAGGAAACCCACGGAAACATTGGAAAAAGATATATATTACAGACGTGGTTGATCAAGGTTTAGCAAAGGAATTTATTTGACCATGTTAAAATGGAGAGTTAAAAAAATAAGATGTAACAAGTAAACTAGGCTACCTGAAGGCTGTGTTCAGGGTTCAACGAAGCTGTTATTGCATGATGTGCTGGGTGGAAGGCTGGACATGATGTGCTGGGTGCCAGGCTAGACACAACACACATTCACGGATAACGTCGGTCTCTTGTGATCCGCGAGCGAGAGCCTTAATTAGTGGATTCCAATGCTACTCGCGGTAATTGGCTTATAAGGGGGGGGGGAGGGTTACGGGAAAAGGGGGGGAAGAGGAGAAGGAGGAGGCGGCTGCTGACTTGAATGCACACATTTAGACCCATCCTCCTCCTCCTCCAGTTACTCTTCATACAATGGTCCAACCTTAATTGTTACAGCCACCCCGTATGGGTCACAGCGCCTGGAAGGTAATCATGTTTGATCTGAGAGTTTACATTTTTTTTTTCGATTAAGAGACCATTACCAGCATCGAACCTCGTTTCCCTCCTGGAAGGTACGTTTCGAATGTCATTCCGTAAGTCGTGCGAGTTCACATTGGGACACCTTTCATTCGTGCAGCTGAACCCGGGTCTTAAAGACGATAGCTCAAGCAACGGTCGTTCGCATACCTGGATCCGGGTGTCAAATACGACCATTCGAATACCAGCCGTTCGTGAAATAACGTTTAGGCTTCTAAGATGACACATCACAGAACTGGTGGGGATAGACCCCATGACAGACAGGAGTTCTAAAAATCCCCGGCTGAGATACAGGTCGGTCGTGTACCTGGATATGAGAGCCGAGACGACAGGTAGGACTCAGTTTGTTCTTGCTGTCTTGATCCAGGTCTCAGCGCCAACTGGTTATAGGTTCAATGATACCAAACCGAAATCGGGCATTATGTTAGTGAAATACAGAGTATCTGACTGGATCAGTCGACTATGTGGGACCTCGTTCAAGTATCAACCAATATAGTAACTCCTTCAACCACACTGTGGTTAATAACTCAATGTCGCTTTATACACGAAGCTTAAGAAAATGTTTAGGCTCTTCCTGGAACGTTATAAAAATCACAGCTATGAAGTCGCGACCTGATAATGGCCTAGGATGGAGCGAAACTTCGTCTAAAAAGTTTCTTTCAGTCATGATATATCTATTACACATCAGTGACCAACCAAACTGTTGGTGCTAGCCACACGCAGATCCACGTAGCCGTCATAGCCTGGCTGACGGAAGGAAGAAGTTACCTGAAGAAGATTTCAGGGGTCATCGCCCCCGCTACCCAATCCGTCCTGGCCCGCTAGAAACTCATAAAAACATCTGAACTGTTCTCTCTAGAACTGAGGAGAGAGAGATGCCTCATAATATATACATGGAAGACACTTGAGAAAGTGGTTCCCAGTCTGCGCACTGCTGTAACAACACACCAGAGTGAAAGATGTAGGCTAAAATGTAGAACAAACACAGTGAAGAACGAGGTAGGCATGAGTAAAATTAGTGACAGATGTATGTTGGTAATTTCCCTTATGTATGATGGAATGGCCTGTTAAAGTCTTGGTCTCTTTATATTTATTGAGTTATCTCTTAGTGTACTCGTTGCAACATCCCTGCTTTTCATTGGAGGTATTTTGCACCTTATGCTGAGCCTTTTGCTTTTGTTGGGAGTATATACCTTTGATGAGTTTCGAGAATCTTACAACTCTCGGAACCCGGCCACGGGCCAGGCTCGTCTGGGGCTAGCCAGGTCAACCAACTTGTACTCGTTGGAGCGCAGGAGGGAGAGATATATCATAATCTACACTTGGAAAATCTTGGAAGGAATGGTCCCAAATCTGCACACAGAAATCACTCTCTACGAAAGTAAAAGACGGGACAGGCGATGCAAAATGCCCCCAATAAAAAGTAGGGGCGCCATTGGTACACTAAGGGAAACACCATAAGTGTCCGGGGCCCAAGACTGTTCAACAATCTCCCATCAAGCATTAGGGGAATTGCCAATAAACCCCTGGCTGCCTTCAAGAGAGAGCTGGACAGATACCTAAAGTCAGTGCCGGATCAGCCGGGCTGTGGCTCGTACGTTGGACTGCGTGCGGCCAGCAGTAACAGCCTAGTTGATCAGGCCCTGATCCATCGGGAGGCCTGGTCATGGACCGGGCCGCGGGGGCGTTGATCCCCGGAATAACCTCCAGGTAACCAGGCTATTGCTGTTGGGGGTCCGCTGTCCTGTATATCCATCACAGCCTGGTTGATCTGGCACCTGGTGAAGATACTTGTCCAGTTTGCTCTTGAAGGCTCTCCACTTGTTCCAGCAGTGTTTCTGATATTTTCTGGTAAGATGTTGAATAATCTGAGGCCACGAATGTCGGTGTGCAAATTTTGGGGAGCCAATCCCTCCAGAATTTTCAGAGTGTAAATTATGATGCATCTTTTTTTTGTTTACGTTCCAGCGAATACAGTTCGAGAAGCTTCAAGCGTCCCCAGTAATTTAGGGGCTTGACTGAATTTATACGAACAGTTAATATTCTCGATACATTCTCTTGAAACTTAAAACTCATCCAAATATCTTGATTGTGGGACCTAAGTACTGTGATATTTATGTGATCGCACACAAATAACTCGCACTTCGGAGAGGGAAAGTGATAACGATGCTTTGGTCCGACTGTGAC
>NC_069406.1:59227058-59389558 GCF_026875155.1 Cherax quadricarinatus | reverse complement strand
TTCGGGCAAATGGATTATTTTTAACCAAACCTAAGCAAACCTAACCTAAGCTAAGTTAACCTAACCTAACCTAAGCTAACATAAACATCTCAAAAGTCTATATTTTAACTCCCGATTTAGCTTAATTAGGTTAAATTAGGTTGGGTCGGGTTTATTATTTTAGTTTTAGTTACCAAACCTATAATGGTCGTACAGTGAATGAAAGGTAATCAGATCTGATCCGGAGAATAGCAAGACGGCTCCAATTCCTTGATTCAAGAGCTCTTCACCAGCATAAAAGAATCCCCAGTGAGGAGCATATTCACAGAGGTTAGGAAAAAACAAGGTGTTTAATGTTACGCAAATTTGAACGAGGCAAGATTGCTAGGTTAACTTTGGTGGAAATTAAAAATGTCACATAAAAATATGTATATTTATAGACACCTGTTTTCCAGGGAGGAGCGAATGTTCAGATGATCCAATAAACCTTCATAACTATGTTATGATATTCCCAATATGTCAGTTGCAACAAGGCAGACCTCCTGACATACCTATATTTACTGAAAGCTTTTGATAAGATTCCTCATCAGACGTCAGTCAAAAGTCAGAAGTATAAACGGAGGTGGACTAAGAAGGCTTAAAAACTGGTTGTCTGAACGCAAACAAGGGGCAGTTCTTAATGGAAATGCATCAGAATGTCTAGATGCAAGTGGTGTGCTTCAGGGCTCTGCGTTGGGACCGGTTCTGTTCCAGATATAAATGACATTCAAAATATCTTATGGTGTACATTAAACAAAATTTGCCGATGACACAAAAGTTATAATACTTGAGCATCAAAGACTGCAAGCCGACTTATGCTACTTAATAATTTGGATGAATAACTGAGAAATGAATTTCGTTAAGCACAAAGTGAAGTGCTATACCTTAAATAATTTAAAAGGCAAATTATTTAATAAAAAAGGTGTAAGTAAAGTTAGTGAAAAGATAAGTAAGAGTAGTAACAGGTTTTGTTAGTAGCTAATTGAGGTTTCTTATCGAGAAAGTCGTGTTCACTTTGTACAAATAGACGAAAAAACCTTTGATATACCTTTATCTTTGATGAATTCCGAGTTTTTTCTACTCCCAGAGCCCGGCCTTGGGCCTAGATCGTCTGGTATAAAATACCTTCATGATGGATAAAATAAAAAAAGACAAACGCAGTATAGTACGAAACATTGCCGGTAAAGGATCACACTATGCTGCATTTGTCTTCTTTTCTTCTGTATAAACAGTTGGTGCTGCATAACCATGAATAATTCACATCCGAATCACTGGCAGAAAGGCCCTTTCCCAAGGAAAACGCTGAAATAGTCATGCAAACCTTTTGATATGCTAATTTTTAATTCGGTAACAAAACAAAGACTTATTCTTTATTCTATGATTAAATTAGCGCAATATTAAACAGTTTATTTTAATAGCCTAACTAACAATGAAGGACGAATGCATAACAACAATATGGATGAAAAGTGCATCCATTTAAGACCATCTTCACTGGAGTGGCCAAGACCCCAGGAGTGAAATTCATCCAGTACAGACAATTTGCATCGAAGATATTGACAAATTGGAAAAGCGCCGAGGAGCGAGTGACGAGGATGATACCCAGACTAAGTGATAGATTTGTCAAGTATACAAAGCATTGCGACGCCACACACTGAGTAGTAAGTCGTACTAAACCCGTTTATAAGAGCTGAATTATGAAGTTGAGCAAGGTGATAATTAAGAGGGTGACTTTGTACGAGGCTTTAAGAATATCAAAAGGCATGCCAATCATAATTCATAAAATTACTTTCAAGGCCCAACAATGTAACAATTTTATCTAATAATACTTTATTATTTTGATAACACTATCATTATAATTTAATATTTTCATAATTACAAAAATAATTTTAACAATTAATATAATTAATAATTACTTGAACATACCATTCATCATAATTTTTAAATTACAAGACAAATGACTTCAAATGCACATAAATATTTTCTTTAATCGAGTGGTAAATATACTAAATATACATTGCCAGAAGAAATTGTCTTACATAAATATACCGATAGGTTATTATGTCCTAGTGTATATATACTAAAATTATATTTTAATCCATAGTTTAAGAATTACAGCATAATTCACTGCTTTAATCGATGATCTTCAATAAACCAAACCAAGAAATTGAGAGATGGATAAGGAAAATGTGTTGGTTCCTGAGAGATGGAGGTGAGTGTATGTCCTGTTACCTGACAAACCTTACCTAACTTAACCTAAGGTAAAGGTAGCGCCTCTGAACGATGGATAAGGTAACTGAAACAGCTCTTGGGAGGTTGAAAAAGGAAATGCAGCAGCTGTGAGAGGTTGATGAGTGATGAATCAGATATAGTAGAAGAGTCCTCGAAATCGGTCGCTGGTAAACACATCCCGGCAGGTAAACAGGCCCCACAAGCCTACGAAGTAATAATAACTTGGCTGATCTGGTATATTTTATGGGAATTGCTCCAGTTTCCTCCTGAAAACTGCCTTTATTTTAAAATTTTTTTTACATCTGTTGGTCTGATCAGCACAAACAGCCGAAGTGAACAGGCTAGTAACCGGAAGGCCTGTCTGCAACCAAATTCCGGGGGCTATGACCCTCTGAAGTGTGTTCCATTTTCTACCCGTCGCTGATTCCGGAGGTCATCGCCCCCGTGGCCCGGTAGCAGTGTGTAATGTCTCTGTAGATCAGGTGTGGAGTCCTGAATGGCTACTGCTGCTATTATTATTATTCAAGAACTATGACAGCTCAGTGGGTCGGCAGACTCGTACTGCAAGAATAACGCGGTACGAGTCCCACATGACTCGAAATGATATATACATTGAGAGGTGAATGTTTCTCAGTGTATATATATATCGAGAGGTATGTTTCTCAGTGTATATATATCTCGAGAGGTATATATCTCAGTGTATTTACACCAATGTGTATCTGAGTGTAGAGAGAGAGTTTAATCCTTAGGTTAGGTTAGGTAAGGTTTGTCAGGAAACAGGACAAGTGTTTCTTAACGCGGGTGTTAGTCATATGATGACCCGCCGCTGGAGCTTTTGGTCATCTGACCGAGGCCTTCCGCTGGCTTACCGGTGCACCCATTTAAAAAATTATGGTTATTATTATTATAACCATTTTTATCTTTAATCCTTATCTTAGGAATTAAAATATTTTTGACTGGCGATGTACAGGTGAAATTCAGCAAAGCTTTTTGCAGAAGATAGGATGTAAACCTAACATGAGACAACCAAAAATTGGCAGCATCCAGAGTGGGACAAATATCGTCTACTAGACGTAAGAAAACACAGGGATAACTATTACATGTGCATCAATTCAGTTATCCAGGATAATCAGTTCAAACATCTTATTTATAGTCGTTTTTGGGGGTCATCGCCCCCGCAGGCAGGTTCTAGCACCAGGCCTCCTGGGTTCCTGGCCTGATCTATCAGACTGCTGGTAAATTGTCAACTCTTACATTTATAACGAGGCGTTAAAAACTAAATTACAATAAATTACATACATCGCTCTGTGCGATTACCTTGATTTTTGTGATATTTTTCGAGGTTAGAACGGGAATTAATGACTTTTATTTAACAAGTAGCATGCAGGATGGTCACTCGTACACTGCTAATAGAAGTCTTTTGTTGTCATGAATTTGGGAAATAAATCGTGGCACCAATGGTCGTCATATGACCCCTTAACTAGAAGTTAGCCACTTGACCGAGATCCTTGGCTAGCTTCCATCAAGATGCGATGGTAGGCTTCAAACCCCTATTCAAACTTGTATACAAATTTTCTAGAATAATCAAAACTTAGAATGTCGCGTTATCATAACCTATTAACAGTGATTGCTAACAATCTACATTAACTTTTCAATATTCTGAATAACTTCCATTTTCCGTACACCAAATGTTAAGAGAGCGATGCCTCAGTGTAAGCACAGTTGAACCTGCTTCGTGTTAGGTCAGCTCATTAACAAACAATATTATTAACACAAATAACCCGCACATAGAAGAGAGGAGCTCACGACAACGTTTCGGTCCGACTTGGACCATTTACAAAGTCACACTGTTTTTTAGTATTATTAACGGTGCTCTGGTGGGCCACTGGGTGTTGTATACCGTGGGATGACCGGTGTTGGAAGGGGGGGGGGTAGTCCACGGAAACCCATACCTTGTTGGACCACTGATTGTAGGTGGGAGCCCATGGGTGGGAGGGGGGCATCCAGGCCTTCCGGGGCATACCCGAGTGCGGATATTAATTCAACAAAATATTACAACAGGAAATCCCAGACAAGCCCAGTAAACCCGTAACGAGCGCGGCTCTACGGATGAGAGGGAAGGAATGAAGAACATTTGCAAGAACAGGAAGAAAAACTAAGCAAAGAAAATTGAGACTTACAGAAATTGAATAAGTTTCGGATAAAATAGTACTATATGAGGAATACATGAAAGAGAAAGAGAAAGCATACCTTGAAATAAGTGTTGGTACTTTCCTGTCAAGATGAGTGACTTGATGCTGATGGGCAATGATTCAAGAGGTAATCAAACTTGATTACCTCCCATTCTACAGGCACTGAATGACCCCCATGGGTTTAGCCCTTCTACGTCAATATAATAATAGTAATACCGGTATTTTGATGAATTGAAATTAACAGGACAATAGTGTCTTCAGACGCAAGTTGGTATAAGCTGTTATGGCAGCAACGACGTTATCCAAGATAATTCTTAGGTGTGTACACTCCACAAAAGCTGCCCGGTCAAGGGACAATTACAAGAGCAATGTTGAAAACATCAACTATTGTCGGTGTATCAGACTTGAGTTTCCCCTGAAGTTGTTCAGGTGATGTTTATTTTATTCATGGGGAAACGCTAAAACCATAAGGTTCATCCAGTTTCTGGGAATGAACGCAGTTATATTTTATCCAAGGAAAATGATGCTTTAATTCAAGATCTTTTCTCTCAAGTCCAGTAAGCCGTGTTGGTGAGACCTGAGTATCTAGGAATGTCCAGTGCTGGACGGGGCCTTCCGCGTAGGTTTGCTCTCAATTATTGCTTTCTTTGTCAGAGTGGCTGAAATGCTTGTTATTGCATTATTCTGGACCATGACATGCAAAGTGCCTCACAGAGTAGACTTTCCTTAACAGTCACACTGCACCTGAGGAGGAATGCAGAGCAGGTTTTCTTTTTCATGTTAAATACTTACTAAACACGGTTGTTTGTCATAAGATGAGGTGTTCAGTAGTGTGGGAACTATGGTGGAGTTGTGTTAAAGCTGTGCCCAAGGCACATGAAGGCGAGGTAGGATCATCAACTATCTTATCTTCATGTGCCCTTTAACTACGGAGGTCGTAGCCACTGACTTACCAGTACTAGACTCTCGTCCTAACACACCCCAGCCTACATTTTTTTTTTTAACCATGCTCGAGAAAATACCCTCTCGAAATCTCATGATATGCCGCGTGCTGTCAGACGTAAGCCCCCTGGAAATATCGATTAATATATGTTAACCTAACCTAACATAGAATAACATGAATTAAAACGAATGTCAAAATTCTGAGTGCGCATAAAAGTACAAACGGCAATTCAAGTGAAATTGGCTGACCTAATTGGAGAACACGTTTTGGAGAGTGACCAAAGGCGCATTTAACTTTTCTACATGTTAACCTAGAGCACTCCCCTCCCCCATTCATCCTATTCCCTCCTTCCCCTTCCTCAAAGAAAAACAGTTATCTAAAGTGTGGGTATTTTGTAAGGTAGGAAAAAGGACAATGTTTCCTGACACAGGTCTTAGTCATATAACCGAGGCCTTTTACTGGCTACCCACTCCGTCCAGAAAAAAATTAAGATCACATTATTTGACGTGGTTATACAAATAATCTTCACGTAATCCCATCTTTCTGAAAATTTTCGATACCACGACTCGACACAACGATACCCCTCAGTGAATATACAATTAGGTATATCTATCGGTGTAAATACACTAAGACTTCATTTTTTTATGACGTATTTTTAGTTTAGAAAAATACGCAAGTAAACACTAGGACATTTATTACAAAACGTTTCGGTCCTGAGACCTTGATCACTTATAATAAATAGGTTGTCTAATAAATTTATCCTAGTGTTTGCTTACGTGTCTTCCTAAACCAATTTGTTGGCATTTATTACTAAGTTTTATACCATGAAGTATTTTTGACTGGTGGTGAGTAGGTGATATGCCGCCGTAATGACCCTTGTGCAGTCGATAGGCTTTAAACTTAACCAACACGCCAACCTTCGACACCAACACTTGGTGGAGAGAACAAAAATGATATGAAGAATAAGCTTTCATTAAGATAAATTCTGCTCTGAAGAGAGCATGAAGCTCTAAACAGAGCGAAACGTTGCTCAAGTAAAAGCTTGTAGAACAAATTATGTTTCTCTCGTCATAGTTGTGAGCAATAACCCGCTGCACTCAGTAGAGCTTGACCTGGAGAAGTGTCCAGCTTATCCCGTCCAAGCTCCACGCTGTAATAACCTAGTAACCTGCAGGTGATAATTGTATGGTAGTGTGCAAAAGCAGCGGCATTATTATTATTATTATAATCAAGGGGGAAGCGCTAAACCCGGAGGATTATACAGCGCCTGGGGGGGGGATGTGGAAGACATTCAGGCTTAATTCGAGGAACTGGAGCACAGATCCAATTCCCTAAATCAAGAGCCCCTCACCAACATCAAGGAACCTTCCTTGAGGGGAAAAGCAGCGGCAGCAACAGAGACTGCTTCATCTCTGCGATAAATAACACGACTAAGTCAGCAGTCCGACAAGACGTACGACTGGCAAGTCAGCTTTACCAGGAATCAGTAAAATAGGTCGCCGTGTTTCCCAGGTCCCCATTTCGATTTCTCCTCATTAATGCATGCTTGCTGTTGCCTATCAGTCATCCAGCCCTCGACCCAGGAGATAATTTCTCCTACTCCACGTGTCGCTACAGTCTCCTGTGTGGAACTTATCAAAGGTCTTTCTCAAGAATATATACACAGTATTATATTATTCATCTTGGTCTACCACCTCGAATACCTTAGTGAGAACGGTTAGTAAATTCGTAGAACTGTAAATTTTCAAAAATGTGTCGGTGAAGATTATATTATATATATATATATATATTATATATATATATATATATATAATTTTATATATATATATTTATATATATATATATATATATATATATATATATTGGCTCGCGTCCGGCTTCGGAGGAGCTGGAGGAAATTCATGATCTAAATTTAATACATTGTATCATTGTATTCATGTTTGTTTTTTCTGCAAATGTATTATGTTTATTAATAAATGTTCACATAGAATTATAAAATATATAGGGGGTGGTAAGAGAAGGAAATATTCAATCACTCCGGGGAGAACCTTGAGTTTTCCCTGAGGTACGTTTATTGTCTTCTCTGAGGATGAGGCTCCCCATTCCAGCTATAGAGGTGGTTCTTCCATATATATATATATATTATATATTATATATATAATAATATATATATATATATATATTATATATATATATATATATATATTAATATATATTTTATTTCACTGAAAATTTACTTTAATCCCTATTTTAGGGAGTAAGGATTCTTGACTGGTAGTGAATAGATGACATGCAATACCTAATAACCCTCGTGTAGTCGATAGGCTTTAAACCCCCCATCAACTAACCGAACAACCAGTCCGACAACTCTGCTCTTGCATCAGCAATTGAATTTTCTCCCTAGGCTGGTGACGGATGTCGACCTTAGGCTGGCTCTTTTTAAGGTGAACCGCTAAACCTGCATGGGTCACTAAGGCTCAAGCCAGTTACTGGGTCGATTTGAAAGTGTCGGCCAAACAGTGACAGTGAGAACGGACTTGTCCTTGTTAGTTTTTAGAGTTATACTATTCTGCAACCTCCAGCCAGAGTTCACTGTTGACTTGGTGGTCAACCAAACTGTTGCTGCCATCAAGCTGTCACCGGGCAAGATCACTCAAGGAAAAGCAAAAACAAGGTCGAGCAGAATCACTCAAGAACAGGCAAGATAATTTAAGGACGGGGAGGATGACGCAAGGACAGGCAGGATAACTCAAGGAAGAGCAAAATAACTCCAGGACACGCAGAATGACTCAAGGAGATGAAGGATAACTCAGGGACGACCAGCATTACTTGAAGACCGCCAGTCAAATCCACGACACTGAATATGTATTTATAATTTTAGAGAGCCCGGTCCAGGGAACCGATAATTACCCCGGTAATAATTAACGCAAAAACTGAGTCATTTTTCCGTCCATTACATTAACAACACTCGTAAAGAATTGCGTCATTCAATTAAAGTTTTTGTCAGCAGCTTGGAGAGGAGAGATGCGTGGAATGTGACGGCAGTAACAGCAGCTCCTACAGCTACAGCAGCAACGATTGAGCTGTAGAAGCTATGTGCCAAGATTCCACGATGTTGCTGTGTCATACAAGTACGTATTATTACATTAATGGTATACAGTGGGGACATTTTTTTAATTAGACACGTGTGGAACGCCTGGGTATCTTCGTTGACGTGACGTATCGCATGCGGGACATACTTTTTCAAACATGTACAAAGTAGAACATCACGTCAATAAAGATAGCCAAGTGTTGTACCACGTGTCTTAGTCATAAACTTGTCGGTATTGGTTACCAGTAATGAAATGATACTTGTGTGACACAGTAACACCATGGTATCTTGGTATACTGGCTGGAATACTGCTGTGCACTAACACCCTCCTTCCTTCAAGGCAGAACACACTGTTGTGCCACAAAACGTACAGAGAACTTTCACTGCTCGTACAAATTCAAACATGTTAACTACTGGGAAAGCCTGACGTACCTTTCACTGTACTCCTTGTAACGTAGGCGAGAAAGATGTTTCATGAAGTGATCACTGCTACTGCTGCATTTATAGTTTACTCTGAGGTAATTATCTGACTTTAATTTTAATGTTTTACAGGTAATAAATAAAGGTTATTATCAGCCAACTCACGTTCGCTTTTTTAATTATATAATTCATAGTGAAAGTCTACATAATAAATAATTAGTCTAAACAATAAGGTAACTATCAAAAATGGGGAGAAATTAAGACACCAACGTTTATTTTTTTACTTGATCTATCTAGCAACGCTGATCTATCGCCTCCAACATGCTAGTGAAAATATTCCATTAACATCTTCCAACATCATAAAAATCTTCGAAAGAGTGATGAGACGTCAGATCACAAATTTCATGGAAGAGCACAACCAGCATAACCCAAACCAGTATAGTTTTAGAGCAGGATGATCATGCCTGTCACAGCTGCTGAACCACTAGTACAGAATTACGGGGGCGTTTGAAGGCGACCAAAACGCAGATGTGATTTACACAGATTTTGCAAAGGCGTTTGACAACTGTGATCATGGAGAGATAGCGCACAAAATGAGAGCCATGGGGATTAGGGGAAAGGTAGTCAGACAATTTTTCGGGGTTCCTAACACACAGAACACTAACAAAGTAGTAGCAAACTAGCAAAATCCAGCATCAGCGAGGTAAAAAGATCAGTTCCCCTAGGCACTGTCCTGGCACCTCTGCTGTTTCTCATCACAATTATCCTTATACAATCATCCTCATATATATGATCGTCCTCATATATACATTCATCCTCATATATATAACCCTTATATATACAATCCTATCATATATACAATGAGAGTCGTACACATCTCAGAGAATAACCTGCCTCAATAAAAGTTCCTGATAAAAACAGGAAAATTAGTCGAGAAACGAAATGAGACAAGAGAGAAAATTGAGGCAAAAAACTTCCTAAGAATATATTATACAAATAACCGGAGTGAAAGATGAGCTGATGAGCGTTTTTTAGGGTTGTAAAGGCATGTAAGGAGGAACTTAACAAACTATTAGCTAGTACCAACATACCACTACAAACACGTATTGTACCTGACAAATGTTATATCCATTTACAAAGCAGGATAAATGGTCCATAACTTCTATTTTGACCAATTAACTAAACATCAATTGTGGGAAAGTTGATGAAATCAATAATTGTTGACGTAATTCGAAGATATAATTGAGCAAAGACTCCCAGCAATGTTTTACAAAGGGGTATTTTTGACCTTACGAATGTACTAACTTTTTTCACTAATGTATTTCAGGTGATAGACCAAGATGAAGAATATGACACTGTGAGTATAACTTTCAGTAAGACCCTTGAACTAGTTATTCACAGGAGATTGATTAAAAGAGCAGCAGCACGTGGAACACGAGAAATTATCTGAGTGGAGGCATGACTGACCCACGGGCAAAAGAGTTTGCATTAATGGGGAGAGAGTGGAATGGGTACCTGTAACGAGTGGGGTGCCAGTGTTGCTCACAGTCTACAGAAAACGGCACTGATGAAGGAATAAACAGCGACATCAGTAAATTTGCCGATGACACTAAAATAGGTCAAATTTCTGATGTGGACACTAAAGGCTACAGGATAACCTATAGTGTGCGTGTGTGTGTGTATGTGTGTGTGTGTGTGTGTGTGTGTGTTACGCCAAATATCGGTATTGGCCACTTTTACGGTATCGGTTAAAAAACGGCCGATACCATCAGATATTTTTTAAAATATTAATATTGCATGTACTTAATAACATCGACATTAACACTATACCTCAGGAATGTGAGGGGTTATTCTGTCCTCTCTCTCTTTCTCACGCACTATCGACAAGTGCCTTTAACAACCAGTAACTAACACAACAATCCACGTAATGAGTAATGACATTATCTCAGCGAAATGAAGTTATTTAATATTTGGCTTTCCTGTGATATTCAATACCCATCGAGTAATAAACATTCCCATATATATACTGAACACAGTCATTATAATTTGAAAATAAAAAAATATACGTGAAATTTAATGTTCGTTTGTGAATTGATCAATGTGAAGGAGATGCAGAGAATAACAGCAGCAGCTGCAGTAACTGTGTAATATATGGTGAAGTAGGAGTATGTTGAAACAGAGGTTGAGAATACTCACCAGTATCCATGGCGACAACAGTCAGGGTGTAGTAGTCTCGTTGTTCACGATCTAGCGCCCTCAAGAGGCTTATCTGCCCCGAGGTGGCGTTCACAGAGAACACAGACTTGTCGCCCTCCTTCACCAGGTAGTTGACGCGGTTGTAGGGCGGGTTGTCTGCATCGAAGGCGGTGACGGTGGCGATCGGTGCCGGCAGCGCCGCCATATTCTCCATCACGTAAACAAGGTAGGGCGAGTCCAAAAACACGGGAGCGTTGTCGTTAATGTCCATAATGGAGATGGTGACGGTGGCGGAGTCATAGCGGACATCTGCACCCGAGTCCTCAGCTTGTACAGTCAGCAGATAATGGTTACGACGCTCGTAGTTGAGGTTCTTGGCCACTCGGATGACGCCGGTGTCCTCACTGATGGAAAAGTCGCGGTTCTTGTCGCCAGCCACGATGGTGTAGCGGACGCGGCCGTTGAGGCTCTCGTCGGCGTCAGTAGCCGAAACCTGCAGCACTGAGAGGCCGATGGAGGCGTTCTCCGGCACGCTGGCCGAGTACTGCTTGGGGTCAAAGATGGGAGAATTGTCGTTCTCGTCAGCGATGCGCAGGCTGATGGTAAGGGTGTGAGCATTCGGCGGGTTACCGCGATCTCTGGCCGTCACCACCAGAGAGTAATTGGCCCGTTCTTCACGGTCTAGCGGGGCCGCGATCCTCAAGAGACCGTCGACGGGACCAAGAGCAAACCGGTTGCCGGGCACGGGAGCCAGCGAATATTCTATGTAAGAATTGCGTCCTTCATCGCGGTCCACGGCCTTCACAGCCATCACTACCGTGTTTACTGGAGTGTTCTCTTCCACCACCGTCTCGTTGGGCGTCACGAACTCAGGAGCCATGTCGTTGACGTCTCTCAGGATGATGGTTACCTGCAACAAACACGAAAATGTTAGACTTGCCGGTATAATACCAGTAGTGTACCTGTTCAAACACCAGCTATCAGTTCAGGTGACCATCGCCTCCGCGGCCCGGTCTCAGACCAGGCCTTCTAATTATATAGACTTCCAAGTTTATGTCTTTCAGGTTACATGGAATTTAATCCCTCATTACAACGATTACATTATACTGGACTAGTGGCGCACAGGTTACACTCAGCTTTAATGACCTTCGTGCAGTTGATAGGATTTAAACCTAATTAATCAACCAATCCTAGATGGGAAAGGAAATATTGCACATAACAACTAGTAAAATAATCAAAATAAAGAGTACACTGCATGTTGCTAAATTTATTACCACGTTCACTAATCACTGTTGCCTAGTGATTCAACATTTGAACTTTCATGTGTCAGTTTGAACTTTCAATAATTTGAACCTTCACGAGTCAATAATTTGAACTTTCACGAGTTAATAATTTGAAAATATACAATATTTTAGTACCTAAAAAGATTTCAAGTGTGAAAGCGGTGTGTGGAGCGGACACTAGGCTCTTCTAGATTTCTTACACTCCTGCTAGGAACTTAGGGTTTTCCAAAGCTCCTGCTACTCCTTTAGGCATCTGCTAGGCTTCTAGACTTTTTGCAAGGCTTCTCAGGGGCTCCTCTTAGGCTTTTCCCAGGCTTCTAGACTCCTGCAGCAGCAGCGACAGGAACAGTGTGGGCGAAGCAGTGTGAGCGAGGCAGCAGCAGCCATGTGGACGAGGCAACAGCAACGTGAGCGAGGCAGCAGCAGTGTGGGTGAGGCAGCAGCAGCAGTGTGGGCGAGGCAGCAACAGCAGTGTGGGCGAGGCAGCAACAGCAGTGTGGGCGAGGCAGCAACAGCAGTGTGGGCGAGGCAGCAACAGCAGTGTGGGCGAGGCAGCAGCAGCAGTGTGGGCGAGGCAGCAGCAGCAGTGTGGGCGAGGCAGCAACAGCAGTGTGGGCGAGGCAGCAACAGCAGTGTGGGTGAGGCAGCAACAGCAGTGTGGGCGAGGCAGCAACAGCAGTGGGTGAGGCAGCAACAGCAGTGTGGGTGAGGCAGCAACAGCAGTGTGGGCGAGGCAGCAACAGCAGTGTGGGCGAGGCAGCAACAGTAGTGTGGGTGAGGCAGCAACAGCAGTGTGGGCGAGGCAGCAACAGCAGTGTGGGCGAGGCAGCAACAGCAGTGTGGGCGAGGCAGCAACAGCAGTGTGGGCGGGGCAGCAACAGCAGTGTGGGCGAGGCAGCAACAGCAGTGTGGGTGAGGCAGCAGCAGTGTGGACGAGGCAACAGCAGTGTGAGCGATACAGAAACAGCAGTGTGGGCGAGGCAGCAGCAACAGCAGTATGGGCGAGGCAGCAGCAACAGCAGCAGTGTGGGCGAGGCAGCAGCAGCAGTATGGGCGAGGCAGCAGCAGAACAGCAGCAGTGTGGGCGAGGCAGCAACAGAACAGCAGCAGTGTGGGCGAGGCAGCAGCAGAACAGCAGCAGTGTGGGCGAGGCAGCAGCAGTGTGGGCGAGGCAGCAGCAGCAGCAGTGTGGGCGAGGCAGCAGCAGCAGCAGTGTGGGCGAGAGTTCTTCTACCCTCGTCACTGTCTCCTGACGCCCAGGAAAGGCTGTTGACCACCTGATCAACCAGGCTGTCTGTGGTAGCGCCCCGCAGGCCAGCACAACAACAGCAGCATCTGAGTAGCTCCAGATAAGACAGGTAAATTATCCCTAATAGTCGTATCAGTATTACGACTCGACTCTTGAGGTAGCGGATACAATTACATCAAAGAGTTAAGAGGTGTGCAAGAGCCATGATTCGACCCCCTGTGAATACAATTAGGGAAAGAAATAGATAAACGAAAAAAATTATTATAATTATTTGTAGAAAGCACTAAATCTGTACGGCCATATAGTGCTTGAAGAGGAGGATGTAAGCAGATTTGAACAGAGGTAAGAGGGTAGCTCTAATTCCTTGTCCCTTGAAGGGACAAGAGGACGTAAGTGCCGTGTACTCCATCCACCGCACACTGGCAATTAATGTTGTATCTGTTCTTTAATACTGTATCTTTAAAACAGATAAAAGTATATGTATATGCAGTATACCCTAAGAGATACACACATCTCGGTATATACACTGGACGAGATGTATATACCTCGTATATACAGTGTATATACACTAGGATATAAATCTCCTGGACAATCTCATGCCTAACCAGTTGTTTCATGTAGCAATTATTGTTACATTGTCACCATCAGTGTTAGTGGAGCAGCACGAGTGCTGACAACCCCTTGACGTTCAGCACGAGTGCTGACAACCCCTTAACGTTCAGCACGAGTGCTGACAACCCCTTAACGTTCAGCACGAGTGCTGACAACCCCTTAACGTTCAGCACGAGTGCTGACAACCCCTTAACGTTCAGCACGAGTGCTGACAACCCCTTAACGTTCAGCACGAGTGCTGACAACCCCTTAACGTTCAGCAAGAGAGCTGACAACCCCTTAACGTTCAGCACGAGTGCTGACAACCCCTTAACGTTCAGCACGAGTGCTGACAACCCCTTAACGTTCAGCACGAGTGCTGACAACCTCACTAACGTTCAGCACGAGTGCTGACGATCCCAATAACGTTCAGCACGAGTGCTGACAACCCCTTAACGTTCAGCACGAGTGCTGACAACCCCACTAACGTTCAGCACGAGTGCTGACAACCCCAAACGTTCAGCACAAGTGCTGACAACCTCACTAACGTTCAGCACGAGTGCTGACAACCCCTTAACGTTCAGCACGAGTGCTGACAACCCCTTAACGTTCAGCACGAGTGCTGACCTCACTAACGTTCAGCACGAGTGCTGACAACCCCACTAACGTTCAGCACGAGTGCTGACAACCTCACTAACGTTCAGTACGAGTGCTGACAACCCCTTAACGTTCAGCACGAGTGCTGACAACCCCACTAACGTTCAGCACGAGTGCTGACAACCTCAATAACGTTCAGCACGAGTGCTGACAACCCCACTAACGTTCAGCACGAGTGCTGACAACCTCAATAACGTTCAGCACGAGTGCTGACAACCCCTTAACGTTCAGCACGAGTGCTGACAACCCCTTAACGTTCAGCACAAGTGCTAACAACCCCTTAACGTTCAGCACGAGTGCTGACGACCCCTTAACGTTCAGCACGAGTGCTGACAACCCCTTAACGTTCAGCACGAGTGCTGACAACCCCTTAACATTCAGCACAAGTGCTGACAACCCCTTAACGTTCAGCACGAGTGCTGACAACCCCTTAACGTTCAGCACGAGTGCTGACAACCCCTTAACGTTCAGCACAAGTGCTAACAACCCCTTAACGTTCAACACGAGTGCTGACAACCCCTTAACGTTCAGCACAAGTGCTAACAACCCCTTAACGTTCAGCACGAGTGCTGACGACCCCTTAACGTTCAGCACGAGTGCTGACAACCCCTTAACGTTCAGCACGAGTGCTGACAATCCCTTAACGTTCAGCACAAGTGCTGACAACCCCTTAACGTTCAGCACGAGTGCTGACAACCCCTTAACGTTCAGCACGAGTGCTGACAACCCCTTAACGTTCAGCACGAGTGCTGACAACCCCACTAACGTTCAGCACGAGTGCTGACAGCCCCACTAACGTTCAGCACGAGTGCTGACAACCTCACTACCGTTCAGCACGAGTGCTGACGATCCCAATAACGTTCAGCACGAGTGCTGACAACCCCTTAACGTTCAGCACGAGTGCTGACAACCGCACTAACGTTCAGCACGAGTGCTGACAACCCCACTAACGTTCAGCACGAGTGCTGATAACCTCACTAGCGTTCAGCACGAGTGCTGACCTCACTAACGTTCAGCACGAGTGCTGACAACCCCTTAACGTTCAGCACGAGTGCTGACCTCACTAACGTTCAGCACGAGTGCTGACAACCTCACTAACGTTCAGCACGAGTGCTGACGATCCCAATAACGTTCAGCACGAGTGCTGACAACCTCATAACGTTCAGGACAAGTGCCGACAAACCCACTAACGTTCAGCACGAGTGCTGACAACCTCACTAACGTTCAGCACGAGTGCTGACAACCTCACTAACGTTCAGCACGAGTGCTGACGATCCCAATAACGTTCAGCACGAGTGCTGACAACCCCTTAACGTTCAGCACGAGTGCTGACAACCTCACTAACGTTCAGGACGAGTGCTGACAACCTCACTAACGTTCAGCACGAGTGCTGACGATCCCAATAACGTTCAGCACGAGTGCTGACAACCCCTTAACGTTCAGGACAAGTGCCGACAACCCCACTAACGTTCAGCACGAGTGCTGACAACCTCACTAACGTTCAGCACGAGTGCTGACAACCTCACTAACGTTCAGCACGAGTGCTGACGATCCCAATAACGTTCAGCACGAGTGCTGACAATCCCTTAACGTTCAGCACGAGTGCTGACCTCACTAACGTTCAGCACGAGTGCTGACAACCTCACTAACGTTCAGCACGAGTGCTGACGATCCCAATAACGTTCAGGACGAATGCTGACAACCCCTTAACGTTCAGGACAAGTGCCGACAACCCCACTAACGTTCAGCACGAGTGCTGACAACCCCTTAACGTTCAGGACAAGTGCTGACAACCCCACTAACGTTCAGGACAAGTGCTGACAACCCCACTAGCGTTCAGCATGAGTGCTGACAATCCCACTAACGTTCAGCACGAGTGCTGAAAACCCCACTAACGTTCAGAACGAGTGCTGAAAACCCCACTAACGTTCAGCACGAGTGCTGACAACCCTTAACGTTCAGAAAAAGTGCTGACAACCCCACTAACGTTCAGCACGAGTGCTGACAATCCCACTAACGTTCAGCACGAGTGCTGACAACCCCACTAACGTTCAGCACGAGTGCTGACAACCCCACTAACGTTCAGCACGAGTGCTGACAACCCCACTAAAGTTCAGCACGAGTGCTGACCCCACTAACGTTCAGCACGAGTGCTGACAACCCCACTAACGTTCAGCATGAGTGCTGACAACCCCTTAACGTTCAGAACGAGTGCTGACAAACCCCTAACATTCAGCACGAGTGCTGACAAACCCCTAACGTTCAGCACGAGTGCTGACAAACCCCTAACGTTCAGCACGAGTGCTGACAACCCCCTAACGTTCAACACGAGTCCTGACAACCCCCTAATGTTCAGCAGTAGTACTGACAACCCCCTAACATTCAGCACGAGTGCTGACAACCTCTTAACGTTCATTCTCGTTTGGCGCATTTTAAACCGTGTTTACGTTCACTATGCAGGAAATCGTTCATATAACCCGAGACAAATATGACCACACAGTGTAATAATCCGCTCCTTGTCTTGTTATCGTTGTACGTGAGTGAAACAAGATAAGAGGGAGTGTGGTCACTGATGGTAAACATATCAACAAGGAAGCCTAGCCTCGGGCCTGGCAACGAGGCTTGAAGAAATCTTTGGAAAAACGATTGGCTGGTCAGGCAACGCCTCCCCCCCCCCCCACCAATCCCCCCGACCGTTCCAAGCGAAGTTAATGCAAACACTTTGTTCTTGAAATCTATTACTGGACCACTCTCTAACACAGTATGGAGATGTAACAGTCTGGGTAGATGTAGGTGCAAGGATTCGGTGTTCAGTAACACCAGTGGTGTTAGTGGTGAACAAGAGTGGTGTCAGTAAACGCAACAGTGGTGTTACTGAATACCTAACACCTCACCATAGTGGCGGCATTATTTTTCTTAAGAAACGTGAAAGTTATATGAGGGCCGAGGTAGCAGTGACTGCTGGTCTCCTTGATCCGAGTGACTGACAATGTAACACTGGCATCACCTCCCACACAGGCACACACCATCACACTAACCCCACCACTCCAACAACATAACACCCGTTACCACTGTCACACCACCATCACGGCAACAACACCACCACCACCACACACGCACAAGCCGTCACCACCACTGACACAACCAACTACTTCAATAAACACCTCACACAACGTGTACTAACACAATACTCATTAGCACACAGAATGAGCAGTGATTCAGTGAACAGTGTAACAAATATTTCTTAGAACTATGAATAAGATAATGAAGGTTTTTCTTAGCAGTGATCTAAGAGGTAACGCTTACCACCACGACATAACAATGGAGTGATCAGGTGTGTGTGTGTGTGTGTGTGTGTGTGTGTGTGTGTGTGTGTGTGTGTGTGTGTGTGTGTGTTGTACTCGCCTAGTTGTGGTTGCAGAGGTCGAGTCATAGCGCCTGGCCCCGCCTCTTCGCTGGTCGCTACTAGGTCCACTCTCTGCTCCATAAGCTTTATCATACCTCTTGTGTGTGGTGTGTGGGGAGACGGGCAATGTTTACACCAAAAACTGCGTTACCTCTCCACAAGGACCCCAATGGAACTAAGTCATTGACTTTTTTGTGCGGGGGGGGGGGGGTTAACCTAGGTAATTTACATCGTTTATGATAATAACTGTACTTATGTATACCTGCGCCTAACTAAACTTACTGGTTCCTCGGAGGAAACATCAAGAAAACATTGTACCTTTTTAAATCACTTATTCTCTCTAGGCTGGAATACTGCTGTACATTACCATCCTCATTCAAACCAGGTGAAATTGCAAAACTAGAGAATGTACAAAGAACCTTTACTGCACGTATAAGTTCCATCAAACACCTTAACTACTGGGAGCGCCTGGAAGCACTTGACTTGTACTCACTAGAGCGCAGGCGAGAAAGATGTATCATAATCTACACCTGGAAGATTCTGGAGAGACTGGTCCCTAATATGCACACAGCAATCACTCCATATGAAAGCAAAAGACTTGGCAGGCGATGCAACATACCCCCAGTGAGAAGTAGGTGCGTCACTGGTACACTAAGAGAAAACGCAATAAGTGTCCGGGGCCCAAGACTGTTCAACAGCCTCCCACCAGCAATAAGGGGCATTACGGGAAGACCCCTGGTTGTCTTCAAGAGGGAGCTGGACAGATACCTAAAGACAGTGTCGGATCAGCCGGGCTGTGGTTCGTACGTTGGATTGCGTGCTGCCAGCAGTAATAGCCTCGTTGATCAGGCCCTGATCCACCGGGAGGCCTGGTCGTGGACCGGGCCGCGGGGGCGTTGATCCCCGGAATGCCCTCCAGGTAACCATTGAAGAAATTCGTTGCAGGAGAATGCTTCAGAGGACTATATAGCGGCAGCGCCACTTATCCCGTGAGTACACACAGGCAGAGCCTCAGTACATGCACACAGGCAGAGCCTCAGTACATACACACAGGCAGAGCCTCAGTACTTACACAGGCAGAGCCTCAGTACATACACAGGCAGAGCCTCAGTACATGCACACAGGCAGAGCCTCAGTACATGCACACAGGCAGAGCCTCAGTACATGCACACAGGCAGAGCCTCAGTACATGCACATAGGGAGAGCCTCAGTACATACACAGGCAGAGCCTCAGTACATGCACACAGGCAGAGCCTCAGTACATACACACAGGCAGAGCCTCAGTACATGCACACAGGCAGAGCCTCAGTACATGCACACAGGCAGAGCCTCAGTACATGCACACAGGCAGAGCCTCAGTACATACACACAGGCAGAGCCTCAGTACATGCACACAGGCAGAGCCTCAGTACATGCACACAGGCAGAGCCTCAGTACATACACACAGGCAGAGAATCAGTACATACACACAGGCAGAGCCTCAGTACATGCCACAGGCAGAGCCTCAGTACATGCACACAGGCAGAGCCTCAGTACATGCACACAGGCAGAGCCTCAGTACATGCACACAGGCAGAGCCTCAGTACATCACACAAGCTAGAGCCTCAGTACATACACACAGGCAGAGCCTCAGTACATGCACACAGGCAGAGCCTCAGTACATGCACACAGGCAGAGCCTCAGTACATACACACAGGCAGAGCCTCAGTAGAGCCTCAGTACATACACACAGGCAGAGCCTCAGTACATGCACACAGGCAGAGCCTCAGTACATGCACACAGGCAGAGCCTCAGTACATGCACACAGGCAGAGCCTCAGTACATGCACACAGGCAGAGCCTCAGTACATGCACACAGGCAGAGCCTCAGTACATGCACACAGGCAGAGCCTCAGTACATGCACACAGGCAGAGCCTCAGTACATGACACACAGGCAGAGCCTCAGTACATGCACACAGGCAGAGCCTCAGTACATGCACACAGGCAGAGCCTCAGTACATGCACACAGGCAGAGCCTCAGTACATGCACACAGGCAGAGCCTCAGTACATGCACACAGGCAGAGCCTCAGTACATCACACAGGCAGAGCCTCAGTACATCACACAGGCAGAGCCTCAGTACATGCACACAGGCAGAGCCTCAGTACATGCACACAGGCAGAGCCTCAGTACATGCACACAGGCAGAACCTCAGTATATACACACAGGCAGAGCCTCAGTACATGCACACAGGCAGAACCTCAGTACATGCACACAGGCAGAGCCTCAGTACATGCACACAGGCAGAGCCTCAGTACATGCACACAGGCAGAGCCTCAGTACATGCACACAGGCAGAGCCTCAGTACATGCACACAGGCAGAGCCTCAGTACATGCACATAGGCAGAGCCTCAGTACATGCACACAGGCAAAGCCTCAGTACATGCACACAGGCAGAGCCTCAGTAACATACACACAGGCAGAGCCTCAGTACTGCACACAGGCAAGCCTCAGTACATCACACAGGCAGAGCCTCAGTACAAGCACACAGGCAGAGCCTCAAGTAACATGCACACAGGCAGAGCCTCAGTACATGCACACAGGCAGAGCCTCAGTACATGCACACAGGCAGAGCCTCAGTACATGCACACAGGCAGAGCCTCAGTACATGCACACAGGCAAGCCTCAGTACATGCACACAGGCAGAGCCTCAGTACATGCACACAGGCAGAGCCTCAGTACATCACACAGGCAGAACCTCAGTACTGCTACACAAGCAGAGCCTCAGTACATGCACACAGGCAGAGCCTCAGTACATGCACACAGGCAGAGCCTCAGTACATGCACAAGCAGAGCCTCGTACATGCACATTTCAGCAAACCTCAGTAACATGCACACAGGCAGAGCCGACAGTACATGCACACAGGCGAAGCTCAGTACATGCACACTAGGCAGAGCTCAGACATGCACACAGGCAGAACCTGCAGTACCTGCACACAGGAGATCCAAAATACATGCACACAGAACATCAACATGTACCAGGTAACCTGTCAGTAAATGCAACATGTGGAAAAGTATTCTTCAATAATGGCATCCAAACAGATTCCTTTGAAAGGTCATCTGTACTGAAGAGTTCACAATTACCCTCTACAAATCAATCGAAGACCAGACGAAACTGGAGAGAAAAAGGTCCCTAACAAGCGAGAATGCACTGTAGCCCTAGAGGTGTCTAGAAAATACGATAACACAAGAAAGAGAGCGTGACCAGAAGGGAAACATGAACTAGCTAATACTTACAGAACAGTATGGGCAGGAGAGTCTTAAATACTATGATCCAACCATGCCTTGAAAGAAATTCAAATTCTTTCATATGGTAAAAACAAGGCAAATATATCCACATCTAGTATCGGCCCTTACTAGACAGGAGGACTTACACAGATGAACAAGATGAACTGAAAAAAAAGTACGCTCCCTCTACGAGAGACGACCCGAAGATTCCGTGAGCTCCTCAAGTGCCTCGAATATAACTCGATAGATTCGAAAAGCCTGACAACATGCGAATGGAAACTTGCAGACTTAAGCTAAATGACTTACAGAACCAGAGAGCAAGGTGCTTAAACCTATTAGTGAAATTGAAAGAAATTCAAAAATATTTCTTTTCATATGCCTAAAAACAAGGCAAAACCACATCATAGTATCGGCCCTACTCAGACAGAATGACTTACACAGATGACAACAAGAAATGATGAAATATTGAAATCCCAGTACGACTCTGTTAGGTGAACCACTAATCGGTTCTGAGGATCGCGACCCCAAATGATTTCTTCAATGAATGAGCCTCAAAACTTAAGAAAATGTAAAGCCAGATTTCCGACATTACCCTAACTCCGATAGATTTCGAAAAAGCCATTGACAACATGCCTATGCACTCAGCCCCGGGCCCAGACTCGTGGAACTCTGTTTTCATTAAGAACTGCAAGAAACCCCTCTCGCGTGCCCTAAGTACACTATGGAGGAGGAGCTTGGACATGGGTGAAATTCCAGTCACTTAAAACAACGGATATAGCCCCACTCCATAAAGGTGGCAGCAAAGCATTAGCTAAGAACTATAGACCAATAGCTCTGACGTCCCACATCATAAAAATCTTTGAAAGAGTGCTAAGAAGCAGGATTGCAAATCACCTGGATTCCCAAAATCTGCACAATCCAGGGCAACATGGGTTCAGGGCAGGTCGCTCCTGCCTCTCACAACTACTGGATCACTATGACATGGCCTTGGATGCACTGGAAGAAAATCAGAATGCAGATGTAATATACAAAGACTTTGCAAAAGCATTTGACAAATGCGATCATGGCGTAATAGCCCATAAAATACGTGCTAAAGGAATAATTGGGAAAGTGGGGAGATGGATCTTCAACTTCCTAACAAATCGAACACAAAGAGTAGTGGTCAACAGAGTTAAATCGGAGGCTGCCATAGTGAAGAGCTCTGTTCCACAAGGCACAGTACTAGCCCCCATCTTATTCCTTATCCTCATATCAGACATAAACAGAGATGTACACCACAGCACCATATCATCCTTTGCGGATGATACTAGGATCTGCATGAGGCTGTCATCTGCTGAGGACGCGGTTAACCTCCAAGAAGATATAAACAAAGTTTTCCAGTGGGCAACGGTAAACAATATGATGTTCAATGAGGACAAATTCCAACTACTCCGTTATGGAAAACTGGAGGAGATAATAACTAGAACAGAGTATACTACTGACTCCGGCCATACAATAGAGCGGAAAAATAATGTAAGGGACCTGGGAGTAGTAATGTCTGAGGATCTCACTTTCAAGGATCACAACAGTGCCACGATCGCACGTGCAAAGAAAATGATAGGATGGATAATGAGAACTTTCAAAACGAGAGATGCCAAGCCCATGATGATCCTTTTCAAATCACTTGTTCTCTCTAGCTGGAATACTGCTGTACATTAACATCTCCATTCAAAGCAGGTGAAATCGCAGATCTAGAGAGTGTACAGAGATCCTTTACTGCACGTATAAGTTCTGTCAAGCACCTTAACTACTGGAACGCTTGGAAGCACTTGACTTGTACTCGTTGGAACGCAGGAGGGAGAGATATTTCATAATCTACACTTGGAAAATCTTGGAAGGAATGGTCCCAAATCAGCACACAGAAATCACTCCCTACGAAAGTAAAAGACAGGGCAGGCGATGCAAAATGCCCCCAATAAAAAGTAGGGGCGCCATTGGTACACTAAGGAAAACACCATAAGTGTCCGGGCCCAAGACTGTTCAACAGCCTCCCATCAAGCATTAGGGAATTGCCAATAAACCCCTGGCTGCCTTCAAGAGAGAGCTGGACAGATACCTAAAGTCAGTGCCGGATCAGCCGGGCTGTGGCTCGTACGTCGGACTGCGTGCGGCCAGCAGTAACAGCCTAGTTGATCAGGCCCTGATCCATCGGGAGGCCTGGTCATGGACCGGGCCGCGGGGGCGTTGATCCCCGGAATAACCTCCAGGTAACCTCCAGGTACCTAGCCAGAACCGTATGAGAAAATGTCTAATCCTACATTTATTTTATTATTATCATTATTATTATTATATTATTATTATTATATTATTATTATTGAAGGGAAGCGCTAAAGCTGTATGAGTCAGAGGGCCTGGGGAATGGGAGGTAGTGAGGTTTGAGGTGACTGGTACAGTAACAACCAGACGTGGGCCTCGGCTCAGCCACGACACAACTACACTGGCAAACTGCTCTTAACTGGCAATTAAGAATCCTCAGCTCCCGCCTGAAAAGGTGTCTCATAAATACAGCTGAGAGAAAAAACATACTGAGAGATTCACAGCTGAGAAAGAACAACACGAGGAAACAAAGAAGGCCACGGGTGACAGGAAAAACAGCACAAGAACAACTGAGACAGCCGCGGGTGAGAGGACTGAAGAGTACTAAGGATATCAGTCCCCGGGAAGCACTGCTGCTTACCATATTCGGGGGAAGGGGGTTAACGTTAAACATGTTAATGCAATACAACGCCTGGTGAATGAAAAGTACTCACTACTTTGTATACCAGGAAAGGAAATGCAGCTCAAAAACCGTGGATCAAGAGTCCTTAACCAGCATCAACACAACCCCCCCCCCTCCCTCGAAGGAACTAATTCGTGTAGCAACGTGTGTGTGTGTGTGTGTGTGTGTGTGTGTGTGTGTGTGTGTGTGTGTGTGTGTGTGTGTGTGTGTGTGTGTGTGTGTGTGTGTGTGTGTGTGAAAGCAACAGAAGTTAGGAACAGACAATACCTCTAACAGTTATGAACAACTTAAGCACATGATAGTTAAGTTTCCCAATATATTTTGGAAAATACCCAGGATTTGTCGCCATTAAATTAGGGTTAAGTGTAAAAGTCGATATAAATGCTTACTGCACCACCTACGGACGGAGTTGCTATAATAACAACAATAACAATAATAATAATAATAATAATAATAATAATAATAATAATAATAATAATAATAATAATAATAATAATAATAATCTTTATCTCTACAAGGTATACAGACCATAGCTGACATCAATGACATACTACTATATAGAAAGCCGCTTATGCTGAGAATTTCGGGCAAATTAGGCCAATCTTGTCCCAGGATGCGACCCACACCAGTCCACTAACACCCAGGTACCTATTTTACTGCTAGGTGAACATGGACAGCAGGTGTCTTAAGGAAACACGTCCTAATGTTTCCAACAGTACCGGGGATCGACCCTTGAACCTCAGTGTGTGAGCTAAATCCCAAAGGCGACACTACCATTCCTAGGGGCTACTGACGCTCCTTCTCTAATTACATTTCATATATGATAATGCTGCAGTGTCTGACAGTTAGGTTGACCATGGTATGAAATAAGTTGATGGTAATTTATACCATTTTCAAAAGAACGATTCACATTTCCCTGTCACTTATTAATCTTTAAGTTATATCTACTCTGCGCACTGCTCTTTTGACATACCTTTGATGAGTTTCGAGAGTTTAACTACTCTCGGAGCCCGGCCATGGGCCAGGCTCGTCATAGTTTCGTCGTTTTTCATTTAGTATATATAAACAAGTGTTTCCAAAGTCGACGCCCATATGCCTCGGCCCCAGACCAGGTCTCCCCTGATCAACCAGGCTGTTTGTGCTAGCCCCACAAAGTTGGTGCTAATTACACAGTTCCTGGTCAGCCCGGCCGATCGGGAATTGAGAAAATCATTAAGTTTCTCTTGGAGACAGTGAGGGGTCTATTGGTAATCCCCCTTATGCACGAAGGATATTTACAGGTTTTGGTTCCTTCACACTTACCGAGTGTTCCGCTTATTATACTCATCGCACCCCTGCTTTTAATTGGGAGTATTTTGCACTGTCTGCCGAGCCTCTTACTTTCATGATTTGTGTGTGAAGATTTGGAACCGGTCTTTCTATAATTTTCAAGGTGTAAATTATATCTTTCTCGCCTACGTTTCAAGGAGTGCAGATCGACGGGGGCTTCGGATGTTTCCAGTAATTTAGGTGCGTGACTGAATTTCTGTGAGCAGTGTAGGTTCTCTGCACATTCTCCAGGTCTACGACATCGCCTGCCTGAAACAGGACTGTTAGAGTGAAGCAGTAATCTAGCCAGGAGAGAACAAATGACTTAACCCTTAAACTGTCCAAACGTAGATCTACGTTTTTTCAACATTTGAAAGTATGTAAAAAACGTAGAGCTTCTTCTAATTTTTTTTAAATTTGAAAACGTGTAAAAAAAACTTTGATCTACATTTTTTTTGTTATATTTGAAAATATGTTAATTAAAGGGGACCATCATTGGCTTGGCATCTCTGTTTTGAAGGTTCTAGTTATCCATTCTATCATTTTCCTTGCGAATGCGACTCTGTGGTGTCTGAAGATGAGACATTCTGACATAATCAACTGTAAGTCTCTCTAGTTTGCTTTATATTTCGTTTAATTTTTTTCTCAATTTTTTGATAAATTAGACAGATGTGCAACACTTGATCAGTCCATCAGTCTTTTCAAGATTGATGGACTGATCACATCGACTTCAGGCTGAGGAACCGATTACCTCAAACTCCTTCTGATCATCGTTAATCTTTGGACTGATGAAGGCACTGTGTGGTGAAACGTTTCTTCAGTAAAGATACCCAAGTGTTGCACATGTTTTAATTTATCAACTTGTCGGTTCTCTGAATCATTTATCTACATTCCTATTTCCTTACCGGACTAGTGAAACTTGTCCTCAATGATCATCATATTGTCAGTGGCCCACTGGAAGACTTTGTTGATATCAGCTTGGAGGTTTGTGTCCTCATAGGATGCCACTCTCATATAAATTATTGTCTGTAAAGGATGATACGGTGATATGATTTATATCTCTGTCGGAAGTGAAAATGAGAAAGAACGGGGGCAAATACTATTCCTAGGGGAACAAAACTTTTCATTATGGCAGCCTCTGATATCATTCTGTTCACTATTACACATTGAATTATATTCGTTGGAAAATTAAATATCCACCTGCCCACTTTTTCAATTGTTCCTTTAACACGCATTTTGTGGGCTATTAATATTATGATCGCATTTGTCAAAGGCTTTTACAAAGTCTGTGTATACTGCATTTGCATTCTGCTTATCCTTCAGTGCGTGGAAAACCATTTCCTAATGGTCAAGCAATTGCGAGTGGCAGGAGAGACCTGCTCTAAACCCACACTGCCCTAGGTTATGCATCTGAGATTCCACGTGGTAAGCAAACTTCTAAAAACTCTCTCAAAGATTTTAATAACGTGGGACGTCAGCGCTAGCGATCTATAGTTTCTTGTGCTTGCTCTGCTGCCACCTTTGTGGAGTGGGGCTCTGCCAGAGGCTTTTAAGGAATGTGGGACGATTCCTATGTCGAGGCTCCTCCTCTGTAAAATATTCGAGCCATGAAATAATGATTTATCGCGGGTCCTGACATGTATGGAACTCTATGAGTCAGGGCCTGGGGCAAAGTGAAGGAGCATGATATCAATGGCTTTGTCGAAGTCGAGTGGGGGTTAGAGTTGTGTCAGAAATTATGGAGATGTCTCTATGGTTTTGAGTCACATCCACGAAAAAACTCATTTGGATTGTCAATCTCTAGACTGATTAGCGGCTCGCTGGACATAGTCATATTTTGATTTCAGTATTTCACTTATTTCTTTGTTGTCGTCAGTGTCAGTTCCATCTCCTCGAAGCAAGGGTCCAGTACCGTTAGTGGTTTTTGTCCTGGATTTTACATAAAAGTATTTAGGATTTCTTTCAGTGTCACTGAAGACTTGTTCCCTTTTCCAACAAAGAATTCCGAGTGCTCGTATCTGTGGTACTTTTCACTTTTTTTTTACAAATAAGTAATTACACGAATCCGATCCAAGTGCCGAATGAACGGGACTGTTTTCTATTTATTTTTCGAATTCAATGGGACTAGAGTTTATGTCAGTTATTTGGTCTGCATGGTTTCCAGATGCTGTGTCTGTTCACCTAGCATTAAGTGGACAAGTATGAGTTATTCAAGTGTTATGGAACTCATCCTGGGGAAGAGTACCTGAGGTCTCCAGTGGGTATAGATCACACTTTCCCGGGCGTGTTCCAATATTTTGTGGGCGCTAGTACTATCCCTAATCTACGTATTTTTCAATTTATGTAGGTCAAGGTACATGATTTTAATTTCATTACATAATAAAGAAATATTTACTTCATTATTTTTATCATGTTTACAAATGGTTCACACATGTGTAGAGTTTTATCTGCTCCACTCACAACTTTTTCTGAGACAAGTGTTGCAAGTTTCAAGTCAGTAAGTGGAGGCACCCAAGATATGATGCAGACGGCAAGAATAAACGAGTTAGCCCCATAAATCACCTCTCCCCCACTACCTATTAAGTTAACCAAGTTACCGTTACTCCTCGTAGTGGCTGGCAGAAGAAACATCATCCTGCCTTACTCAAGACCAAAATTTGGGGGAAAACAACAAACGAAGCACTTAGCTGCACATAAAAGAGAGTAGTGTTATCTTAGGTCCTCCCCGGGAGGGCGATGTTAGGAAGGCAACCCCCACACATCCCTTACTCCCAGCAACCCCCACACATCCCTTACTCCCAGCAACCCCCACACATCCCTTACTCCCAGCAACCCCCACACATCCCTTACTCCCAACAACCCCCACACATCCCTTACTCCCAGCAACCCCCACACATCCCATACTCCCAACAACCCTCACACATCCCTTACTCCCAGCAACCCCCACACATCCCTTTACTCCCAACAACCCCCACACATCCCTTACTCCCAGCAACCCCCACACATCCCTTACTCCCACCAACCCCCACACATCCCTTACTCCCAACAACCCCCACACATCCCTTGCTCCCAACAACCCCCACACATCCCTTACCCCAGCAACCCCCACACATCCCTTACCCCCAGAAACCCCCCACAAATCCCTTACCCCAGCAACCCCCACACATCCCTTACCCCCACAACCCCCACACATCCCTTACCCCCAGCAACCCCCACACATCCCTTACCCCCAGCAACCCCCACACATCCCTTACCCCCAGCAACCCCCACACATCCCTTACCCCAAGCAACCCCACACATCCCTTACCCCCAGCAACCCCCACACATCCCTTACCCCCAGCAACCCCCACACATCCCTTACCCCCAGCAACCCCCACACATCCCTACCCCCAGCAACCCTCACACATCCCTTACCCCCAGCAACCCCCACACATCCCTTACCCCCAGCAATCCCCACACATCCCTTACCCCCAGCAACCCTCACACATCCCTTACCCCCAGCAACCCCCACACATCCCTTACCCCAGCAACCCCACACAATCCCTTACCCCCAGCAACCCCCACAAATCCCTTACCCCAGCAACCCCCACACATCCCTTACCCCCAGCAACCCCCACACATCCCTTACCCCCAGCAACCCCCACACATCCCTTACCCCCAGCAACCCCCACACATCCCTTACCCCCAGCAACCCCCACACATCCCTTACTCCCAGCAACCCCCACACATCCCTTACTCCCAGCAACCCCCACACATCCCTTACTCCCAGCAACCCCCACACACCCTTACCCCCAACAACCCCCACACATCCCTTACCCCCAACAACCCCCACACATCCCTTACCCCCAGCAACCCCCACACATCCCTTACTCCCAGCAACCCCCACACATCCCTTACTCCCAGCAACCCCCACACATCCCTTACTCCCAGCAACCCCCACACATCCCTTACCCCCAACAACCCCCACACATCCCTTACCCCCAGCAACCCCCACACATCCCTTACACCCCAGCAACCCTCACACATCCCTTACCCCCAACAACCCCCACACATCCCTTACCCCCAGCAACAATCTCTACACCAAGGATAAGTTTTATTTTTGCTATTCAACTACCACATAGTGTAGACGCTACTGAAGAGTAACAGCACGCTACGGGTGTTCTCACTATGTAATATGCAGAATAGGGCAGCTATGTAGGGTAACTATTATATACATTTAACTAGGATAGCAGTGTACTTGTCTTAAGAAAGACAAAATACGCATCTTCAGCACAGATGCCTCTAACTTCCTCGAAATTAACGTTGCCCCTAGAGTCAGCATCCACGTTGCCCCTAGAGTCAGCATCCACGTTGCCCATAGAGTCAGCATCCACGTTGCCCCTAGAGTCAGCATCCACGTTGCTCCTAGAGTCAGCATCCACGTTGCCCCTAGAGTCAGCATCCACGTTGCCCCTAGAGTCAGCATCCACGTTGCCCATAGAGTCAGCATCCACGTTGCCCCTAGAGTCAGCATCCACGTTGCTCCTAGAGTCAGCATCCACGTTGCCCCTAGAGTCAGCATCCACGTTGCCCCTAGAGTCAGCAGCCACGTTGCCCCTAGAGTCAGCATCCACGTTGCCCATAGAGTCAGCATCCACGTTGCCCATAGAGTCAGCATCCACGTTGCCCATAGTCAGCATCCACGTTGCCCCTAGAGTCAGCATCCACGTTGCTCCTAGAGTCAGCATCCACGTTGCCCCTAGAGTCAGCATCCACGTTGCCCATAGAGTCAGCATCCACGTTGCCCCTAGAGTCAGCATCCACGTTGCTCCTAGAGTCAGCATCCACGTTGCTCCTAGAGTCAGCATCCACGTTGCCCCTAGAGTCAGCATCCACGTTGCCCCTAGAGTCAGCATCCACGTTGCCCCTAGAGTCAGCATCCACGTTGCTCCTAGAGTCAGCATCCACGTTGCTCCTAGAGTCAGCATCCACGTTGCTCCTAGAGTCAGCATCCACGTTGCTCCTAGAGTCAGCATCCACGTTGCTCCTAGAGTCAGCATCCACGTTGCTCCTAGAGTCAGCATCCACGTTGCCCGACAACGTCAGCTTTATGACGTTGTTGTGCAACCTACTATTGTTTTAGTACATAAATTTGGATCAAATATAAAATCAGAACCCCGAGGAAACTAGTGAAATTTGATGATTTTTTTTTTTATTTTGTACGAACACTGGCCAAACAAACCTAAACTTTCCAAATTTGAGTAATAAATAAATTTATAAATAAATAAATGTAAAAAGTAGGCGCCATTGGTACACTGAGAAAACACCGTAAGTATCCGGGGCCCAAGACTGTTCAACAGCTTCCCACCATGCATAAAAGCAATTACCAATAGGCCTCTGGCTACCTCAAGAGGGAGCTGGACAGATACTTAAAGTCGGTACCGGATCAGCCGGGCTATGGTTCGTACATTGGACTACGTGCGGCCAAAAGTAACGACCTGGTTGATCAGGCCCTGATCCACCGGGAAGCCTGGTCGTGGACCGGGCCGCGGGGGTGATGACCCCCAGAATACCCTCCAGGGAGACTAATCTAAAAATTTGCATAGCTAAACTTAAATGTTTTCCTTGAGACAAGATTCTCCAGCTAATAAATAGTCAGGTTAAAACACAACAGTGTATGAGAACTTATAGTTAACCACAAACAAAAAAATTAAAAAAACGTACCAATGTGTGACAAGAAGATAACCGAGAGTAACCAGGGAACGTTCAGAGTTGTACGAATGTCTGGTGATGCCACAATGTTGCCATGGGAGGGGCGTCAGAATAGGTTTGAGGTTGGAGATGGGAAGGGACGTGAGAATAGGTTGAGGTAAATGGTAGGGGACGTGAGAATATGTTGAGGTAGGAGATGGGAGGGGCGTGAGAATGGGTTGAGGTAGATGGAAGGGGACGTGAGAATAGGTTGAGGTAGATGGGAGGGGGCGTAAAAATGGGTTGAAGCGGGAGATGGGAGGGGCGTGAGAATGGACTGGGGTGGGAAAGGAAGGTGCTTGGAGACAATGAGGTGGCGGCAGCAGCACACATGGGAATGGGAGGGGAAGGTAGGGGGCAGGAGTTGCGAGCAACCCCACAAGGTGTGAAAACAATTGTCAAGTGAGGTGTGGAGGCTGGTGTAATATATGCCGAGGCAGTAAACTTTACTGCCTTAGTTAACAGGGAAAGGAGCGGGAGAGGGAAACGGGGGAGGTCTCAGACTACACTCCAGCCTCACACTATCCTCGCGCCCACAGAAACGTTCAAATGGGAACGTTTCGTACACTCCCTGCTCTTTTTTTTTTTATTTATTTACGAGTTTTCCTTTTGTTTTTGTTTTTTTTTCTGAAAAATGAAAATCACAATATCTACCTACCTTGAGGGTATTCCGGGGATCAACGCCCCCGCGGCCCGGTCTACGACCAGGCCTCCCAGTGGATCAGAACCTGATCAACGAGGCTGTTACTGCTGGCTGCACGCAGTCCAACGTACGAACCACAACCCGGCACCGACTTTTAATTAGGCCCCGGACAGTTATTCCGTTTACTCTTAGTGTACCAGTGACGCCCCTGCTTTTCACTGGGGGTATGTTGCATCGCCTGCCAAGTCTTTTCCTTTCGTAGGGAGTGATTTCTGTGTGCATATTAGGGACCAGTCCCTCCAGAATCTTCCAGGTGTAGATTATGATATATCTCTCTCGCCTGCGCTCTAGTGAGTACAAGTCAAGTGCTTCCAAACGTTCCCAGTAGTTAAGGTGCTTGACAGAACTTATACGTGCAGTAAAGGATCTCTGTACACTCTCTAGATCTCCAATTTCACCTGCTTTGTATGGAGATGTTAATGTACAGCAGTATTCCAGCCTAGAGAGAACAAGTGATTTGAAAAGGATCATCATGGGCTTGGCATCTCTCGTATTGAATGTTCTCATAATCCATCCTATCAGTTTCCTGGCAGATGTGATAGTGACATTGTTGTGGTGCTTGAAGGTGAGGTCATGGGACATGAAAGGCTTGTGTAATGTATTCCAACTTAGCCTAAATTAACATAGTTTAAAAAAAAATGACCACGATAAAAAAGATGACTTGAAAATATTGACGTTTAGGAAATGAAAAAAATTAAGTAGCTATGAAATGAGAATGGGTTGCCTGTCCCCGCCACCCACTTACTGTCCCCGCCACCCACTTACTGTCCCCGCCACCCACTTACTGTCCCCGCCACCCACTTACTGTCCCCGACACCCACTTACTGTCCCCGACATCCACTCACTGTCCCCGCCACCCACTTACTTTCCCCGCCATCCACTTACTATCCCCGCCACCCACTTACTGTCCCCGACATCCACTTACTGTCCCCGACATCCACTCACTGTCCCCGCCACCCACTTACTGTCCCCGCCACCCACCATAAAGGTGGCAGCAAAGCATTAGCTAAGAACTATAGACCAATAGCTCTGACGTCCCACATCATAAAAATCTTTGAAAGAGTGCTAAGAAGCAGGATTGCAAATCACCTGGATTCCCAAAATCTGCACAATCCAGGGCAACATGGGTTCAGGGCAGGTCGCTCCTGCCTCTCACAACTACTGGATCACTATGACATGGCCTTGGATGCACTGGAAGAAAATCAGAATGCAGATGTAATATACACAGACTTTGCAAAGGCATTTGACAAATGCGATCATGGCGTAATAGCCCATAAAATACGTGCTAAAGGAATAACTGGGAAAGTGGGGAGATGGGTCTTCAACTTCCTAACAAATCGAACACAAAGAGTAGTGGTCAACAGAGTTAAATCGGAGGCTGCCATAGTGAAGAGCTCTGTTCCACAAGGCACAGTACTCGCCCCCATCTTATTCCTTATCCTCATATCAGACATAAACAGAGATATACACCACAGCACCGTATCATCCTTTGCGGATGATACTAGGATCTGCATGAGGCTGTCATCTGCTGAGGACGCGGTTAACCTCCAAGAAGATATAAACAAAGTTTTCCAGTGGGCAACGGTAAACAATATGATGTTCAATGAGGACAAATTCCAACTACTCCGTTATGGAAACTGGAGGAGATAATAACTAGAACAGAGTATACTACTGACTCCGGCCATACAATAGAGCGGAAAAATAATGTAAGGGACCTGGGAGTAGTAATGTCTGAGGATCTCACTTTCAAGGATCACAACAGTGCCACGATCGCACGTGCAAAGAAAATGACAGGATGGATAATGAGAACTTTCAAAACGAGAGATGCCAAGCCCATGATGATCCTTTTCAAATCACTTGTTCTCTCTAGGCTGGAATACTGCTGTACATTAACATCTCCATACAAAGCAGGTGAAATTGCACGTATAAGTTCTGTCAAGCACCTTAACTACTGGGAACGCTTGGAAGCACTTGACTTGTACTCGTTGGAATGCAGGAGGGAGAGATATATCATAATCTACACTTGGAAAATCTTGGAAGGAATGGTCCCAAATCTGCACACAGAAATCACTCTCTACGAAAGTAAAAGACTGGGCAGGCGATGCAAAATGCCGCCAATAAAAAGTAGGGGCGCCATTGGTACACTAAGAGAAAACACCATAAGTGTCCGGGGCCCAAAACTGTTCAACAGCCTCCCATCAAGCATTAGGGGAATTGCCAATAAACCCCTGGCTGCCTTCAAGAGAGAGCTGGACAGATACCTAAAGTCAGTGCCGGGTCAGCCGGCTGTGGCTCGTACGTTGGACTGCGTGCGGCCAGCAGTAACAGCCTAGTTAATCAGGCCCTGATCCATCGGAGGCCCGGTCATGGACCGGGGCCCCGGGGCGTTGATCCCCGGAATAACCTCCAGGTAACCTCCAGGTAACTGTCCCCGCCACCCACTTACTGTCCCCGCCACCCACTTACTGTCCCCGACACCCACTTACTGTCCCCGACACCCACTTACTGTCCCCCGCCACCCACTTACTGTCCCCGCCACCCACTTACCGTCCCCGCCACCCCCCTTACTGTCCCCGCCCACCCCCTTACTGTCCCCGACACCCACTTACTGTCCCCGCCACCCACTACTGTCCCCGCCACCCACTTACTTTCCCGCCACCCGCTTACTGTCCCCGCCACCCGCTTACTGTCCCCGCCACCCGCTTACTGTCCCCGACATCCACTTACTGTCCCCGACATCCACTCACTGTCCCCGCCACCCACTTACTGTCCCCCGCCACCCACTTACTGTCCCCGCCACCCATTAACTGCCCCCGCCACCCACTTACTGTTCCCGCCACCCACTTGCTGCCCCCGCCCCACTTACTGATCCCCACATCCACTTTCTGTCCCCGCCACCCCCTTACGTCCCCGCCACCCACTTACTGTCCCCGCCATCCACTTACTGTCTTCGCCACCCACTTACTGTCCCCGACATCCACTTACTGTCCCCGCCACCCATTTACTTGCCCCCGCCACCCACTTACTGTCCCCGCCACCCAAATTACTTTCCCCGCCACCCACTTACTGTCCCCGTCACTCACTTTCTCTCCCCGCCCACCCACTTGCTGCCTCCGCCCCACTTACTGTCCCCCCACCCACTTACTGTCCCCGGGCCCCCCACTTACGTCTCCGCCCACCCACTTACTGTCCCCGACATCCACTTACTGTCCCCGACATCCACTTACTGTCCCCGCCACCCACTTTCGTCTCCGACATCCACTTACTGTCCCCCGACATCCACTTACGTCCCCGACAAACCACTTACTGTCCCCGCCACCCAAATTTTCTTTCCCCCCCCCACCCACTTACTGTCCCCGCCACCCACTTACTGTCCTCGCCACCCACTTACTGCCCCTGCCACCCACTTACTGTTCCCGCCACCCACTTGCTGCCCCCGCCACCCCTTAACTGTCCCCGCCACCCACTTACTGTTTCCCCCCCACCCACCTTACTGCCCCCGCCCCCACTTACTCCCACCGCCACCCACTTACTGCCCCCCGCCACCCACTTACTGCCCCCCCCGCCACCCACTTACTGCCCCCCCCCACCCACTTACTGCCCCCCGCCACCCACTACTGCCCCCCGCCACCCACTTTCTGGCCCCCCCGTCACCCACTTACTGCCTCCCCCACCCACTTACTGCCCCCCCGCCACCCACTTACTGCCCTCCCCCACCAACCCTTAAATGTCCCCCGCACCCACTTACTGTCCCCGGACACCCACTTACTGTCCCCGACATCCACTCACTGTCCCCCCCACCCATTTCTTTCCCCGCCATCCACTTACTATCCCCCCCACCCACTTACTGTCCCCGACATCCACTTACTGTCCCCGACATCCACTCACTGTCCCCGCCACCCACTTACTGCCCCCGCCCCCCACTTACTGCCCCCCGTCACCCACTTACTGCCCCCCCGCCACCCACTTACCCGCCCCCCCGTCACCCACTTACTGCCCTCCCCCCACCCACTTACTGCCCCCCCCCCCACCCACTTACTGCCCCCCCGCCACCCATTTCCTCCCCCCCGCCCCCCCACTTACTCCCCCCCCGGGCCACCCATTTTACTGCCCCCCCCCCCCCCCCAAACTTACTGCCCCCCCGCCCCCCTTACTGCCCCCCCCGCCACCCCCTTTACTGCCCCCCGCCCCCCCCCCCCCCCCCCCAATTTTTTTTTTTTTTTTTTTTTTTTTTTTACTGCCCCCCGCCACCCACTTACTGCCCCCCCCCGCCCCCATTTAACTGCCCTCCCCGCCCCCCAATTTAACTGCCCCCCCGCCACCCACTTACTGCCCTCCCCGCCCCCCAAATTATCCCCCCCGCCCCCACTTACCCCCCCCCGTCACCCACTTACTCCCCCCCGCCACCCACTTACTGCCCCCCCCCGCCACGCACTGCCCCGGGGGCCCAAAAACTGTTCAACAGCCTCCCTTCAAGCTTTGGGGGAATTCCCAAATAAACCCCTGGCTCCCTTTCAAAAGGGGGCTGGACAGAAAACCAAATCGTCCCGGAAATCACCGGGGCTGGGGCTGGGTCTTTGGGGACGGGCGTGGGGCCCAGCAGTAACAGCCATTTTTGATCAGGCCCTGATCCTTTGGGGGAGGTGGTGGGGGATGGGCCGCGGGGGCTTTGATCCCCGGAATAACCCCATGTAACCTTTAATGAAGAAAAAAACAAAGGAAACAAAAAACAGTTCTGAAGGTTCACTCCAGGTAAGTTGAACACACAAACTTAAACCCCAGGGCAAAATTTTTGTCTAAATTTTTAAGTGTTTTGTACACGCTTTTTTGCTTTTATGGGGGTGTTAGGAGGGGGGAGGGATAGTAGGGGAAAGGGAAAGGGGGGAAGCGGACAGGGGAAGAACCCAGCGTAGCGGGGAAAAAAATGGTTGGTTTAAAATATAATAAGTCAGAAGGAAAATGTATAAAGAGATGACTTAGGAAAAAGATAGATAGGAAAAAAAAAGGGGGAAAAAGAGATGGATGGTTTAGGCAAGGTGGGGAAAGGGAAAATAGATAGTGTCAGGAGAACCCCATATAAAATGGGAAAAGGGGGGAAAGGGATGGGGCGGGGGAAGGTTTAAGAAAATTATGTGGGGAGGAGGAATGCTAAACAAAACGGTTTTGCCCCAGATAAAAAGAGAGAAAATACATAAGAACATAAGAAAGAAGGAACACTGCAACAGGCCTACTGACCCATGCGGAGCAGGTCCATGTCATCCCCCCCGGAGTAACCCAATGACCCACCCTCCCCGGATTAGCCCAATGACCCACCCAGTCTGGGAAGGAGCACGGCGCCAGACCCAGCAGCACAAGCTAGTCAGGTCTAACTCACACCCACCCACATACACTCATGTATTTATCTAACCTATTTTTAAAACTACACAACGTTTTAGCCTGAATAACTGTACTCGGGAGTTTGTTCCACTCATCCACAACTCTGTTACCAAACCATACCCCGGCCGGGATTGAACCCGCGGTCAGAGAGTCTCAAAACTCCAGCCCGTCGCGTTAGCCACTAGACCAGCTAGCCACAATATTGTGGTAGCTGGTCTAGTGGCTAACGCGACGGGCTGGAGTTTTGAGACTCTCTGACCGCGGGTTCAATCCCGGCCGGGGTATGGTTTGTTTGAAATCGTGTCATTACGATTTCGTGACTCTGTTACCAAACCAGTGCTTTCCTATATCCTCTCTGAATCTGAATTTTTCCAACTTGAAACCATTGCTACGAGTCCTGTCTTGGCTGTAAATTTTCAGCACGCTATTTACATCCCCTTTATTTATTCCTGTTTTCCATTTATACACCTCGATCATATCCCCCCTAATTCTACGCCTTTCTAGAGAGTGCAGATTCAGGGCCTCAGTCTATCCTCATAGGGAAGATTTCTGATACATGGGATCAACTTTGTCATCCTCCTTTGTACGTTTTCCAGAACATTTATATCCATTCTGTAATACGGTGACCAGAACTGAGCAGCATAGTCTAAATGAAGCCTAACCAAGGATATATAGAGTTGAAGAACAACCTGAGGACTTCTATTATTTATACTTCTAGATATGAAGCCAGGGATTCTGTTCGCTTTATTGCGAACACTAATGCACTATTGTCTTGATTTTAGATTACTGCTAACCAGAACTCTTAGAGAGGCTGGCAACTTCAGTGAGTCAAACTGTGAGGGAAGCATTGCTTGTGGTCAGTCACGGTTCATGCTGAGGAACGGCACACCCAGCGCAGTTATCGTGGCAACTGTGCTGCTGCAGCACCCAGTAAATAGGTGACAGCATGGGATGGGGAACCTCCTATAAGCCCCCGGGGAAAGAGGGTTCAACCTTCCCATTCGTTGAGGTTGTCATTTAGTTAACTAAAAGCTGTACTCCTCCCCGATGTTTGTCGTAGTTACACCTTCATTTAATAATTAAAAATAAAAAAGTGTCCCCCAATGTCGTAATATATACATGTATATTATATTCATGGGAAGCGCCTAACCCGTAAGAATCCTGCATCGCATGGATAATGGAATAACTTTAAATCCGATAAAGGGAAGATAGGTTCCAATTCCTTGGATCAAGTCTTTCAACATCAAGGAACTGTTTGATAAATGAAAACTAGGAATAACGGCTGACCCAATATTGCTGACATAAAGGTGGCATTCTAATGCCTAAATTATTCCAATGTTCAAACAAAACTGCAATAAAAACTAATGGTTATTATTTACACGGGGAAGCGCTAAACCCATAAGGGTCGTACAGGGTTAAGTAGTTACAAAATATAACAAAAAGATAAAAGACAGTGACGAGGGCCTCAATGTTATGGCGAAATATACAGTAATCTTACCGTCTGGAGTGGCATTTCTGCCATTACTTCTTGTAAGATTTATTAACGGGGTGAAGCTCGTATGTACTGAGCTACCGAACATAACTAATAATGTGGTCGAAGTTCTGGCAGTCAAAATCGAAAACCAGAATGTAACTATTGTGTTTGTGTATAAACCTCCGGACACAACCTCCCAGCAGTTCAAGGACCTGTTAATGGAGATCGAGCATTGTCTTGATAAACTGTTAAACCCATCTTCAAATATCCTGTTGTTTGGAGACTTCAATTAGTGACATCTTAAATGGAAGACTTCAGCAAGGATTGTAATTGTCGAGAGCGTTCCTGCAGTTATCTTGAAGGAACATTCGCACATAACAGAATTGCTAAACTTCTGCAATAAATTTACCTTAAGCCAGCAGATTGCTGAGCCGACCTAGTCTGGGAGCTAAAAGTGTCGAAGACTGTAATCTAAGATCACAACATAATCAAGATACGGATCTGGGTGCACAATGGCCTGGAACAGAGAAATTTGATTAATCACGAAGGAGATTTCAACAGATCGAGCTTCAACAGGAACATCAACAGGGATCAAATAAATCACGAAGTTAGCAAGACATGCTGAGATGATGGCATTACCACCCAAGATCTAAACGAGTTCCTAGGAAGGTGAGCTCTTTGGTGCTCGAAACATGCCAGACATATACCTTTACAAGAAAAGAGAAGATGAAAACTTGAGAGAGAGAGAGAGAGAGAGAGAGAGAGGAGACTCTTTTTACTAGCGAAGACAACGGATATCAGATCTGAAAGGCAGCAGAATCTCTGAAGCACGAAGGGAAACTCTGGTTAGAGAAATGAAGAACATCGAGCACAAACTGATTGCATCATATAGAGTCCAGAAGAGAGAGATGGAGCTAAGAGCCATAAATTATATTAGAAGAAATCCCAAATATTTCACCTACGCAAAATCCAGCGTGAAACCACATCCAGTATAATGCCTTTACTTAAATGAGATGAAACATACACTGATGACAAAGAAATGAGCGAGTCACAACATGACTCTGCATTCAGTGAACCACTCATCAGTCTACAGATTAAAGACCCGAACGAGATTTTCATGAGTGAAACTCAAAACACTGTCAACATCCCCACAATTTCTGATGTAGCTCTTTCCCGAGTTGACTTTGAAGAAGCCATTGACAGCATGCCCATGCACTCTGCTCCGGACCCACACTCTTGGATATAAATCAAGTCTTCCTGTAAGCCTTGGGCAACAATATGATGTTTGACTAGGACGAGTTTAAATTGCTTTCCAGAAAAAAATGTAATAAAGACTGTAATAGAGTACAGGACAAACTCAAATCACTAAACAGACCGAAAGTTCCATGTGCGAGATTTGGGAGCAATGATGTCGGAAGATCTTACATTCAAGGATCACAACAGTGTTATCATTGCTACCACAAGAAAGATGATAGGCTGGATAACTAGAACTATCAAGACAAGAGATGCTAAGCCAATAGTAATACTGTTTAATTAAAGTCACTGGTTCTCTCCAGGTTGGAATACTGCTGTATACTGACGGCCTCCTGTAAGTCAGGCGAGATTCCCAAGCTGGAAAACGTGCAGAGAACTTTCACTGTTTTTATACACTGCCTTACTCAAGCAAGAGAACTACTGGGAACACTTGAAATCCTTTCAACTGTATTCCTTGGAACATAGGCGAGAAAGGTACATAATTTGCACCTGGAAAATCCTGGAAGGACTGGTCCCAAAACCACCGAAATCACTATTTATGACAATAAGAGACTTGGAAGACGGCGTAAAATACCTCCATTAACAAGCAGAGGCGAGACGAGTACACTAAGTCGACTCTTTCACAGCCCCTCTCCGTTCATTAGGGGAATTATCGACAAACCTTTGGCGGTCTTCAATAGGGAACTGGACACATTCCCGAAATCAGTGCTTGACCAGCCGAGGTATTTCGTATGTTGGCCTGCATGCAGACAGCAGTAACAACCTGGCTAATTAGCCTTTCACTGTCCAGGAGGCCTGGTCTGGGACCGGGCCGCGGGGATGTTGACCCCCAGAAACGTACTTCAGGTACTCTTCAGGTAAAAAACAGTAACTCACTCTGGAAAAGGTACAGAGAACCTTCACTGCACGCAAAAGTGCAATTAAGTACCTTAATTACTGTATTCACTGGAACGCAGATGAAAAAGATGCATCATAATTTAGGCCTGAAAAATCCTAGAGGAACTAGTTCCAAATCTGCACATAGAAATCACTCCCTACAAAAGCAAGTCTCGGCAGATGGTGCAATATACCCTTAATGGAAAGCAATAAGTATAAGAGGCCCAAGACTATTCAAGAAACTACCATCATACATAAGGAGCATTACCAATAGACCCCAACTGTCTTTACGAGGGAAATGGAGAGGTTCCTAAAATGAGTTTCTGACTATCCTGGTTGACCAAGCCCTGATCTATCGGTAGGCCTGATCATGGATCGGGCCGTGGGGGCGTTGACCCTTGGAACACTTTCCAGGTAGACAGGTAAACCAAGATAAGGGCTAGGTCAAATGACCAAAAGCTCAACTGAGCAGGTTATCGCTTGACTAAAACCCGCATCAGAAGACTTTCCCATTACTCCTAACAAAATACAACACAAGTGAAATACGTAAATTATTAAAGCATGAAATGGATGAGTAAAATAATAAAGCATGACAAACAATTATATATCACAAACCTACAACCCAACAGCACTATTATATATCATAAACCTACGACCTAAATGCATTTAACTATTATATATCACAAACCTAGGAAAGAGGGAAATTTTTTCCCAGTAAAAGTAGGCCTTAGACAAGGATGTGTGATGTCACCGTGGTTGTTTAATATATTTATAGATGGGGTTGTAAGAGAAGTAAATGCGAGGGTCTTGACAAGAGGCGTGGAGTTAAAAGATAAAGAATCACACACAAAGTGGGAGTTGTCACAGCTGCTCTTTGCTGATGACACTGTGCTCTTGGGAGATTCTGAAGAGAAGTTGCAGAGATTGGTGGATGAATTTGGTAGGGTGTGCAAAAGAAGAAAATTAAAGAGTAAGGTTATGAGGATAACAAAAAGATTAGGTGATGAAAGATTGGATATCAGATTGGAGGGAGAGAGTATGGAGGAGGTGAACGTATTCAGATATTTGGGAGTGGACGTGTCAGCGGATGGGTCTATGAAAGATGAGTGAATCATAGAATTGATGAGGGAAAAAGAGTGAGTGGTGCACTTAGGAGTCTGTGGAGACAAAGAACTTTGTCCTTGGAGGCAAAGAGGGGAATGTATGAGAGTATAGTTTTACCAACGCTCTTATATGGGTGTGAAGCGTGGGTGATGAATGTTGCAGCGAGGAGAAGGCTGGAGGCAGTGGAGATGTCATGTCTGAGGGCAATGTGTGGTGTGAATATAATGCAGAGAATTCGTAGTTTGGAAGTTAGGAGGAGGTGCGGGATTACCAAAACTGTTGTCCAGAGGGCTGAGGAAGGGTTGTTGAGGTGGTTCGGACATGTAGAGAGAATGGAGCGAAACAGAATGACTTCAAGAGTGTATCAGTCTGTAGTGGAAGGAAGGCGGGGGTAGGGGTCGGCCTAGGAAAGGTTGGAGGGAGGGGTAAAGGAGGTTTTATGTGCGAGGGGCTTGGACTTCCAGCAGGCATGCGTGAGCGTGTTTGATAGGAGTGAATGGAGACAAATGGTTTTTAATACTTGACGTGCTGTTGGAGTGTGAGCAAAGTAACATTTATGAAGGGATTCAGGGAAACCGGCAGGCCGGACTTGAGTCCTGGAGATGGGAAGTACAGTGCCTGCACTCTAAAGGAGGGGTGTTAATGTTGCAGTTTAAAAACTGTAGTGTAAAGCACCCTTCTGGCAAGACAGTGATGGAGTGAATGATGGTGAAAGTTTTTCTTTTTCGGGCCACCCTGCCTTGGTGGGAATCGGCCAGTGTGATAATAATAAAAAAAAACCTACAACCCAACATGACTAACTATTATATATCACAAACCTACAACCCAACAGCACTAACTATTATATATCACAAACCTACAACCCAACATAACTAACTATTATATATCACAAACCTACAACCCAACAGCACTATTATATATCACAAACCTACAACCCAACATAACAAATTATATATCACAACCTACAACCCAACAAACTAACAAATTTAAATCACAAACCTAAAAACCCAACATAACTTTTAAATATATCAAAAACCTACAACCCAACACACTAACTATCGTATATCACAAACCTACAACCCAACAGCACATTATATATCACAAACCTACAACCCAACATAACTTTTATATATCAAAAACCCTACAACCCAACAGCACAACTATCGATATCACAAACCTACAACCCAACGAAACTATTATATATCACAAACCTACAACCCAACAGCACTATTATATATCACAAACCTACAACCCAACATAACTATTATATATCACAACCTACAACCCAACAGCACAAACCCTATCGTATATCACAAACCAAACAACCCAACACACTATTATATATACAAAAACCTACAACCCAACAGCACTATTATATATCACAAACCTACAACCCAACATAACTATTATATATCACAAACCTACAACCCAACAGCACTAACTATCGTATATCACAAACCTACAACCCAACACACTATTATATATCAAAAAACCTAAAACCCAACAGCACTATTATAAATAAAACAAACCTAAAACCCCAAACCCAAACTATTATATATCACAAACCTAAAAACCCAAAACAGCACAAATTTTTCGTATTTCCAAAAAACCAAAAACCCCAACAGACTTTAAATAATCAAAAACCTAAAACCCAACAGCCCCAATTAAAATTTATCACAAACCAAAAAAACCCAACAGCATTTTTAATTTCACAAACCCCCTACAACCCAACACACTATTATATACCCCAAAAAACCTAAAACCCCAACAAAACTAACTATTATATTCACACACTAATTGCGATATAATTAATCGGGAAATACCCCTGAGGGCAGGTGTGGGGAGGGGCGGGGTTTTGTGGGAGAGGGGACACCCCTTCAGCCAGAAAAGGGGAAGGCGCACTCCACTTATTAAAAAAACAATATTAAGCTAAGGTTGCAAACATGCAGTAAAAGGGTTGTCTGCAAAAACCAAAAAAAAATTTTGCAATGTGCAATAAAAGGGTAGGAAAAAGCAATGGGTTCTGTGACAACAAGCTGAAAATGACATCATTGGCGCGCACCTTGTCATTTTGTCAGTCGAAAAGGTTTCAGAACGCTTCGTTCGCGATTAATTTTGCATCGGCTTGGTTCACCCCAGGTCCCTCTTCCCTGGATCTTGCAAACTTCCAGGGGGGGTGCAGTTGCGTGGCAAAAAACTGGTCTGGAGACGAGGAGACCCCCTGGGCTAGGCGGAGAGGTCTAGGACCAGTGTTGCGGACTGCAAGAGTCCAGACCTAACGAGACGAATTCACGGTAACTACAAGATGGTTGCCAGCGATGCGGTAAAGCGTGTCATTTCGTAGCATCAAATGGGTTGGTAGCACGATACTCTGACCGCCCACCGACCATACCAGTCCAGCTCAGGCCGCCCACCACCCACACAGGTCTTCGCCGCCCATGTCGGGACATTCACTGCCCATACCAGTCCAACTTCAGCGCCTACCTCTTTCATTAGTGCCAGCCACCTATAATCCACATCAGTACTGCCCGCATATCACCTACACCTACTGAGACCAGGCCGACCACCACCCACATCCTGGCCGCCCATACTAGCTACTGAGACCAGGCCGACCACCACCCACACCAGTCCTGATCATTGGTCTCCGATGTCCGGTCTCAGACCAGACTTCGAATGGAAATATTACGAGAGTAAGAACTATGACTCACGAAATCGTAATGACACGATTGCAAACAAACCATACCACGGGCGGGATTTGAACTCGCGGTCAGAGAGTCTCAAAACTCCAGACCGTCGCGTTAGCCAGTGGCTAACGCGACGGTCTGGAGTTTTGAGACTGACCGCGGGTTCAAATCCCGCCCGTGGTATGGTAAGAACTATTCAGAAACTGAGATAAGTGTATTGATTCACGAGGAAAAAAATAACACCAACAATCCTGCCAGTGCAAAATATTTAACAGGCTTCCGGTTCTCATATTGTAGAATACTTATCCTAGTGTAATATATTACTGATTTATTCCCATTTATATTCTTATCTATAGTTTATACATTTTTACTACAAATTTATGAAAAAAATAAAAAATCCGGTAAAATCATTATATTATTATTATTATTTTTTATTATTATTATTATTATTATTATTATTATTATTATTATTCTGCTGACAGAGTAAACCTGTAAGGGTTATGCAACATCTGAGGAATTGAGATTAATTAGGTTTGATCCAAGGAAGGGAAGGGTTGTTCCAGTTCCTTTAATCAAGAGCCCTTTACGAGAATAAAGGCAATCTCCCTTTTTCTTAACAAGAGGCGCTAAACCCATAAGGGGTCATGTAGCGCCTGGTAAATGAAAGACACCCAGGTTCGATTTAAGGAGAGACGGGGGGAGGGATCACAACAAATCCGGTTCCTTGGATCAAGAGCCCTTCACCGGCGCTTGAAGGGAGACAATCCCCTTTAAGGATTTTATAGCGCATATGAAGTTAAGTAGAATTAAGTACGGACGATAATTTCTAAGTATTGTCAAATAATTTCACGATTTACATTATGTTATTTAGTGGAAATTTACAGAAGTAATTTATCGTAAAGCATCAACTTATACAACATTTGGAAAGTTACAAAACGCCCTCCCCCCAAAAAAAAAAAAAAAAAATCAAATTTTATTTGTTAGTCTTCGCAGCCTCGTAGAACCGAGTATAATTGGCAATAATCTTAGTCAAGACGGGATGACAGACTTGCAGTGTTTAAAAGCGAGAATCCGGATGCGAGGAGGAAGAAAATCGGTCTTAAGAGTACAAGAAGCGTAGCCGCGTAGTGCCCCTGAGGGTTGGTTGCGCGTGGCGACATGTGGCAGCGTTCCCACCATAAACTGTGTCGACATTTGATTACCTGGGACCATTATGGCCGCTTCAAAATTTCACAGTGTTTTGTAATCACTCTTTTGAGTGGGCGCGTTGATTTATCCGCCGCCTCCCACTGATGAGGTACCACCAAATTAATGACGCTAATCCACTAAGAATTAGGGGCATACTGGTATTATGTGAAGCGCTAAACTCGTGTGGGTTCTGGGTTTCGGAGGTTCCCATCTTCCGTCCGCTTAATAGAGATAAGAAAAAATTGCTCTCTCTCTCTCTCGACTTGGGTTGAATTTGGTTGAGTTACTGCTTCACGGAAGATAAACAACTTCTGACTGTTCAAGCGATGTAACACAATGTGTGTTTTTTCAGCGGGAAGGAGTGTAGTCCAGCGTACGTCTGGTGTACTATGTGGTCCAGCGTACGTCTGGTGTAAGTGGTCCAGCGTACGTCTGGTGTACTATGTGGTCCAGCGTACTTTCGGGTTTGTTGTAAGTGGTCCAGCGTACGTCTGGTGTACTATGTGGTCCAGCGTACGTCTGGTGTACTATGTGGTCCAGCGTACGTCTGGTGTAAGTGGTCCAGCGTACGTCTGGTGTACTATGTGGTCCAGCGTACGTCTGGTGTACTATGTGGTCCAGCGTACGTCTGGTGTACTATGTGGTCCAGCGTACGTCTGGTGTACTATGTGGTCCAGCGTACGTCTGGTGTAAGTGGTCCAGCGTACGTCTGGTGTAAGTGGTCCAGCGTACGTCTGGTGTAAGTGGTCCAGCGTACGTCTGGTGTAAGTGGTTCAGCGTACGTCTGGTGTAAGTGGTCCAGCGTACGTCTGGTGTACTATGTGGTCCAGCGTACGTCTGGTGTACTAAGTGGTCCAGCGTACGTCTGATGTACTAAGTGGTCCAGCGTACGTCTGGTGTACTAAGTGGTCCAGCGTACGTCTGGTGTAAGTGGTTCAGCGTACGTCTGGTGTACTAAGTGGTCCAGCGCACGTCTGGTGTAAGTGGTCCAGCGTACGTCTGGCGTAATAAGTGGTCCACGTAGTTGGTTTTGTAAGTGGTCCAGCGTACGTCTGGTGTAAGTGGTCCAGCGTACGTCTGGTGTAAGTGGTCCAGGTACGTCGGGTTTGTAAGTGGTCCAGCGTACGTCTGGTTTTAAGTGGTCCAGCGCATGTCTGGTGTAAGTGGTCCAGCGTACGTCTGGTGTAAGTGGTCCAGCGTACGTCTGGTGTAAGTTGTCCAGCGTACGTCTGGTGTAAGTGGGCCAGCGCAAGTCTGGTGTAAGTGGTCCAGCGTACGTCTGGTGTACTATGTGGTCCAGCGTACGTCTGATGTACTAAGTGGTCCAGCGTACGTCTGGTGTAAGTGGTCCAGCGTACGTCTGGTGAAACTATGTGGTCCAGCGTACGTCTGGGGATAAAGTGGCCCAAAACGTACGTCTGGTGTAAGTGGTCCAGCGTACGTCTGGTGTACTAAGTGGTCCAGCGTACGTCTGATGTACTAAGTGGTCCAGCGTACGTCTGGTGTAAGTGGTCCAGCGTACGTCTGGTGTAAGTGGTCCAGCGTACGTCTGGTGTACTATGTGGTCCAGCGTACGTCTGATGTACTAAGTGGTCCAGCGTACGTCTGGTGTAAGTGGTCCAGCGTACGTCTGGTGTACTAAGTGGTCCAGCGTACGTCTGGCGTAGTAAGTGGTCCAGCGTACGTCTGGTGTAAGTGGTCCAGCGTACGTCTGGTGTACTATGTGGTCCAGCGTACGTCTGGTGTACTAAGTGGTCCAGCGTACGTCTGGTGTAAGTGGTCCAGCGTACGTCTGGTGTACTAAGTGGTCCAGCGCACGTCTGGTGTAAGTGGTCCAGCGTACGTCTGGCGTAGTAAGTGGTCCAGTGTACGTCTAGTGTAAGTGGTCCAGCGTACGTCTGGTGTAGTAAGTGGTCCAGCGTACGTCTGGTGTAGTAAGTGGTCCAGCGTACGTCTGGTGTAGTAAGTGGTCCAGCGCACGTCTGGCGTAGTAAATGGTCCAGCGCACGTCTGGCGTAGTAAATGGTCCAGCGCACGGTTGGCATAGAGATGAATGTGGTCCAGCACACGTCTGACGAAGCGTTAGTGTAGTCCAGCGCACGTCTGGCGTAGAGATAAAAGTAGTCCAGTGTACGTCTATCGTAGAGATAAGCGTGGTTCAGCGAACGTCTGACGTAGAGGTAGGCGTGGTTCAGCGCACGCCTGGCGTAGAAGTGATCCAGCGCACGTCTGACAGAGGTAAACGTGGTCCAGCGAACGTCTGGTGTACAGTAAAAATAGTCCAACGCACGTCTGGTGTAGATGCGAATGTTGTCTAGCGCACGTCTGGTGAAGATGCACCTGCTGTAGGTGCACCTCTGATATAGAAGCGAGTGTGATCCAGTGTGGTAATTACGAACGCGACTCTAGCCTATTAACTAGTCGACGTATCTCCAGCAACTGGTGCCAGATTTGCAACTTCGTCGAGGGATAGGTTACAATTCTAGCCGCGCGAGATTGAGCAATAACAGGTGTTTGATGCCCTTAAATGTTCTGGGCTACACGCACGCTCTACAATAAAGGGATCAACGTGTTCTCTTATGACAGGAGCAAGTAAACGTTTAAACCTTTTTCATGATAAGGACTGGAACCTGCAAGTACTTCCGATGAACGAGAAATTCTTATTAAGTGCAAATCATCAGATTGTGCTGATTACGTCTTTGCCTTTTATGTACACATCACCCGTCGTTACTACCCAACAGTGAGGCCTTTGCACTGGATGTTCTACTAGTAGGCCTCGGCGCAACTCTGAAGTTTTCGCCTCGAACTGAAGGAAAACTGTTTAAACTTAGTCACTGAGAGGTAGTAAGTTGTAACAAGGCTTCCGTAGGTGAACCTGTTGAAGGATAATTAGAGAGTAGGTCATTTCCAATACCCAACCAACCGCATCCTCCCCCACCCTCACCAAGTTCTCAGTGTAAGCTATTACCTACACCCGGCTCCAGTGTACATATATATATATATACATATATACCTTGGAGATGTGAAGAAGACATGCCGGTCCCTCGCCATAGGTCTGTCCCTGCCATAAGGCTGTAAGCGGCATCCTACTTGAACTAAAGACGACACACCGGGCCCTTGCCACTGGGCTGCTCCCGCCATTGGGCTATAAATTGTGCCCCACTTGCACAAACTCCGACATTCCTCCGGTGGCCAGTGACGGGTCACCATTTTGAAAAGACCCCTGAAGCGTGATCAGTTTGGCTTCCTTAACTAGTAAAGAACATGTGCAGGCAGTAAGGTGACTCAAGACAGTCTGATCTGGGAGGATCATTCTGCATCCTGATCATCCCGACCTTTGATCTAAGGAATTTGTACTGCCATTTTCGAATCAAACTCGTCTTCCAATCACTCCCCAGTCACTGCATGACCACGAATATTTTGCGTTGTGTTTGTGTGTCGAGTTTATTAAGCCGAACTGAGCAATTAGGCCGAACTGACATAAAAAAATTAACTTTTGTAAAATTTTCATTTATGGATTAATAGGTTTATTTTTTCACTGAAAATTAACTTTTTTTTTTTTAAGTTTTACAGCAAGTTTAAGAGACCTCACCTAACACTGCTATAATGAACACAATATAATTGATATATTTAAAGTATTTATGTGAAAAACCTAATTATAAAAGTATTTAAGTACAAGTGAAATATACGTATTAAGAAAATGATAAGTTTTATTTGCATATACTATAAGTACGAGTCATTTCTTTCCAAGTACTTACAGGGTATTAAAAATAATAAATATATAATTCTGAAGCCTGTTTTTGGTGTCTCTCAGTACCTGACAGACAGGAGGTAAATTTAGCGTTTTGTGTTGGTTCCTATTGAAGGAAGGGAACTATACCTATACACCTTTTCAAGTAATGGTGCTTCTAGAGGGCTCTCAATTCAAGGAATTGGAGATGCCCTTCCCTTCCTCGGATCAAATCTGATTGCCTCCTATTCTCAAGGTACTGCAGAACCTATGGGCTTAGAGCTTCTCAGGAATATAATACAAAAATAATATATTAACAATAATCCCTATATCAAACATTAGGTTACCTTGTTGTTGGACTGGAGGCGCAGCCAGTGGCCACCCATGGCCCTCCAGAATTACAACTACTGATGCCAATAACAAAATCCCCCCAACAAACACAGAATACAACCTCGTTCATATTTGCTAATATACAGGGCCTTAAGCCATCCACCAACAACAAAATACCTTTTATCAGTGGACTTCTAGTGGAGTCTAATGCAATGTTTGCAGCCTTCACAGAGACTCACACAAAAGATCACTTTGACAGTGAAATATGGATAAGTGGTTACAACCTTTTTAGATGCGACAGAAAAAACAGGCAACAAGGGGGGGTTGGCCTGTATGTCAAAGAGTCCCTTATCTGCACGGAGTTGCTGAACACCACAAATGAGGTAGTTGAAGTTCTATCAATAAAGATCGAGAACCAAACCTAGTCATTGTGGTTGTATACAAGCCACCAGATACAACCTCCCAACAGTTCAAGGAAAAAGCACTGAAAATCGATTACTGTTTGGAAAACCTTCCAGCTCCATCCCCAACATCTTACTGCTTGGTGATTTCAACCTAAGGCATACAAAATGGAAAAATGTAGCAAATAATGTTATAGCTGAAACAATCCCCAGAGGTAGCGCAGATGAAAGGTCACACACACATGAGCTACTAAGTCTCTGCGAAAAACACACCTTAAGCCAGCGATAGTGGAGCCAACAAGACTAGAAAACACACTTGCCTTATCTTCACAAATAATGAGGACCCGATAAGAGACATAAGAATATCAAAAACAACTAATTCCGAATCACAATCTAATCGAAGTCCAGACGTACATGCATAGGGGCCTGAACAGCAGAATGCATGTACCTGTGAAGGTGTCTTCACAAAATACAATTTCAACAAAAAAGAACATCAACTGGGACCAGGTAAACCATGTCCTAAACGAAACATGTTGGGAAGATGTCTTAAATGACATGGACCCAAACCAGTGCCTTGAAAGGATCAACTTCCTGGTAGCCGAAGCATGTTCTAGGCATATTCCCTAAGAAAGAAGAAGAGCAGGAGTAAACTGGAGAGAAAAGACGCTCCCTCTACAGAAGACGACGAAGAGTCACTGAGCTCCTCAGGAGTGCTAGAATATTGATACACGAAAGGAGGCGCTGACCAGGGAAGTGGAACTATCGAAATTAAGCTAAATGACTCTTACAGGAACCCGGAGAGGCAGGAGGAGCTTAAAGCTTTTTAGTGAAATTGAAGAAAAATTTCCCAAATATTTCCCTTTTTATATGCCAAAAACAAGGGGAAAAACCACATCTAGTATCGGGCCCTTACTCAGACAGGATGGGACTTACACAGACGACAACAAAGGGAAAAGAGTGAAATATTGAAATCCCAGTCGACTCTGTGTTTAGTGAACCACTAATCGGTTGAGGATCGACGACCCAAATGATTTCTTCATGAATGAGCCTCAAAACTCCATAAATGTATGCCAGATTTCCGACATTACCCTAACTCCGATAGATTTCGAAAAAACCATTGACAACATGCCTATGACTCAGCCCCGGGCCCAGACTCGTGGAACTCTGTTTTCATTAAGAACTGCAAGAAAACCCCCCTCGCGTGCCCTAAGTACACTATGGAGGAGGAGCTTGGACATGGGTGGAATTCCACAGTCAAATTAAAACAACGGATATAGCCCCACTCCATAAAGGTGGCAGCAAAGCATTAGCTAAGAATATAGACCAATAGCTTTGACGGCCCACATCATAAAAATCTTTGAAAGAGTGCTAAGAAGCAGGATTGCAAATCACCTGGATTCCCAAAATCTGCACAATCCCGGGCAACATGGGTTCAGGGCAGGTCGCTCCTGCCTCTCACAACTACTGGATCACTATGACATGGCCTTGGATGCACTGGAAGAAAATCAGAATGCAGATGTAATATACCAGACTTTGCAAAAGCATTTGACAAATGCGATCATGGCGTAATAGCCCATAAAATACGTGCTAAAGGAATAAAATGGGAAAGTGGGGAGATGGATCTTCAACTCCTAACAATCGAACACAAAGAGTATGGTCAACAGAGTTAAATCGGAGGCTGCCTAGTGAAGAGCTCTGTTCCACAAGGCACAGTACTCGCCCCCATCTTATTCCTTATCCTCATATCAGACATAAACAGAGATATACACCACAGCACCGTATATTTCCCTTTTCGGATGATACTAGGATCTGCATGAGGCTGTCATCTGCTGAGGACGCGGTTAACCTCCAAGAAGTTTTAAACAAAGTTTTCAGTGGGCAACGGTAAACAATATGATGTTCAATGAGGACAAATTCCCAAATACTCCGTTATGGAAAACTGGAGGAGATAAAAACTAGAACAGAGTATACTATGACTCCGGCCATACAATAGGCGGAAAAATAATGTAAGGACCTGGGAGTAGTAATGTCTGAGGATCTCACTTTCAAGGATCACAACAGTGCCACGATTTGCACGTGCAAAGAAAATGATTTGGATGGATAATGGAACTTTCAAAACGAGAGTGCCAAGCCATGATGATCCTTTCAAAACACTTGTTTTTCTCTAGGCTGGAAAACTGCTGTACATTAACATCCCCATACAAAGCAGGTGAAATCGCAGATCTAGAGGTGTACAAGACCTTTACTGCACGTATAATTCTGTCAAGCATTTAAACTACTGGGAACGCTTGAAAGCACTTGACTTGTACTCTTGGAAGGGGAGGGGAAGATTATAAATCTACATTTGGGAAAAAATTTTGGAAGGAAGGGCCCCAAATCTGCACAAGAAATCACCCCCCTCGAAAGAAAAAGCTGGGCGGGCCTGCAAATGCCGCCAATAAAAAGGGGGCGCCATTGGTACACTAAAGAAAAACCATAAGGTCCGGGGCCCAAAAATTTTTCAACACCCTCCATCAAGTTGGGGAATTGCCAATAAACCCGGGGCCCCTTTCAAGAGAGGCTGGACAGTACCTAAAGTCGTGCGGATCAGCGGGGGTGGCTCGTACGTGGGAGCTGCGGCCGATAACACCTAGTTGTCAGCCCTTTGATCCATGGGGAGCCGGGTGGGCCGGGGCCGCGGGGGCGTTGACCCCGGAATAACTCCGGAAACCCTTTCTAGTTTTTTAAACAAAATATAACAACTTAAAAAAGGCGCAGCCCTTTATGTTTTTTCGTTTTTTAATTAATTATCAGGGTTATATCCCTTTTTTTCCCAACACTTCACCATATCAGTTTGATAATTTGAATAGGGGGTTTTTTAAGAGGTATCACTAAACGACTGTCCTTTTACTTATTAATCTTCACCCTGTATGGTCGTAACAGTGGTTATAGTGGGGGGGGGTAGTAGTTAAAAATTTCGGTGGAATAGTGGTGGCAGTCGTCTCGATTTTGTACTTGATGGTTGATTGGTGAAGGATTGTGGTAACCTTTAACTTAAAAACCGACCGTCGCGTTAGCCAGGGGAAAGCTAATTCAAAAAGTTCATCCAACTTGTAGATATTTCTACCCATAGGCGGTAGCATAGGCCCATGTAAAAAAAAGCAAGTTTTTACAGACGTTTCCCCCCGCGCAGGGCCCGTGCGGTTTTTGCTCAAGTCCCCCAAGCGTCAAATGACTCACGAAATCGTAAATGACACGATTGCAAAAAACCCATACCGGGTGGGGTTGAGCCCGCGATAGTCCAAAAATGACCGTCACGTTTTTTTTTTTTTGTCCCGATGGTTAGTAGGGGTGTTATTATAAATTTTGGTTTATGGGAAAGGGGGGAAAGCTGGTAGTGGTGTGGTTTAAAATGATGGTTTCTTGTAATAAAATTGTGAAAATTTCCCACAATATGTAAAGAAAAAGGGCACAAAAAGAAATAATGTGACTTTATTTGGCAACGTTTCGCCTCCAGGAGTTTATCAAAACCATTAAAACAAAAACTGGACCAGGGGGTTATAAACCAGAGTGAGGTGTAATACTAGTGAGGACATTTCGATGTTCACTAGTGGTAGTATGTAGTATAGAGTAGTGGTAGTGACAAGTAAACAATAAGTTGAGCATTAATACGTAATGATGAAAGGTTTTAAAAACTATTACTTGGGGAACATAAAATAGGTTGGCAAAATATAATTTGGGTAGGCAGCTTGTTTCAGTGTTCACTTTTCTGTGCTTTGGTAGTATAAGGAAGATATTTGATGGCGGGTTTATGTTTTCAGGAGGATTTTGCTAAGACTTCGGAAATGGTGAATGCCGTTGTTTTGTTTTTAATTTTTTCGAAACAGCGATCAGTCTATTCGAGGCACTTGGTCTGCGGGAAAATTTGTTTCTTTAACCCAAATTTGGGGGTTCTGAATTTATGAGATGATTGGTAATTTCGGGTTGTTTAAAAGGCGTTTTTTCAAGTTATCGTTCCTACATGCGTAAATGTGTTAAATTGAGGCGGGTGTCGAGGTTTCTGGCTGTTTCCCCTTTACGTAAATCTTGTCACAGCCTCCACGGTATAAGTGTAAACTCCTGCATTGACTGGTTCGTGGTGCTTGGATTTTGTCCGGTTATATCCTTTATTGAAGTGCTAGAAGCGATGGCGACTCTGGTGTTAGCTTGTGAAAGTATTTTTTGAGATTTTCGGGTGCAACCTGGCTGTTGGGAAGAATTATAACTTTGCTGGGAGTGGTGTTGATGCGTGGAGAATTTATGATCTGAAGAGCTCTTTTCTTGCAGTCTTTGATGAAAAAAGAAGGAAAATGTAACTCAGTAAATGTTTGGTGAATGTTTTGTACACTCCTCGTCAAGAAACTCAGGATTTACAAATTCGGTATGCTCTAGAAAAACCCGATGATGATGCCTTTTTTGGGTCTTGGTATCTTAAATGGAATAGAAGTGTGGGGAGATCATTTTTTTGGGTGGGTTTCCGATAAACTTGAAATCTTAGGTTGTTGTCTACTTTGTGAATGAGGACGTCGAGGAAAGGTAAGCTTGTCATTGGACTCTTTTTCTAGTGTAAACTGGATCGCCGGTTCAACTGCGTTGAGCCTGCCTGAAGATCCCGAAACATCAAAACGTTTTGGAGTTATTACGAGGACATCGTCCACGTAACGTAACAAGTGACGCTTGAAGGGATGATGTTGGCGAATGTTTCGGACTCTAGGTGTTCCATGTATAAGTTGGCTAGGACGGCACTTATGGGGGACCCCATTCCCATGCCTTAGGTTTGTTTGTAGAGCTTGTTATTGAAAGAAAAACAGTTGAAATTAACACAGAGTTCAATTAAGTCAACAAAATCTCCGGGAGGTAGAGGAAGAATAAGGTCCTGATTGACTTTACGTCGTAGAACCTCGATGGCTTTTTTGGTAGGTACTTTTGTGAAGAGGGAAGTCACATCCAAACTGCTTAGTTTCTTGTTACGGATGGAGAGGTTAATTGCTCTACCATATTGTATTACTTTTGTCACTACCACTACTACTACTACTACTACTACTACTACTACTACTACTACTACTACCACTAGTGAACATCGAAATGGTACCTCACTAGTATTACACCTCACTCTGAGCCTTTATATACCCTCTGTGTCCATGTATTGTTTGTAATGGCTTGATAAAGCTCCTGGAGAGCGAAACGTTGCCACAATAAATGTCACATTAGTTGCACTTGTGTCCTTTTACTTTACAGATGGTAATCTTACCTGCACGGTAGAGGAGAGCCTGGCCCTGGGCGAGGGTGCCATATCCGAGGCTCGAACCACTAGGTTATAGAAGCTCTGGTCCTCACGGTCCAGGGGTGCCTTGGTGTAGATAGTGCCATTCTCGCTAATGCCAAACTGACCTTTCTCGTCTCCACCAGATATGCTATACACCAGCTTGCCGTTCACACCTGTAATAACCAAATTTCATCAGTAACACTCGCTCATATTTTAATAGTATTATTTAAAACTAGAAGTGGAAGGCCTCGGTCAGATGACCACAAACTCCAGCTGTGGGTCATATGATTAAGACCCACATCAGGAAAAACGTTGTCCCTTTTTTCCTGAAAAAACTTTCCCTTTAAAAAAATTTTTTAAACACTGAACTTTAACCCCCTTTTTAGGGGCTAAAGTATTCTTGCCCGATTTTGAATGGGTGATACGCAGTTTTAATAACACCCAATACTAGAATAGATTTTAACCCCCATTCAAACTACTTACCCCAAAACCAAATTTTAAAAACTGCTAAAAAAAAAAAAAACCAAAAAATAACTAAAAATTTAAAATAACCGTGATAGAATTAAAATTTTTTAAAAATGCATACAAGCCAAAAAAACCGGTAAAATTTTTTATAAAGCCACAAATAACTCCCCCTGTCCCCCAAAACATCTCACTCTTCAAGACCCCCTTGCTGGAGCCAGTCTAGCTTTAACACACATTACAAAAATATGACTAAAAAATGTAATAAATTTTCCCTTTTAAAAAGTATATTTTGACAAAGCAAACTAAAAAATATATCAAAAATTTTATTATAGAATTTTTCGTTTTACTACAAAGTTGTAAAAAAATTGGGGAATGAAATTTTAGCCCAAAATAAAAAAAATGTTTTTTACTTTAGCCCCCAAAGGGGGTTTGATATTTTCCCGTAGGTCTCAGCCCTACATAGACACAAAAACCCGGGTTTTGATAGGTACCCCGGGGTAGAAAACGGGTGTAATATGCACTGTGGTATAATTTTGGGGTAAATGATACCGACAAATCATTTTTAAAATGAGACGTGAACAACCCAACTAGGCCCGGAACGTTTTCTAACTATAAATCCTAGTGACCGCTGCGTATCATTTTTTAACCCAACCCTACATTGTTCCCCAAGTTACCCAAAATTCCTTAAAAATGGGGAGTTTTTTCCTCTTTCCCTCCCTAAAGAAACTTCGAAACAAATAAAGTTTCGTTTTTTTGTTTTTCTCTTAATTTATTCCTAATGCTAGACCAAACATACCAAAGTCATATTCTAAAATTTTTTTTCTTGGGGATTTTTTTTTGGGAAATTTTTTCAACCCTTATCATTAAGGTTTTAATCCCAAACATGTATTTTATTTAAAAATTTTACATTAAAATTTCCCTTTTTTTTTAATTTTTGAGTATCGATAACCCGGGCCCCTCCCAAAGGGAAAGCTTTTTAGAGAGTCTTTAGTGGGTGAAAAGAATCAGTAATAAAAAAAAAGAGTTTAAGCTCGTTGTTAGTTAACCCCCTTTACACTTCGTCCATTAGGATGGTTAAAATACTCCGGGGATGTGGTGTAGTGGAAAAACGCCCCGGATGTTTTAAAACAAGCTTTTTTTAGTTAACTTTGGAGGGGGACAGCCAAAAAGCCGTGCAGCCCCCCGCGGGGGTAATTTATTATTACCAACAGTTATGCCAGGGAATTTTTTTCCTGACAGCTTTCCCTTTTCAATGATTTTAAAGGGAAAGGGGGAAAATGGTGATGTACTTAAAACCCAAAATTTCTTTTTCAAAAATCTTGGTTTTAAGGGGCCCCCAGGCTGCTGATAGAAACAAATTCGTTGATCTGGCAGTCAATAAGAAAGCTTGAGAAAACCCCTGGAAACCATTCGCAGATATGTCACAGGTAAACTATTTTTTTTTTGCCCCTCATTCATAGGTATGGGAACAATATTATGGTATCCTTTGGTAGGCTAATTGGACTTAATGTCAATGAATCTCATTAACCAACTTCTACATTAAATGCCAAACATTCAAGGAAGATGTTTCGATGCTGGTGAAGGAATGTTCATCCAAGGATTTGGAGCAACCTTCCTCTTTCTCGGATTAAATCTCACTGCCTGCCATTCCCCAGGCGAAGTATGACTTACGGAAGATGAGTCATAACATCGTGGTTGTAACACTCACAAATACCTCAAACTTTAGAGAAGGTACTTTAGACAGATTTCGGTCCATCCTGAACCATTATCAAGTCGATCTTTTGTAAGAATCATTCTTACAACAAGTGTGAAAATCGTAGTAGAAAATCAACGAAAATAATATTAATACTTCAAACAATAAAACGAGAAAATAATTTCCTAAATCCCTGATCGGAGAATCATAGATTAAAATATTCAAGCAAAAATAACATAGTATATTTAAAACTCGCAGGAGATTGACAGCCCCTTCGAGGGTAAACAAAGATAAAATATCTTCCTCTCAAGATGCTGCCAGAATGTAATAATAAAAATATAAAGAGTACGATGCTTTAAAAAAAAATATGAAGGTAGAGTGTTTTTATAACATATGAACTGGGTAAATGAGCACTGTGAAGGTTACTCTGCCAAACAAAAAACAATCGAGGTAAATCAGAAGTGGTATGAGGGATAGTTCTGGCAGCTCCACTGTACAAACTACCCAGTCATGTTCATCAACACACACACACACCACACACACACACACACCACACACACACACACACACACACAGCCTTCTATTACAGTAAGTTGGTCAGTCAATGATTCTGTTATGTAAAACCTTTACCTATGGTCTCTTGCAATATGTTCTCATCAGGGTCGACTAGGGGATTAGTGCCCTGATGCTGGTAAACGCTCTTAATCCAATTTCAACTATCCTTATCTTCCTTTAATCCCTTCCGGATTTAGCGCTTCCCCTGAATGTCGTAATAATCATGATCACCTTGTGGTAATTCTGTATTTTATAAAGGGATTAAAAATTAGGTATGATAAACGAACGTGTCTGGAGACACTTGTGTTATTTCCTGACGAATAAAACACTACTAAAGGTGGGGCCAGTGGATACCTAACTGCTTAATGTGCCATCACCTAACAAAAAGACCCCGTGACAGGAGATACAGATCCTTGCTTCCTGACGAACAAAACACTCGTATCAGGAGACAGGTCCTTGCTTCCTGACGAAGAAAAACAATGAAAAAGAATGAAAGTTACAATGCTCTGGCTTAAACAACCCTTACACACAAACAGCACCTAGGAGAAGCATCCTATGACGAGATTTCGATCCGTCCTGGACTCTCTGTTAAGTAACAAGTGAAACAACACGGTAGCCATCACTTACCCGAGTCTTGGTCGGTGGCCGAGACGGAGAGTACAGAAGAGCCTACGGTGATGTTCTCGAAGACCTCGTCAGAGTAGCTCATGGGGTCGAAGATGGGAGCGTTATCGTTGAGATCCTGGACGTTGAAGTAGACAGTGACAGTAGAGGAGAGGGAGGGGCGGCCGGTGTCCTGAGCCTGCACCACTAGGATGTAGTGCTGAACCTGCCAAGGTCGAATTAATACAGTTAGGTCAAGTATCAGTCTGGCTGGGTTACAAGACGGAGGGTCGAGCCTCCACCACTACACACAGCCTCCACTACACAAGGCTTCCTTCAAAGCAGACATTTTTCAACCTCAAATTTGGGTGAAAATTGGTGAAATAATGATTTTTTTTTTAAATTTGTATGCATCATTCTAAGAGTCAACGCATCACCCTGTGTGTATGTGACACCCATGAGAGTTTAGCGTTTCTCATGTACCAATAAACGCGCTGGCACTCACCAACACACACACACACACACCACCCCAAAATAATAAAAATAAAAAATATAATAGAATTTTAAAAATATATTGGTGAGGTGAAGGGAAAAATTACTGAGTCATTTTCTGACGGGAAGGTTGCCAAGGTACGTTAAAAACAGACACTTGGCAAAAGAGGAGGGAGGCAAAAACAAATTACTAGAAAAATTTGAAAAGGGAAGAAGGAGAGCGGAAAAAAGGATTGGCGAGAAGCGGGAGTTAGCACAGATAAAAAGGGAGGTCAAGAAATTGAAAATCTGGGGTCCAAGTAAGCTGCCCCGAAGTGGGGGAACCCAACATCAAAAAAAAAAGTAGGCCCAAAGGTAATAGCTAGGAAGGGAGGGGAATTCAAGCACGGAGAGGTTGGGGTAAAGAATTTAAAAAGATTTGGGACCCAGAACCCAGGTAGAACAGGGAACACCCATGTGTGTTGGGTATTGGGGAAATTTAAAAGGTGTTGGTGTAGGGGTGGGAGTTGTGGGTTTGGGGGGGTTTGTGTGTGTTAAATTTTCAAACCTTTGTAATGTGGCAATTTTGGGTAAATTGGGAAATTTATTTCCCCAATTAAAAGGGAGCCTTTGGATAAAAAAAAAAAAAATCAATCAAAAATACAAAATTCCACTGAAAAAAACCAATTTTAAAATTTGCCCCCCTTTCGGGGAAAATTTACAAATATATTGGTTTAGAAATTTCAAAAAGCAAAAGAAGGGGTCAATATCCCATTTTAACAAAAGCCTTCGACCCCTTCCTCCCCCTTCAAAAAGTGTGGGGTTAGGGCCTGAGACGAGCCTTTTGGGGGGAAATAAGACGGGTCGTCCCATCGGGGGCCCCTTGGGGCGGGGTTAAACAGGGGCCAGCTTGGGACCTGGGCGTTGGGTGAAGATAACGGAGGAAATTTGGTGCCTCCTCATGGGGAATTAGGAAGAACCCCCAAAGGATGAGGACCAAGATCGGGCCCACGGGAAAAAGGCCCGGGCCGGAGAATTCCGGTAACCTTAATAAAAATAATTAACAAAAAGGGCCCAGCAAATATAGTTGATCAAACTAATAAAAAAAATTGGGGTAAGTAAAACAGACTACTGACCACAAAAATAGAAACCCTGTTTGGGCATCTGGCAACCTACGGTGGGTTCCTATCCCCCAAAGGAGTGCAAACCCTCATTACTTATCACCCATCCCTAATTAAAATGAAAAAGGGAACCACATATTTAAGATTTAAAAATAGGACTAATTGGGGTTTTGAACGGGGACACCCCAGGTGGGAATTGACTAACAAGGGAAATTAACAGGTAGAACTGAGGCAGGAGGTCAAGGGGAAACAGCCCAATATTAAAATCCCGGGAAAATGACAGGGAAAAACAATGTTGGAAGGGGAGCACAAGTATTTAAAGGAATTAAACCAAAACCAAAAGTAATACCGGGCTGGGTTAGTAGTTAATAGTTTAATTAGGGGACAACCATACAATTTGGCGGTATAAAGATTACAGAAGGAACAAAAGGGCCCCTGGGAGGGGGCCCCAAGTTGATGCTGAACAAGGTTACAAAGGTATAACACAAACAAATAATAAACACAAACCCCAAAAAAAACCCAAAAAGGTTGAAGGCTAATACCAAAAATGACGTTACAGGTATTTACAGTTTAAGGGGTTTTAAAACCAATGGGCGGGGAAGGTAGGTTCTAAAAGCAATAAAGAGGGGGGCAGACGGAACTCCCCCCTGCAACCCTTTTAAAAATAAGTCACAACACTTTTAATATTATAAATAAAAATCTATAATTTACACATAAAAAATATTTAATACGGTTTTTGAATAAAATGGGTCAAGGACACCAGCAACGGGAGGAAAAATTTTCCAAGTAGTAATGTTACTTTTTTGGGAAAATTGTAACCGACTTATTAAAAAAATTAAATCTATTTAAAGCAATACCCCCCCAAATTAATACGAAACTAGGGGACGAGTAAAGGTTTGAATTGAGAAGGGGAACTCCATTTTTTAGGATAAAACGGGGGACTAATTCCAAGGACAAGGGAAATGGGGAATCCAATTTGAAAACCAAACATTAACATGGTGAAGAGCGTTTTTTTGGCTGGCCCAAAATATGTATTGCGGGGCCGATCCAGCCTGGTTGGTTTGGGTGGAAAAGGCGGGTTTGGGGGGGGGAGGTGTGGGGGGGGGGCCTTCAAAACCAAACGGGGTTTACAGTGTGATGTCTATTTTTAATCGGTTTTAATTCGGTTATTTGGGTTTTTTAAAAACCACCCCCAACAAAGACAAAATTTAAATTTTGTTTCCATTTTATTGTTTTTTTTAAAACAAAAGGAATTATATTGCCTTTTCACGTTTCGTTTCGTTTTAAAAAACCACCTTCAACGTAGGAAGTATATTGTTTTCCTGTGTTTTATTTCTTTATTAAACCACTTCCGGAGGAAATATTGCTTCCAGGTTTTATTAGTCTTTATAAACATCCCTCCAGGATTTTATTGTTTCCGAGGTTTAAATTGTCTTAAACCCCAAACCCCTTTTACAGAAGTTAAAGGGCAGCAGTGTGTTTTTAAAAACCCCCCTTTCCACAAGGAAATAATTGTTTAAATGTGTTTTTGTTTTAAAAATAAACCCCAAAACCCCACGGGGAATAACCCAGGTTTTTCTTAATAAACCATTTTCCAACGAGGAAAAAATTGGGGGGTCTTCAACAGTTTTTATTTTAGTCTTTAAAAAACACTGACCTTCCACGGAAAAAAAATTTCTTCAGGTGTTTCTTTATAAACACCACGAGGAATGTAATTGTCTTAAAATGTTATGTTTTTTAAAAAAACATTACCGAGAAATTTTTTTCTTGTGGCAAACCACCTTCAGAGGAAAGATTAGTTTGTCTTCCAAGGGATGTATTTTTTTATAAACCACCCCTTCCAGGAATAAAGGTTTCCACTTTTGTCTTTTAAAAAAACCTTCACTAGGAAAATATATTTCTTCCGGTTATGCCTTTTTTAAATTAAACAGGAAATGTTTTCCAGGTGTTGTGTATAACCCTTCACAAGGAAGGGTTGTGTATGTTTTCTTTAATGTGTTATTGTCTTTATAAACCACCTTCACGAGGAAGTATATTGTCTTCCAGTGTTGGTCTTTATAAACCACCTTCACGAGGAAGTGTATTGTCTTCCAGTGTTTTATTGTCTTTATAAACCACCTTCACGAGGAAGTATATTGTTTTCCCAGTTTTTTTGTCTTTAAAAAAAACCACCTTCACGAGGAAGTATATTGTCTTCCAGTGTTTTATTGTCTTTATAAACCACCTTCACGAGGAAATATATTGTCTTCCAGTGTTTTATTGTCTTTATAAACCACCTTCACGAGGAAGTATATTGTCTTCCATTGTGTTGTCTTTATAAACCACCTTCACGAGGAAGTATGTCTTCCATCGTGTTGTCTTTATAAACCACCTTCACGAGGAAGTATATTGTCTTCCAGTGTTTTATTGTCTTTATAAACCACCTTCACGAGGAAGTATATTGTCTTCCAGTGTTTTATTGTCTTTATAAACCACCCTCACGAGGAAGTATATTGTCTTCCATCGTGTTGTCTTTATAAACCACCTTCACGAGGAAATATATTGTCTTCCATCGTGTTGTCTTTATAAACCACCTTCACAAAGAAGTACCACTTAAACCCTTACAAGAATATATTGTCTTCCAGTGTTTTATTGTCTTTATAACATCACCTTCACGGGGAAATTATATTGTCTTCCATGTGTTCTTTTATACCACCTTAAAGGGAAGTATATTGTCTTCCATTGTGTTACTGTCTTTATACTTTCACCTTCACCAGGAAGTATATTGTCTTCCAGTGTGTTATTGTCTTTATACATCACCTTCACCAGGAAGTATATTGTCTTCCAGTGTGTTACTGTCTTTATACATCACCTTCACCAGGAAGTATATTGTCTTCCAGTGTGTTACTGTCTTTATACATCACCTTCACCAGGAAGTATATTGTCTTCCAGTGTGTTACTGTCTTTATACATCACCTTCACCAGGAAGTATATTGTCTTCCAGTGTGTTACTGTCTTTATACATCACCTTCACCAGGAAGTATAGTCTTTATACATCACCTTCACCAGGAAGTATAGTCTTTATACATCACCTTCACATTTATGTTGTCTTCAGCAAGCTCTGCGCAGTAGCCAGGGTAGTACACTTGGTCATCATATAATCACGACTCGTGTCAGGACACTTGTCCTGTTGCCTGACTTTCCTGACGAAGGTGTCTCTCGGTGTATATATATGCTGAGAGTTTAATCTGTTTTATATCTTAGTTATTACCAGACTCCTGGCGAACAAGTTACATTCAACCTTAATAGCACCTCGTGTAGTAGATCGACTTCAAACTTAAATCAGCCATTCTCCAGGCGTTAAACCCGCATGAGTTGTTCAGGACCCCTTGCACTTCACACCACTTCCATTTAACCACACCATCAGCACCACACCACCAGCACCACACCACCAGAACCCCACAAACCAATACCTCACTATCAGCACCACACCACCAGCACACCACCAACACCACACCACCAACACCACACCACCAACAGCACCACACCAACAGCACCACACCAACAGCACCACGCCAACAGCACCACACCAACAGCACCTCACCACCAGCACCTCTCCACCAGCACCATCAGTAATTATGCAACGTCGTCTTGTTATAAATGGTGTGAGGGAGAGACAAGCACAGTACAGGGACCACAAAGTCACTCAGCTACGCTCACACATATATTTAACATACCACACATCCTAACTCTAGCTTCCGCATATATCATCTCTACTTACACATCTCCCTTATCTTCCCCAGTAACCCCTCCCCTCCACCACCAGCCCTTCCTCTCTCTCTCTCTCTCTCCCACAATCATTACCACCCCTGCCTCCCCCTCCTTCACTACCACCTCTTCCTCGTGCTGCTTCACCTATTCCTTTCCCACCTTTGCCTCTTCTTCCCTAATCATGGCTGTTTTGTTTTAATTGTTCTTACTTGCATTTAATTATAAGTTCCTAACCTGACCCAGCGTAACCCAACCTAACCCAGCATAACCTAACCTAACCCAGCATAACCTAACCTAACCCAGCATAACCTAACCTGACCCAGTGTAACCCAACCTAACCCAGCATAACCTAACCTAACCCAGCATAACCTAACCTGACCCAGTGTAACCTAACCTGACCCAGCATAACCCAACCTAACCCAGCATAACCTAACCTGACCCAGTGTAACCTAACCTGACCCAGTGTAACCCAACCTAACCCAGCATAACCTAACCTAACCCAGCATAACCTAACCTAACCCAGCGTAACCTAACCTGACCCAGTGTAACCTAACCTGACCCAGTGTAACCTAACCTGACCCAGCATAACCCAACCTAACCCAGCATAACCTAACCTAACCCAGCGTAACCTAACCTGACCCAGTGTAACCTAACCTGACCCAGCATAACCCAACCTAACCCAGCATAATCTAACCTAACCCAGCGTAACCTAACCTGACCCAGTGTAACCTAACCTGACCCAGTGTAACCCAACCTGACCCAGCATAACCTAACCTAACCCAGCATAACCTAACCTGACCCAGTGTAACCTAACCTGACCCAGTGTAACCCTAACCTGACCAGCATAACCTAACCTAACCCAGCATAACCTAACCTAACCCAGCGTAACCTAACCTGACCCAGTGCAACCTAACCTGACCCAGCATAACCTATCTGACCCAGCATAACAACCTAACCCAGCTAACTAACCTACCCAGTGTAACCTAACCTGACCCAGGCTAACCTAACCTGACCCAGCATAACCTAACCTAACCCAGCATAATCTAACCTACCCAGCGTAACCTAACCTGACCCAGGTAACCTAACCTGACCCAGTGTAACCTAACCTGACCCAGCTAACCTAACCTGAACCCAGCATAACCTAACCTAACCCAGCATAACCTAACCTGACCCAGGTAACCTAACCTGACCCAGTGTAACCTAACCTGACCCAGCTAACCTAACCTAACCCAGCGTAACCTAACTGACCCAGCATAACCTAACCTGACCCAGGCAACTAACCTGACCCGTAACCTACTGACCCAGCGTAACCTAACCTGGACCCAGTGTAACCTAACCTGAACCCAGCGTAACCTAACCTGAACCCAGCGTAACCTAACCTGACCCAGCATAACCTAACCTGACCCAGCGTAACCTAACCTAGACCCAGCGTAACCTAACCTGACCCAGCGTAACCTAACCTGACCCAGCGTAACCTAACCTGACCCAGCGTAACCTAACCTGACCCAGCATAACCTAACCTACCCAGCGTAACCTAACCTAACCCAGCGTAACCTAACCTAACCCAGCGTAACCTAACCTGACCCAGCGTAACCTAACCTGACCCAGCGTAACCTAACCTGACCCAGCGTAACCTAACCTGACCCAGCGTAACCTAACGTAACCCAGCATAACCCAACCTAACACCCCCCTTCCCCCCGGAAGTACTTCAAGGACAGTCAACACAAGGATGGTATGTGGTGATGGGCGGCCGACCAGGCCCGCCCGCCCACCATGACACTGGGCGGCAGGTATGGAGGAAACTAAGCTAGTGAAAAACCCACCCACCAACACCCTGCCCCCACATACTCCTTTCCCACCCAAACCCTACCCATCAACACCCTGAATACCCACACCCTTTCCACCCACACCCCAGACACCAACACCCTGTCCACCCACCCACACCCTACCCACTCACACCCAACCTACCCACACTCCACCCACCAACACCCTGCCCACCCACTCCCATCATACATAATCTCAGTGTTCTCTGAGTTCTTGGTTTGACCGCAGTAGTCAGCCTGAGTCCCAGGACACGACACTTGGACCGCTTGACTGATGGTTGTAATGAGAGAGCAGTACCAACCATGGTGGACCAGCGGGGACACCACCAGTACCAACCCTGGTGGACCAACAAGGAACAACAGTACCATCCATAGTGGACCAGCAAGGAACAATAGTACTAACCCTGGTGGACCAGCAAGGAACAGCAACAGTACCAGCCACAGTGGACCAAAAAGGAACACCGTACTATCCCTGGTGGACCAGCGGGGACATCAGTACCTGGTTACCTGGAGGTTAGCCCAGCAAGAAACAACAGTACCAACCCTGGTGGACCAGCAAGGAGCAACACCAGTACCAACCCTGGTGGACCAGCAAGGAACAACACCAGTACCAACCCTGGTGGACCAGCAAGGAACAACACCAGTACCAACCCTGGTGGACCGGCAAGGAACAACACCAGTACCAACCCTGGTGGACCGGCAAGGAACAACACCAGTACTAACCCTGGTGGACCAGCAAGGAACAACACCGGTATTAACCCTGGTGGACCAGCGGGGACATCAGTACCAACCAAAAATCACTCAACTTCACCAACGAGAGAGAGAGAGAGAGAGAGAGAGAGAGAGAGAGAGAGAGAGAGAGAGAGAGAGAGAGAGAGAGAGAGAGAGAGAGAGAAGCCTCGTACACAGTCCACCTGAAACTCTTGACAACGATTTCAGGGGGTCACCGCCCCCGCGGGCGGTCCCAGACCAGATCTGCTGGTTGACAACCTAATCAACCAAACTGTTAGTGGTGCCAGCTGCACGCAGTACCGTGTACACATCCTGTGAAGACAGCCACGAGGCCTGCCACACACACAAGAGGAACTACCAACAGACAGCTGGCTGTCTTCTATACTGCTAGCTATCTTCAAGACCGCTAGCTGTCTTCAACATTGCAGGTCGTTCCTGCCTCTCGCAACTACAGGATCACTATAGTATGATCTTGGATGCACTGGAAGAAAAACAAATGCAGATGTAATATACACAGACTTTGCAAAAGCATTTGACAAGTGTGATCATGGCGTAACAGGGCACAAAATACGTGCTAAAGGAATAACTGGCAAAGTGGGGAGATGGATCTTCAACTTCCTAACCAATCGAACACAAATAGTGGTCAACAGAGTTAAATCGGAAGCTGCCATAGTGAAGAGCTCTGTTCCACAAGGCACAGTACTCGCCTCCATCTTATTCCTTATCCTCATATCAGACAAAGACAGAGATATACATCACAGCACCGTATCATCCTTTGCGGATGATACTAGGATCTGCATGAGGCTGTCATCTGCTGAGGACGCGTTTAACCTCCAAGAAGATATAAACAAAGTTTTCCAGTGGGCAACGGTAAACAATATGATGTTCAATGAGGACAAATTCCAACTACTCCGTTATGGAAAACTGGAGGAGATAATAACTAGAACAGAGTATACTACAGACTCTGGTCATACAATAGAGCGGAAAAATAATGTAAGGGACCTGGGAGTGGTAATGTCTGAGGATCTCACTTTCAAGGATCACAACAGTGCCATGATCACAACTGCAAAGAAAATGATAGGATGGATAATGAGAACGTTCAAAACAAGAGATGTCAAGCCAATGATGATCCTCTTTAAATCACTTGTTCTCTCTAGGCTGGAATACTGCTGTACATTAACATCTCCATTCAAAGCAGGTGAAATCGCAGATCTAGAGAGTGTACAGAGAACCTTTACTGCACGTATAAGTTCTTAACTACTGGGAACGCTTGGAATCACTTGACTTGTACTCGTTGGAACGCAGGAGGGAGAGATATATCATAATCTACACTTGGAAAATCCTAGAAGGAATGGTCCCGAATCTGCACACAGAATTCACTCCCTACGAAAGTAAAGGGCTGGGCAGGTGGTGCAAAATACCCCAATGAAAAGTAGGGGCGCCACTGGTACACTAAGAGAAAACACCATAAGTGTCCGGGGCCCAAGACTGTTCAACAGCCTCTCACCATACATAAAGGGAATTACCAATAGGCCTCTGGTTGCCTTCAAGAGGGAGCTGGACAGATACTTTAAAGCTGGTACCGGATCAGCCGGACTGTGGTTCGTAAGTTGGACTACGTGCAGCCAACAGTAACAGCCTGGTTCATCAGGCCCTGATCCACTGGGAAGCCTGGTCGTGGACCGGGCCGCGGGAGCGTTGATCCGCGGAATACCCTCCAGGTAGACTCCAGGCAGGTAGCTGTCTTTCAAGACCGCTAGCTGTCTTTCAAGACTGCTAGCTGTCTTCTGTACTGCTAGCTGTCTTCTGTACTGCTAGCTGTCTTCTGTACTTCTGTTTTTCAAGACTGCTAGCTGTCTTCATCTCTTCAAGCTTGCTTCCTGTCTTCTATACTATTAGCTGTCTATCAAGACTGTTAGCTGTCTGTCCAGACCGATAAGTGTCTTCAAGACTGCTAGCTGTCTTCAAGACTGCTAGCTGTCTTCTGTACTGCTAGCTGTCTTCAAGACTGCTAGCTGTCTTCAAGACTGCTAGCTGTCTTCAAGACTGCTAGCTGTCTTCAAGACTGCTAGCTGTCTTCAAGACTGCTAGCTGTCTTCAAGACTGCTAGCTGTCTTCAAGACTGCTAGCTGTCTTCAAGACTGCTAGCTGTCTTCAAGACTGCTAGCTGTCTTCAAGACTGCTAGCTGTCTTCAAGACTGCTAGCTGTCTTCAAGACTGCTAGCTGTCTATCAAGACTGCTAGCTGTCTTCAAGACTGCTAGCTGTCTATCAAGACTGCTAGCTGTCTATCAAGACTGCTAGCTGTCTATCAAGACTGCTAGCTGTCTATCAAGACTGCTAGCTGTCTTCAAGACTGCTAGCTGTCTATCAAGACTGCTAGCTGTCTATCAAGACTGCTAGCTGTCTATCAAGACTGCTAGCTGTCTATCAAGACTGCTAGCTGTCTATCAAGACTGCTAGCTGTCTTCAAGAGTCATAGCACAACTATGATGCCAACTTTAGACTGTATGCGGCTAGCACTAACAGCCTGGTAGATTAGGCCCTCAATCAGGAGGATTTGTCAGGTACTGGGCCACGGGGAGCGGTGATCCCCGGAACTGTCTTCAGGTAACCATCAAGTGACCACCAGCTGTCAGGACCACCTGAGGCTCCCAGGTCCAGGTTTAGCACCATCTTCTAGGCTCCTACCACCACCATCTGAGGCTCCTACCACCAGCACCACCAGAGGTTCCCACCAACAGCACCACCTGAGGCTCCCACCAACAGCGCCACCTGAGACTTCCACCACTAGTACCATCTGAAGGTCCCACCACCAGCACCTGAGACTCCCACCACTAGCACCATCTGAGGCTCCCACCTTCAGCACCACCTGAGGCTCCCACCTTCAGCACCACCTGAGGCTCCCACCTTCAGCAACCACCACCCCACTTGAGGCTCCCACCTTCAGCACTACCTGAGGCTCCCACCTTCAGCACCACCTGAGGCTCCCACCTTCAGCACCACCTGAGGCTCCCACCTTCAGCACCACCTGAGGCTTCCACCTTCAGCACCACCTGAGGCTCCCACCTTCAGCACCACCTGAGGCTCCCACCTTCAGCACCACCTGAGGCTCCCACCTTCAGCACCACCTGAGGCTTCACCTTCAGCAGCCACCACCTGAGGCTCCCACCTTCAGCACCACCTGAGGCTCCCACCTTCAGCACCACCTGAGGCTCCCACCTTCAGCACCACCTGAGGCACTTCCCCCTTTCCACCTTCAGCACCACCTGAGGCTCCCACCTTCAGCACCACCTGAGGCTCCCACCTTCAGCACCACCTGAGGCTCCCACCTTCAGCACCACCTGAGGCTTTCACCTTCAGCACCACCTGAGGCTCCCACCTTCAGCACCACCTGAGGCTCCCACCTTCAGCACCACCTGAGGCTCCCACCTTCAGCACCACCTGAGGCTCCTCTCCTCTTAACGAAGTAAAACATTCGTCTTATTCACTGGCCTAACTAATTCTCAGCGTTCTGGGTAATGTTTATGTAAATGATAGTGATGGTCGCTCACCACCTGACTTTATTGTTGACTTCTCTACTCTCTCTCTCTCTCTCTTACTACCGTCCCTTCAGTCTTGTCTTATTGGTATTTTCCCTACACTCCTGCCTCTCAATACCTTCCCTTTCCTCTTTTTTTTTTATCTGAAGGGCGTTTTTGGGGAGTCAACGTTCCCACGACCCGGTCCTACACCAGGATCAAGCAGGCTGTGACTGCAAGGCGCACGCAGACCAACGTAAAAACCAGCTGGTTAGGCACTGATCTGAGGACTTTGCTCAGTTCCCCCTTGAAGACCAAGAGGCAGGCTGGTTGGTAATTCCCCGCATGTATGGAAGGTTGCGAAAGTATTGCTACTCTTGCAGCCCGGCCCTGGGCCAGGCTTGTTTGGTGCCTGCCTGGTTACCCAGGCTGTTTCTGCTGGCAGCCTGCTGGCCCTCATATTTTAGATCTAATACTCATCAAGTTCTCCCTCTCTTAGAGTACTCGCGCCCCTGCATGTGATTGTTGTAGCCTGCACCATTTGCCAAGTCTCTTGTTTCTCGTATGGAGTGATTTCAGTGTTCAGGATTAGGACCAGTCTATCCAGGATTTTTTTTCCATGTAAACTGCTATGTACCTTTTTCAAGCATTCCCAGTAGTTCAAATGTCTGAGTGAAAGTATGCAAGCAGTGAGAGTTGTCTGTGTTTTCGAATTCAGTAACCTTGTCTGCCTCGAGAGCTTCTGTCAATATACAGCAGGATTCCAGCCTGGAAAGAACAAATGATTTCGGTGTTCAGGTTTGGGACCAATCACTCTAGGACTTTCCAGTGTAAATTATTATGTACCTTTCTCGCCTACGTTGAAGGGACTTCAAGCGTTCCCAGTAGTTCATATGTTTGACCGAGTGTATAAAGGCCGTAAATGTTCTTTCAGTCATTTTCAGTCACTTTCCAGCTCAGCAGAGAGAACAAGTGATTTAAAGAGTAGTTGTAAATTGTTCCAACTACGGCATTGTGTAGTTGTGGATCGTTCCATTTTCTGTATTGTTACTTGTGAATTATTCCAACCACTATATTGTTCCGTCCATTGTATGTGTTGTGAATTGTTCCAGCCATTGTATTATTAATTGTGAATTGTTCCAACTACGATATATGTATAGGTCAGTTGTGAATTAATCCAACCACAGTGCAGAAGGTTAGTTGTGCATTGTTCCAACCCCTGTACTGTGTTATTTGTTAACTGTTTCAAACACTGTATTGTGTGCTGTGAATTGTTCCAACCTCGGTATCGTGGATTGGTCATGAATTCTTCTAGCCACGGTATTATAGGTGGACCGTGAAATTGTTCCAGCCACGGTATAATAGGTTGGCTGTGAATTGTTCCAGCCACGGACAGCAGGAGACCTGGTCTGGGACCGAGCCACTGGGGGCACCGATCCCCAGAAGCCAGGTAACTTACAGACGAGCAATGAGAGCGTCTGGTAAATACCCGTAGGTCTGGAACAATGTGCCCCACACAAGAACAAAGCTGGGGCACCTCCCCCTATTTTTTCGCACCCTTAAGATAAGTGGGCGTGGGTATGGGGGTGGAGTGTTTATATAGGCGGCAGCACGCCCACGCTAGGCAACCCATGGGCTGCTATGGGCGTCCTGTGCACACAGCTGTTTGTTCACTGCAAATGAATGTAACGATGTGCGAGTCTGTGGAATGACGTGTTTTAGAGATGACGTGGGTGTATTTGACGTGTTTTAGAGATGACGTGGGTGTATTTGACGTGTTTTAGAGATGACGTGGGTGTATTTGACGTATTTTAGAGATGACGTGAGTGTATTTGACGTGTTTTAGAGATGAAGTGGGTTTATTTGACGTGTTTTAAAGATGACGTGGATGTATTTGACGTATTTTAGAGATGACGTGGGTGTATTTGACATGTTTTAGAGATGACGTGGGTGTATTTGACATGTTTTAGAGATGACGTGGGTATATTTGACGTGTTTTAGAGATGACGTGGGTGTATTTGACGTGTTTTAGAAATGAAGTGGGTTTATTTGACGTGTTTTAAAGATGACGTGGATGCATTTGACGTATTTTAGAGATGACGTGGGTGTATTTGACATGTTTTAGAGATGACGTGGGTGTATTTGACATGTTTTAGAGATGACGTGGGTGTATTTGACGTATCTGATGGTGTGGGTGCATTTGAAATGTATACGGTGTTGGTGTATTTAACGGGTGTTTTAATGACGTGAGTGTATTCAACGTGTGTTTCGAAGACGTATATTTGTAATAACAGTTCGATTGATCAGGAACTAACTTGGGAACTTATCAAGTTCATTCTTGAAGACAGCCAGGTAATTCCCCTTAAGCATGAAGGGAGGGTGGTGACAAGTCTTGGTCCTCTTACACTCACTGCAACACTGCTTTTCACCGGTATCGATGAGTACAATTATTTTAACTTTCCTAAAGGGTAACAACACCAAAGCTGCTTAAAAACCAGTGCTATATTCTATACACTGAGTAAATACCGGTGCTATATTCCACACAATGTAAATACCGGTGCTATATTTATACAATGTGTATACATTGGTGTTATATTCTATACAAACAATAAGCTAAGCGCCATTAAAATGTAAACACGAAAAGTGGGATTCCGTGTACGTCGAATCTTAACGCAATGATGTGGAGAATTATATCATACCCTGGGCAGACAACCGTTCTGGGAGACTACAAGGTAGTTTGTTATCCTCTGTGAGGGTGAAAACCAACGTGGGACGAGCCAGAAGATGGTTACCCACGTACTGGGTCAGCAGCTGGTCAGCACCCGCGTCAGGAGAGACCTTTTCCTGACGAACAAAACACTGTCCTGGTCCTCCTGAACATTAAGGCGGCACACCTAGGAGGAGGAACCAGAAAATCGATAAAATTTCAATGAGGATCTGCAAGGAGAATTACACAAAATAGCCAAGCCGAACCCCAAGATACCATGATTGCAACACCCAACAAGTCTAATACCATGACTGCAACACCCAACAAGTCTAATACCATGACTGCAACACCCAACAAGTCTAATACCATGACTGCAACACCCAACAAGATACCATGGCTGCAACAACAGTCATCAACTCAGACATCCATGTCTACAACTTATCATAACAAACTGGACACCAAGTCGTCTTGTTTGTGGGTTAGTCTGGAACTGCCCTAAAAGAATGTGAAGTCGGGGCTGGTGTGCAGGTGGGCGTGCGGCGTACAGAAGGGCGTGCGTGCAGGAGGCTGGTGATGCTGCTGGTGGTGGTGTTGCAGGAGCAGACAAGCAAGAGGCTCAACAACTTGTGGTCTGCAGGAGGTGTTCTCGTCTTCAAGGTCACCCAGACGCTAGCACCGTTCACACTCCTTCGGATACGTTCACAAAGCAACGTTCGCGCCGCCCAGTCCGCCATGCCAACACCAATGCCAACGGATGATCTTTATTGAAACGCAGGCGGGTGTCATGGAGATACGTTGCCACAACTGAAACTGCAAGTGTTATAAATGTGCAAGAATCCAGGTGGTGACTTGACACGACCTTGACTTGACATACGAATGATCAACACTGGTTCATAGCGGTCGACTCCCTTCCGGTCACCTGCTAGTTTTATCTTATCAATTACTCGTAAAGTCACTAGGTTAAAACCCTCTCAGTTAGATGACTTTTGACCCTTAGCATCCTAATGTCCAGAAGGCATCTTGGAAGTGCATCTGTCTTCAACTGGTGATCAACTGATGGATTTGTAGTGGATTTAGCGGCCAAGTGAAGAATGTGTGGAGGATCCAGGTGGAAGATCTGCACTATTACCAACCCCGGCCACCAACCTCATCCAGCACACATTTTGCCCAAACCTCCAAAAAACCACTTTTTGCTTCTTCCATCTACAACCACTGAAGCTTAATCTCAATTCCGTGTTAGTTCCTCATATTTAGCGCTGTTTAGCTGAACGTTTGAGCTCTAGTTCCAAATAATGAGGAAAAGCGTGAGGAGTTGGCCAAGCCTACCTTCCCCCGCGTGCGTGGTAACACTGCCCTCATCTCCAACCTGTTGCGTCATCGTCGACACCCAAGGCGGATACCGCTACCCATCGCAGCCACCGTAATAACACTTAATTAAAGGGGGCGGAAGGGTTGATGTCCCGTGTTTTTTCATGGCACGGTTACTACTAAGATGACAAGCCCTAGTGGCACCCGAGAGAAACAGTATAAACGAAGGCTGTTCCAGACCTACTCCATGATGGGCTACTACTACTGTCAGCACTACCGAGGCTGTTCTGTTAGGTAACCAGCATCACTTACAAACAACTAGAATTCTTTTGGGAATACAAATAGATAAACAAGTATGGTCTACTCTAAGACTTAAGGCAAACTTTGTCGCCGTCTCTTGAAAAGCTATACCTGGAATTAGCAATGTTAGGCTGGTAATTATTATTTACACTCTGGTACCAGGTGGTCGTGTTCAAATAAAGTATTATTGTTATATAGTTGTCTATAGTCCTCTATTTGACGCTGGTGAGGGGCTCTTGATCTAGGGAACTGGATCTGTATTCCTGTTCCCTGAATTGAGCCTGAATACCTTCCACCCTCCCCCTACGCGCTGTATAATCCTACGGGTTTACCACTCTCCCATGATTATAATAATAATAAATATAGTCCTCTACTAGCTAACTTTTTTACTAGCATACCCCTCTAATAAAAATCTACAGTTTCCTACGGTCATTATTTCATTTTTTTTTTCACAGTGGAGCACCTGAAATTTGTCTTCCTTCAGCTTCATACTGCTGTCGGAGTCCCTGTGGAAGGTTTGCTGTGTCCTTAGTATTCGCTGTGTCTAGTATCGTCTATAAAGGACGATACAGTGCAATCATTTGTTTCTGTCTATGTCAGCTGCGACAATGAGAGAAGTGAGTTGGGGGAACAAATCTTTTCAATGTGAAAGCGTCTGATTACAGTTTATTATTAATGTTTGGGTTGTGTGTGTCAGAAAGGTTAATATCCATCAGCCCACTTCTCCAGTTAATCCTTTTTCTCTCATTTTGTGCGGTTACACCATGATCGCATTTGTCGAAGGTTTTCGTAAAAATCAGTCTACATTATCTGCATTTTGATTGTTTTCCAATTTATGAAAGACCAAGTATTGGTCCAGCAGTTGTAAGATACAAGACCGACCTGTTCTAAACCCATGTTGCCCTGGGCTGTATAGTTGTGATTCCGTGTGATTGGTAATCCTCCGTCTTAAAACTTTAAGACCATGATAATGTATGACGTTAAGGCTAGAAGTGTATAATTTTTTTTTAAATGTTCTACTGCCACTTTAGTGAGGTGGGTCTATAGCAGTGATTTTTAATGGCTGTGGGATGACTTGGGCCCAGGTTCCTCCATAGACTATTTAAAGCAGGAGATAATGGTTTCTTGCACCAGCCATAAGGGGAATTACCAATAGACCCCTGGTTGTCTTCAAGAGGGAGCTGACAGATACCTAAAGTCAGTGCCGCATCAACCGGGCTGTGGTTCGTACGTTTGACTAAGTGCGGCCAGCAGCAACAGTCTCACTGATCAGGCCCTGATCCACCAGGAGGCCTGATCATGGACCGGGCCGCGGATGGGGAGGGGGCATTGATCCTCGGGATACCCTCCAGGTAGTTCTTGATGAATAAGAAGTTCCAATAACTTCTTCAAAGCCACGTGGGGGTTAGGATTATGCCAGAAATTTTGGACCTGTGAGTACTGTTTTAAGTCTCCTTCATGAAAAACTGTGGATCGTCAGTCTTTAGACAATTAATGACTCACTGAACACAAGTCATATTGCGACTTCAGTATTTCACTCATTTCTTCACTGTCGTCAGTGTTGGTTTCGCATCCTCTACGAAAATCCCCGATACTGGAGGTGATTCTTGTCCTGGATTTTTACTTACGAGAAAAACACATTTTGGATTTCTTAAATTATATTTATGGCTTTTTGTTTCCTCCATCTCTCCTGGACTCTGTATGATGCACTAGAGTTGAGCTTAATATTTCCCATTTCTCTAACCAGTGATTCTTCTCGTTCTTCTGAAGTTCAGTGATCTGTTGTCTTTGATTATTGGAGGAGCGCATTTTTCTTTATTTAAGTACCACCTTTTCATTTTTTGCTAATTATTATAATCAAAAAAGAAACTACAATGGTCATATTTTTTCCTAATGGTATGTCTGGTGCAAACTACTAGTGCCACTGAGGTCATCTTCTCGAGGTTCATGTTAACCATATTGTATTCTCAGTACATTTCAGTTAGATTATGATTTATTTGATCCCAGTTAATAATCTTTTTGTTGTAAATAAATTTGTTGAATACACCCTGATGATTGCTTGTTTCAGACCAGTGTATATGAAGGTCTGAATTTCGCTTATGTTGTGGTTTCATTTGCTGTTATAGACACCATTAGGTTTAAGATTTTGTGAATATAAAGTCAAGCGCATTTTCCAGTCTGGTAAGTTCAACTCTGTCAGATCATAGTAAAGGGGATTTATTGCAGTCTTATGCACGGGGAAGTGTACAACCCATGAAGGTGATACAGAGATCATCCTCTTGAATCAAAGTTGGTCGCCTCTTACTCCCCGGGAGTTTAGTGACCCCGTATAAAAGAGTTAAGGTACAAGCCTCGCGTCACCAAAAAAAGGAAATTGCAAAAACATAGTCTCCATGCCAACTTAGCGTCATACAGTTATACATCTGTTGTAAGTGTGAATCTGATGGGTAGAGTACCCCATTCGTCCCTCAAGGAAGGTTCCTTGATGCTGGTGAGGGGCTCTTGATTAAGCCCCCCCCGCACAGGCGCTGTATAATCAATAAATTTTATGAATCCATGTATAACACTAGACACACTTATAAAATGCATCAAAGTGGTAAAACCACTGACCTTTAATACCCCACCTTCCCTCCTCCCACCTAACATTTTCCTATATTTCCATCCTTACCCAGTCTTACTTTCCCATTTTACCAAACCTCTGCTCATAATTCCCATATTCGCGTCACTGCACTGCGTCACTGCACCGCGTCACTGCACTGCGTCACTGCACTGCGTCACTGCACCGCGTCACTGCACCGCGTCACTGCACTACGTCACTGCACCGCGTCACTGCACCGCGTCACTGCACTGCGTCACTGCACCGCGTGACTGCACTACGTCACTGCACCGCGTCACTGCACCGCGTCACTGCACTGCGTCACTGCACCGCGTCACTGCACCGCGTCACTGCACTGCGTCACTGCACCGCGTGACTGCACTACGTCACTGCACCGCGTCACTGCACCGCGTCACTGCACTGCGTCACTGCACCGCGTCACTGCACTACGTCACTGCACCGCGTCACTGCACTACGTCACTGCACCGCGTCACTGCACTACGTCACTGCACCGCGTCACTGCACTGCGTCACTGCACCGCGTCACTGCACTACGTCACTGCACGATACATTTCTCGCTGAAAACATCGGTTCGTAGCATTCCGAAAACACGAAATTACGATTCACTATCTGGTTCACCGTTAGTTACTTAAGACTGGTACCCAGCACTGGTAACCTGGTAGTTACCACTAGTACCCAACACTGGTAACAGTTAACACTAGTACCCAACACTAGTAACCCAGCAGTTAACACTAGTATCCGACACTAGTAACCCAGCAGTTAACACTAGTACCCGACACTGGTAACCCAGCAGTTAACACTAGTACCCAACACTGGTAACCCAGCAGTTAACACTAGTACCCAACACTAGTAACCCAGCAGTTAACACTAGTACCCGACACTGGTAACCCAGCAGTTAACACAAGTACCCAACACTGGTAACCCAGCAGTTAACACTAGTACCCAACACTGGTAACCCAGCAGTTAACACTAGTACCCGACACTGGTAACCCAGCAGTTAACACTAGTACCCAACACTGGTAACCCAGCAGTTAACACTAGTACCCAACACTGGTAACCCAGCAGTTAACACTAGTACCCAACACTGGTAACCCAGCAGTTAACACTAGTACCCAACACTAGTAACCCAGCAGTCAACACTAGTACCCAACACTAGTAACCCGTCAGTCAACACTAGTACCCAACACTGGTAACCCAGCAGTTAACACTAGTACCCAACACTGGTAACCCAGCATTTAACACTAGTACCCAACACTGGTAACCCAGCAGTTAACACTAGTATCCAACACTAGTAACCCAGCAGTCAACACTAGTACCCAACACTAGTAACATCAGTTAACACTAGTACCCAACACTGGTAACCCAGCAGTTAACACTAGTACCCGACACTGGTAGCCCAGCAGTTAACACTAGTACCCGACACTGGTAACCCAGCAGTTAACACTAGTACCCGACACTCGTAACCCAGCAGTTAACGCTAGTACCCGACACTAGTAACCCAGCAGTTAACACTAGTACCCAACACTGGTAACCCAGCAGTTAACACTAGTACCCAACACTGGTAACCCAGCAGTTAACACTAGTACCCGACACTGGTAACCCAGCAGTTAACACTAGTACCCGACACTGGTAACCCAGCAGTTAACGCTAGTACCCGACACTGGCAACCCAGCAGTTAACACTAGTACCCGACACTGGTAACCCAGCAGTTAACACTAGTACCCGACACTGGTAACCCAGCAGTTAACACTAGTACCCAACACTGGTAACCCAACAGTTAACACTAGTACCCAACACTGGTAACCCAGCAGTTAACACTAGTACCCAACACTGGTAACCCAGCAGTTAACACTAGTACCCGACACTGGTAACCCAGCAGATAACACTAGTACCCAACACTGGTAACCCAGCAGTTAACACTAGTACCCAACACTGGTAACCCAACAGTTAACACTAGTACCCAACACTGGTAACCCAGCAGTTAACACTAGTACCTAACACTGGTAACCCAGCAGTTAACACTAGTACCCAACACTGGTAACCCAGCAGTTAACACAAGTACCCAACACTGGTAACCAAGCAGTTAACACTAGTACCCAACACTAAGTAACCCAGCAGTTAACACTAGTACCCGACACTGGTAACCCAGCAGTTAACACTAGTACCCAACACTGGTAACCCAGCAGTTAACACTAGTACCCAACACTGGTAACCCAGCAGTTAACACTAGTACCCGACATTGGTAACCCAGCAGTTAACACTAGTACCCATCAGTTAAGAGTAGTGGTCAACAGAGTTAAATCGGAGGCTGCCATAGTGAAGAGCTCTGTTCCACAAGGCACAGTACTCGCCCCCATCTTATTCCTTATCCTCATATCAGACATAAACAGAGATGTACACCACAGCACCGCATCATCCTTTGCGGATGATACTAGGATCTGCATGAGGCTGTCATCTGCTGAGGACGCGGTTAACCTCCAAGAAGATATAAACAAAGTTTTCCAGTGGGCAACGGTAAACAATATGATGTTCAATGAGGACAAATTCTAACTACTCCGTTATGGAAAACTGGAGGAGATAATAACTAGAACAGAGTATAATACTGACTCCGGCCATACAATAGAGCGGAAAAATAATGTAAGGGACCTGGGAGTAGTAATGTCTGAGGATCTCACTTTCAAGGATCACAGTGCCACGATCGCACGTGCAAAGAAAATGATAGGATGGATAATGAGAACTTTCAAAACGAGAGATGCCAAGCCCATGATGATCCTTTTCAAATCACTTGTTCTCTCTAGGCTGGAATACTGCTGTACATTAACATCTCCATTCAAAGCAGGTGAAATCGCAGATCTAGAGAGTGTACAGAGATCCTTTACTGCACGTATAAGTTCTGTCAAGCACCTTAACTACTGGGAACGCTTGGAAGCACTTGACTTGTACTCGTTGGAACGCAGGAGGGAGAGATATATCATAATCTACACTTGGAAAATCTTGGAAGGAATGGTCCCAAATCTGCACACAGAAATCACTCCCTACGAAAGTAAAAGACTGGGCAGGCGATGCAAAATGCCGCCAATAAAAAGTAGGGGCGCCATTGGTACACTAAGAGAAAACACCTTAAGTGTCCGGGGCCCAAAACTGTTCAACAGCCTCCCATCAAGCATTAGGGGAATTGCCAATAAAGCCCTGGCTGCCTTCAAGAGAGAGCTGGACAGATACCTAAAGTCAGTGCCGGATCAGCCGGGCTGTGGCTCGTACGTTGGACTGCGTGCGGCCAGCAGTAACAGCCTAGTTGATCAGGCCCTGATCCATCGGGAGGCTTGGTCATGGACCGGGCCGCGGGGGCGTTGATCCCCGGAATAACCTCCAGGTAACTTCTGGAAGTACTGGGATATATATATGAAATGGTCGCGATGTTTTGAAACTGTATATACAAGTTGATATACGGAAGGAACATTAAAGTGGTGTCTGGAAATGTTCGAGTGAGAGAGGCAGGTGATGTCTGGAGATGTAAGAGGCAGGTGATGTCTGGAGATGTAAGAGGCAGGTGATGTCTGGAGATGTAAGAGGCAGGTGATGTCTGGAGATGTAAGAGATGGTGTTTGGAGCTGTGAGACGGAGGCAGGTGGAGTCCTGAACTGATGTCTACAGCTGTCAGAAGTCAGTGAGACCAAGTGACATCCTGACCCCCCGTCCCAAAGAACAGCCTTGTGGAAAATACTGTATATATTTTCCAGAAATTCAGTATTTATATGTAAATAGATGGCCATACTGTATTTAATAATATTTATGTTATGGAAAACGGAAAGCCTGCGTCTGCGCAGACGGGACTCGCCATCTTGGTTTTGAATTTTGTACAAACGTTGGTGTAATGGGAAGAATTTTTCGTGCTCTAGAGGTTAAAATTGTTTTGACACCTCTCAAATAGGAGGCGAAATTGGTGGATGTGCATTCCTGCATAACTTGAGAATATCAGACGACTGGACAAGACAGCTCCAGGAACCTCAGATAAGCTCTCTAGATTTGTGTGTAATTCTGGCCAACATTATTTTCATAGATTTAGTTAGAGTGAGGTTTTCTGAGTATGATACACATTAATATCCAGTCAAATTGGTGAGTGATATTAAGATATATTTTCCTTCTGTTATGTAATTGTGTATATATATATAACCATTTATTTTTAATATACAGTCCACAAATTTATATATTTACCAGTATTCCTGGTGATGTATATTTCATTTAATTAATAGGTCCAGAGCAACTTGTGGTTATGACAGTGGTAGGTGTCGAAGGGGGACATTTTTTGCGACCTAGGTGTCCCAAATTCCTACTTGTCTATGTAACATTGATAAATAATAATTATCTTTATCATTTACTGTTATGTACATAATTAGTTACATTCAGATAAATGCAATTTTCCACAAGCCTCGTATTTAAAAGCCAATAACAACACTTAGCTATACACGTCTTCTATACAAAAAGAATGGGCTCCACGTCTGGCGAGAGGCATCAATTACAACAAGAGGACTGATAGTCACTATGACAAACAAGGGATGTCGGTGCTCTGATGTGCTGTGATGTCAGGGAGAGGGGTGAGGGACAGGATATCTACAGAGAGAGATACTTACATGTTCGTAGTCTAGTCTGAGTGAGTGTAAGCACAGTTGGTGAGAGCACATCGTTGCCAGTGGATATCACAGAATGACACCTGCTTAGTACCCCGTCAGCGTCACGCTGAACTGCCCAACCTGACACACATTATTAGTTACAATTATAATGATATTAATAGTCACATCTTAATATTTGTTACATTATACTATTATAACAACGAACGCTAAACGAGATTATGCTGGGGGATGTTGGAAGGCATAGCTTAAATTGGAACGGGAGCAATCAATTCCTAAATAAGAGCCCTCACCAACATCAGACTTCTTGAGGGGTATTTAGTTACAGTTACTATCAATAGTTCTTCTCTTATTATTATTCACCTGGGAAGCGCTAAATACGTAACTAATAAGCAGTGTTTAATTATTATAGGCTAACAACGTCACAAAGTAGTTTGTACAAATTATATCTGGTCTCTGCACTGGACTATTACTGTACAGTAACAGTAGACCGTACAGTAAGTCTCTTTTTAAGGCAGGCGAGATCGCAGATCTTGAGAATGTGCTGAGAACCTTCACTGCTCGTAAAAAGTAGGTCAAGCACCTAAACTATTGTGAAAAATGCATAATAATTTTCACCTAAAATTTTTTGAGGGACTATTCCCAAATGTGCACACCGAAATAATTCCATACGAAAGCAAGAGGATTAGCAGATGGTACAATATACCCCCAGTGAAAAGAAGGGGTGCAGCATACTACTACGAGATAGTTCAATAAATGTCAAGGGACCAATACTCTGCAAACCCGTCCTCCACACATGAGCATGCACTACACACTACACACCCCGTCTATTATTTTGTTAGTGTCGGATAATCTTACTGAGATATAGTTTAATATATGTTAACATAACCTAACCTAACCTAGCCAACCACTAATGCCTGGCGTCTGCTTAGAATGTTCCTAGGCCCGACCTGCTTCCAGACCAGGCTTCCCGGTGAATGACCTGATCAACAAGGCTGTTGGCGTTAGCTGCATTAAGTCCAACATAAGCACTACAGCATGACTTAACAGGCACTGCTCTGAGAAACTTGTCCGGTTCCTTGTTGAAGACAGCCAGGGGTCTGTTGGTAATCCCCTATGTATAAAGAAAGGACGTTGAAGAGTCTTGGTCCCTCCACACTTGACTTTTCTTTAGTGTACTAATCGCACCGTTGTTGTTCATTAGACGGCGCAAAAGCATCGTCCAATGAACAGCAGATGGTGCAACAGCACCATCTGCCCAAGTCTCATATTCACACACGGAATAATTCGAGCATGCAAATTGGAACTTATGTTTCTAGGTGTAGATATTACTGAAACTACATGAGAGTAGTTTCACAGGGCAAGTCGAGTGAAGTTGCTTTAACATTATTATAATCAAAACGAAGCGCTAAACCTACAAGGGAGTTGCTTTGAGAACATGATTAGCTCCTTCAGTGACCAACCGGGCCGTGGTCTGTGTTGGACTGCGTGCTGCTAGCACAAACAGCTTGGTGGAATACTCCAATAACCCCTGAGCTACGGAGGTGGTGACCCCAGGAACTAACAGAAAATAAGGCTTTTTTTTTTTTTGCTTCTCAAAATTATTATAATAAAAAATAAGCGCTAAGCCATGCTTCTCAGAAGCTCACAGTTGGCTGAGCCTCTTGTTCTCACTGGAAGTACTGTCAATGTGTAGATTTGAAACCATGCTTAGATTATATCTTTCTCGCCTGTACTCCAGGGAGTAGACAGATGTCTGGCGTCCCTAATAATTACGTCCTTTAATTTATACTGGCGGTAAATGTTTCCTGTATATTCTGCACCTCTGTCTTAAAAAGACCTATTACTGGACAGTAATATTTAAGAATAAAAATGTCTTAAAAAAGCATCATCATTATCTTGGCATCTTCTGTTTTGAAGTTTCTAATTATCAAGCCTATCATTTTTTTTTTACTGCGATGGTATGAAATTGTGATCCTTTAACATAATAGTTTCTGATATTATCATTCCTAAGTCCCTTACTTGCCTCTTCTTCCTCTATTCACCTGAGTTGATTTCATATTTTGTCCCAGTTTGTAACTCGTCCTTAGCGAAGTAACTGAAATTTGTCCACACTGAACATTAGGCTGTCATAGCAAAAATTACTCAGTAAAGTGCATTTAAATAACATCAAGTCACTGTTATTACTGTGTGGACCGGTTTAAAAAATGTTTACCTATCTTATGAGTTGGATACTATTATCAGTTGTTATATACTGCAGTAATGTTGTCCTTGAGTAATAACATGATTATCATGCATATATTGTACTCCCTCTACCCGAGGTACTGCATGTACCTGACCTTCCTTTGTACCTGTATGTACACTCCTGGTTAGTTAATGAGGTTTAAAGCCTATCAAATACTCGAGGGGTCCTTAAGGCCGCATGTAACCTGTTCACCACGAGGCAGGAACACTAACCCCTAACAGAGGGATTAAAGTAAATTCTGAGTGTATTAGGTTAGGTTAGGTAAGGTTCGTCAGGAAACAGGACAAGTGCTTCCTGACGCAGGTCTTAGTCAGATGATGACCCGCCTTTGGAGCTTTTGGTCATCTGACCGAGGCCTTCCGCTGGCTTACCGGTCCACCCCTTTAAAAATTATGGTCATTTATAACCAGTCTGTCTATATACCTTTTTTTTCTGAGTGTATATTCAGTGAGAGACATTAGGTTAAGACAAGTGTTTCCTGACGCGAGTCTTAGTTATATGATGACCCGCAACTGGTGTTTCTGGTCATCTGACCGAGGCCTTCGCTATGAGACAGTGATATATTCCTTTCTCTCATGTATTCTCCACTGACTTAACAATACAATCCACTGTGCGGTTAATGAAGGTGTTCGCTGTATCTACCTTGAAGCTACCTTGACACTATTTCAGGCATCGCTATCCCCCGTGGCCAGGTCCCAGACCAAGCCTCCCGGTTGATCAATCAGGCTGTTGTTACCAGTCGCGCATATTAATTCCACCTTTACATACAATTCCAGTTCCGTTGTATTCAACAATTATAGACGGGGACTTACATAATTATCAATATACTTTCCTCTTCACATCAATGTATTGGATAATTACAGTCGGGAACTTAAATAATTATCATTAATATACAGTCCTCTCCACATCAATGTATTATGTAATTATAGTGGAGTACCTAAATAATTAACATCAATATACTGTCCACTTCACATTATATTGGATAATTATAGACGGGTACCTAAATGCCTGCTTATCCTCGTGATGGATATGTTGTTCAACTGCTCAGGTGGCGACAACACCAACACTTAATAAAAGCAACAGCAACAGCTACTAAAAGCAGCCATATTGTTTCATACTATGGAACAATGCTCTTCTCCAGACTGAGGGACTGACCACCTCAAAACTTTAAGGGTGATGGACTGATTACATCGTCTTCAAGTATCTTCTGCTTCTATCAACTTTTCTGTACTCGTCTGAAGAAGCCTACTATGTAGGCGAAACGTTTCGAAATAAAGATACCTACTAAAAGCAGCGACAGAAGTAGTTACAGTAAGAGCACCAGAGGTGCCGCCAGTAGTAGCAGCAACACTTCCAACAATTATGGCAACAACAGCACCATAAGCAGCAGCAGTAACCCAGCAAACAGCACTACCAGAGGATAGCAATTGTAGGAAGTTCAAGAAGCAGAAGCAGCAGCAGGAGCAGCAGCAGCAGCAGCAGCAGGAGTACCAGCAGCAGTAGGGGGAAGGTGGTGGTGGGGGTGACTAATGTCTGGGGCAGGAGCAACGAGCCTATTTTACCCCTGTGATAACCGGTTAGGGGCGAATGGCGAGGCTGAAGGCTCTTTTTGCTTTATTAAACAAAATTGCATACATCAGCAGTGTGCTTCTACACTAAACCGTATGACAGTTACATTGTAGGAACACCCACAGTCCACACTGAAAGTAATCTGAGGCGTTCTCACTAACTGAAATGTTTTATCAGCTCGATGCGAGTAGTAAACAATCTGTGTCTTGTTTCAGCTCTGGTATCTCTTGGACGGAGGCAACACGGAACAATATTCTAAGGGAGAGTGTACAAGTGATGTGAATAGTGCCACTACTACCTGGGTAGCCACAGCCACTCAAGAGGGAGAGGTTTTTTTAGTGCCAGGAAGGAAAAAAAACTGGCAGGAAATGGCAGAAATCATACACCAAATCCAGTCATTCCTGGAGTGGAACCACAGTCGATGGCCTCCACTCCAAACCAACAGATACAGATACTAATGCCGGAAAAAAATCCCCCCCCCCCAGTACCAACAATACCATCAGTCCGATGACATTCGTCTTTGCAAATATACAGGGTCTAAAGCCAGCAACAAACAACAAAATACCTTTCATCCATGGACTGCTTGCAGAGGCAAAGGCAATGTTCGCGGCTTTCACTGAGACCCACATAAAGGATCACTTGGACAACGAAATATGGATCCCAGGTTACAACCTATACAGATGTGACAGAGTGAACAGGCAAAGGGGGGGGGGTTGGCCTGTACATTGCAGAGTCACTTGTTTGCACAGAACTGCTTAATGCCTCAAATGATGTAGTGGAAGTTTTAGCAGTAAAGGTCGAGAACCAAACCCTAGTCACTGTGGTAGTCTACAAGCCTCCGGATGCAACATCCCAGCAATTCCAGGAACAGCTGTTAAAAATTGACCACTGTCTGGAAAATCTTCCAGCTCCTGCACCCAACATCTTGCTCCTGGGGGATTTCAACTTAAGGCACCTAAAATGGAGGAATATAGCAAATAATATTGTTGCAGTAATAACACCAGGAGGCAGCTCTGATGAAAACTCACACTCACACGAGCTTTTAAATCTCTGCACAAAATTCAATTTAAACCAGCAAATAATAGAGCCTACTAGACTGGAGAATACACTAGACCATCTTCACTAACAATGATGATCTGATAAGAAATGTCACCATATAAAAAACAATATACTCAGATCACAACATAATTGAGGTTCAGACATGTATGCGTGGAGCCCCAAAACCGAAAAAGAGGCCCGAAGTTTCAAATTTTAAATTAAAAAAAAAAAATTTTGGGGGGGTAAAAAAAGCCAAAACCGAAGGGGGTTATCCCAAACCCCCCAAATGCCTGAAAAGTTTAAGGGGCCCCGTGTTCCAAAATTTTCCTCTGAAAAGGAGAATTTGGAACCCCCCCCCTTTCACAAAAAAAGAAAAAAAGCCTAAAAGAGCTTATCAAAATGGAGGGAGCATGGCAGGTGCAACATCAAAAAACAAAAGGGAAACATGGGACCCAAAGGGGGAAGAACAAAACCCAAAAAAAAATAAAAAAACCCAAAGATTTTTTTTCCCATCCAAATCAAAAAAAACCCCCTTTGGGGAAAAAAGGGTCCAAAGAAGCAAAAAATTTCACCACCCTTAGACTCATTTTTTAAAACCCAACCCAGGGGGCCAAAATTTTTTTTTGGAAAAAATTTTTTAAAAAAAACCCTTTTTTTCCCGACCGCTTCAAACATTGGCTCATTTTCCCCCCCCAGGCCACTAAATCCTGAAACAAAAAAGCAAAGAAAATACGGGCCTTTTCCACCTTGGAAAGGGGAAAACCGGGGGTCGAATTTTACCAAAAAAACAAATGCCCCTAAAGGGGGGATAAAGAACAAAGTCGCAGATCAAAAACCCCCAAATAAAAACAAAGGGCCCTAAAAAAAGAAAGTACCCCCCCACTGAAACCCTCGTTCACAAGGGGGAAACGGGGTTTCGTCCCCTTCTGTTCCTATTATATCAAAACCAAAGACAAAGAAAAAAGAAAGCAGATGTTTCCTTTGCAAAAGCCCCGAAATTTGCCCAGGGCTATGCGAAAAAACTGAAAAAGTCGGGGGAAAACTCAACAAATTTTCACTCAGAAAAAAAATATGAAAGGTTTAAACAAGGAAGGGAAAATTTTCCCCAAACCAGTATTCCGTTTTTTTTCCCTCACCCCATACCAAAACAAATTCCCCACAGCCCCGGGTTCCCCGCAAGCCCCCCTTTGATAAGGCCCCAGGAAAACCTAAACTCCAGGGGCCCATAAAAAATTTTCGGGGGGGCTGCAGAAAAAAAATGAATTAAATAAAAATTTTTCAAACTAGAAGGAAAACAGGAAAAAATCTTAAAAGGTAAAAAACTTTTTTTCCACAAAAAGGCGCCCCAACCTAAAGCCCCGGGGGGGAAATTTTGGGGGGCTCCCCTTTTAAGCCCAAAAATTTTCACGCCGCAAAAAAAATACGGAGGATAAAAACCCTCAAAACTGGGAGGCCAAGCCTAAACCTTACCCTTTGATCAGGCGGAAATTTTTCGGGATTTCCCCCTTTCGGGGGGAAAATTTCCCGGAAAAAGCCCCGGGCGGCCGGTCCCCCAAAGGGCCTTGGGCCCAAACCTGTTTTCCCTGTGCGCGGGAACGAACCAAAGCCCCCCCCCCCCCCCCCCCCCCCCCCCCCCCCCCCCCCCTACGACCCACACCCGCTGATCAGAACCGACTTGGTGCTTGTCCAGTGCCAGCTTAAAGACTGAGGGGTCTGTTGGAAATCCCCCTTATGTATCTGGGGGGCAGTTGAACGTCGGGGGCCCCCTGACACTTTTTAGGGTCTCTTAATGCAATGATTATATACATGTTATATAACCTGGAAAAATCCTAGAGGGACTAGTACCGAACTTGCACACGAAAATCATCACTACGAAAGCAAAAGACTTGGGCGACGATGACCTCCCCCCCAATAAAAAAGCAGGGGTGTCACTAGCACGTTAAGAGACCATATAATAATTGCGGGGCCCGGACGTTAAAAACTGCCCCCCCAGCTACATAAGGGGGTTACCAAAAACCCCCGGGCAGCTTCAAGCTGGCAGGGACAAGCACCAAAAGTGGGTTCCTGACCGCCGGGCGTGGCCGTGGTTGGTTTGCGGGGGCGGGGACAGCAGCAACAGCCTGGCTGTTCGGCTCTGCCCCAGGAGGCCTTCACAGCCCGGGGCCGCGGGGGCGTTGACCCCCGGAAAATCCTCCGGTAAACTCCAGGAAACTAAATGACAGGTCATCAGACTTTATTTACCAAAGTCTTGACCCTGTGACCAAAGTTTGAGTAAAAAATTTAAACTGTTGATAAAATTTAACCAAGTAGATTTGTCCTACAATCCGCCAGCAATAGTGACCTATACCCATTTTTACTAATAATAAATAAGCAATTACAGATAAAAGAAAAAAAAAATATATAAAGGAAAAACGTAAAATTAAATTTTTAATTATAAAAAATTTAAAAATTACACCAAGGGCATTAACAACAAAAAAAAAAAATATCGATGTAAGAAATGACTTAAATTTTATTCACAAACAAACGATCGGACCATGCCCAAACCCCTTTCAGGGTGGGGTAGGTGCCTACCGAGCTTACAGCTCATAAGCCTTCATTCCCATAACCCCCTTGGGGCGGGGATGGCAGACCAAGAGGCCTAGCTTCCCCTAGACCCCGTGAGGGGGGGGAATTGGCTAGGCCTGGGGACACTTGGTCCCAAGTGAGGGGTACTTGTGCCCCTCCCATGGGAGACTTAGGCCCAACACCCCCAAGACGGGGACCCAAAAGGCCGGGCCACCACTTAAAAAGGCCGGGCCGGGAGAATCCCGGCTAATCTTTAATAATAATAATAAAAAAAATAATAATAATAAAAAAAAAAATAATAAAATAATAAAATAATAATAAAAATAATAAATATAATAATCACAAACTACATTAAAATGGGGTCACTTAATGATAAATTAGTGTTAAAAAGAATTTTCTTGTTGTCGACCAATAAATTAACACGTGAGAAAGTTCCTATCTCCTAAATATTTTCTTTTCCCTTTACACTTCACGGCTCTGAGGTAGATGTACATCTATTTTGATAAAAGCTTTCCAAACAATTAATGGCTTGATACTATGGTTATTCCATATACCCACCCTCTTTTTATTCTATTTGCAACGAAAAAAACCCGTAAGGGTCACACAACCCCTTAAAACGAGACGAAATGGGTTTAATTCAAGGAAGGTGGGTGTCTAAAAGTTCCTTGGTTTTAAGAGACCTTCACAGCTCAAGGTACGTTCTTTTAGGCTCACCCGACCTTTCACCACACATAAACCCCAAAACCAAGGTCACTGATAGATTGGCAAACCTGCGGTTTTTCCTATTTTTTCCCCATTCCTCCCCACATATATCTTAAATAACTGACTCTTTATTACAGAAACAAAATACGGGAAAACGTACGGAGGGGATGAAAAAGATGACCCCATTATCAGAAATCTTCCTAGAGGAAAAGGCTGAGGCCCTGAACTGCACTCTCTAGAAAGGCGTAAATTAGGGGGGTTTTTGAGGTGTAAAAAGGGAAAAGGGGAATAATAAGGAAATAAAATAATGACTTAAAATATCTAACCAGACAGGACTCAAAGAAATGGTTTCAAGTTTGTTTCAGAAAAGAAATAGATCATGGTTCGGTAATGAGTTGGGATGATGGAATACCCCCCCCCCCCGAGTACCGTAAGTGAAGCTAAAACACTGTGCCTTTTAAAAATAGGGTTTGATAAATACATGAGGGGGGTGGGTGTGATTTTAAAACCCACCCGCACGGGCCGGGGGGCTGTGCAGTGCTCCTTTTTTATGTTCTTATTCTTAATCCAAGTACATTATGTAACTTTTTCCCCATTTAATTTTTAGTTGTTATTATTATTTTTATTATTATTAATTATTATTTTTTTATTATTTTTTTTATTATTTTAAATTTTAAAACGTTTTGCTTTAAAGCAGAAAATCCACATTTTTTTTATATTTTCCCATTGTGTATTTTAAATTAATTTACTTTTGATTTGTTAACAGGTTAGGTTTTATCAACCTATAAGGTGTAATTTAACATAAATAAACATCTACATTCTCGGCGACACAAAATTACCTTCAATTTTAAATATAACGTTGTATTATCATACAATATTTTAAAAGCATAATATTTTTCCTTTAATATAAAATTGTATAAAAATTTAAAATTAGATCTTAAAAAAAACCGATGGATCAAACAAAATAAAGCAAAAAAAGGAAACCTAGCAACCGACGGGGTCATTAAGGGAAACCTAGCAACCGTACGAGGGTCATTTTAAAGGGAAACCCCAGCAACCGTCGAGGTCATTAAGGAAGCCCAGCAACCGTTACAGGGTCATTAAGGGAAGCCTAGAACCGTCAGGGGCTTAAGGAAGCCCAGCAAACCCTACAGGGTCATTAAGGAAGCCTACAACCGTAGAGGGGGCATTAAGGAAACCCGCAACCTCGAGGGGCATTTTAAGGGAAAACCCAGCAACCCTACGAGGGGCATTAAAGGGAAACCAACAACCGTACAGGGTCATTAAGGAAACCTAGCAACCACCGGGGTCATAAAAGAACCACAACCACACGGGGTCATAAAGGACCCGCAACCCCACAGGTTATTAAAGGGAAACCTAGCATCCCCCCAACAGGGGCATAAAGGAAGCCTAGCAACCCAAAAGGGGCATTAAGGAAACCCACAACCCCACGAGGGTCATAAAGGAAGCCAGCAACGCACGGGGCATTTAAAGGGGCCCAGCAAATGCCGGGGTCATAAAAAAGCCAGGAAATGCACAGGGGCATTTAAAGGAACCTAGCAACTGCACGGGGTCATTAAGGAAACCTGCAACTGCACGGGGTCATAAAAGGAAGCCTAGCAACTGCATGAGGGTCTTAAGGAAGCTTAGCAAATGCACGAGGGTCATAAAGGAAAACCTAGCAACTGCACGAGGGTATTTAAAGGGAAACCCAGCAACCCCCCGGGGATTAAAGGAAACCAGAACTGCACGGGGTCTTAAGGAACCCAGAAACCCCAAGAGGGGCATAAAGGAAGCCTACAACCCCAAAGAGGGGCTAAAGGAAGCCCAGCAACCGCACGAGGGGCATAAAAGGGAAACCAGAAAATGCACGAGGGCATTAAGGAAACCTAGCAACTGCACGAGGGGGTTTAAAGGGAAACCTAGAACCACACGAGGTCATAAAGGAAGCCTAGCAACGCACGAGGGTCATAAAGGAAGCCCAGCAACCGCACAGGGGCATTTAAAAGCCAGCAACTCAGAGGGTCATAAAGGAAACCTAGCAACCCCAAAGGGGTCTAAAGGAAGCCTAGCAACCACACGAGGGTCTAAAAGGGAAACCCAGCAATGCACGAGGGTCATAAAGGAAGCCGCAAACCCCACGAGGATCTTAAGGAAGCCTACAACCGCACGGGGTCATTAAGGAAGCCTAGCAACCGCACGAGGGGGCATAAAGAAAGTAGCAACTGACGAGGGTCATTTGGAAGCCTAGCAACCGCACGAGGTCATAAAGGAAGCCCTACAAAAGCCGAGGGTCTTTAAAAAAGCCCACAACAGCACGAGGGCATAAAGGGAAAACCCAGCAACTGCACGGGGGGCTAAAGGAATCCAGCAAACACGAGGGTATAAAGGAAGCCTAGAATTGCAGGAGGGTTTTATAAGGAAGCCCAGCAACCGCACGAGGGTCATAAAGGAAGTTTTGCAACCACACGAGGGTCAAAAGGAACCCGCAACCCCAAAGAGGGTCATAGAGGAATCCTAGAACTCACGAGGGTGTAAAAAAAATCCAGCAACCCCACGAGGGTCATAAAGGAAGCCTAGCAACTGCACGAGGATCATAGAAGAAGCCTAGCAACAGCACGAGGGTCGTAAAGGAATCCTAGCAACCACACGAGGGGCAAAAGGAAGCCTACAAATGCACGAGGTCATAAAAGGGAACCTGCAAACCAACAGGGGCATAAAAGGGAAACCCAGCAATGACGAGGGGCATAAAGGGGAAACCTAGCAACCGACGAGGGTCTAAAAGGGAAACCTAGCAACTGCACGAGGGTCAAAAAGGGAAACCCCAGCAACCACACAGGTCATAAAGGAATCCCAGCAACTGCCAGGGTCTAAAGGAAGCCTACCAACCGCACGAGGGTCATAAAGGAAGCCTAGCAACTGCACGAGGGTCATAAAGGAAGCCTAGCAACTGCACGAGGGTCATAAAGGAAGCCTAGCAACCGCACGAGGGTCATAAAGGAATCCTAGCAACTGCACGAGGGTCATAAAGGAAAACCTAGCAACCACCGAGGGCTAAAGGGAAACCTAGCAAACCCCAGAGGGCATTAAGGAAACCTAGCAAATACACGAGGGTCATAAAGGAACCTACAACCGCACGAGGGGCATAAAGGAAGCCCCAGCAACCGCCGAGGGTCATAAAGGGGAAAAACCCTACAACCACACGAGGGTCATAAAGGAATTTCCCAGCACTGCAAAGGGTTAAAAAGGGAAACCAAACAACCCCACGAGGGTCTAAAGGGAAAAGCAACCCCCAAGGATCCTAAAGGAACCAGCAACCCACGAGGTCTAAAGGAAGCCTAGCAACCACACAGGGGCATAAAGGAAAACCCCAAAATGCCGAGGGTCATAAAGGAAGCCTAGCAACCCCCACGAGGGCATAAAGGAAGCCCAGAACCCACGAGGGTCATAAAGGAAGCCTGCAAACCGCACGGGGTCATTAAGGGCCATGTCGTGTTTACAGCTGTCAAAAATATCTGAAACCCTTTGAATAAGATTAAAGCAAAATTTTTCACCACGAAAACACACATTTTTCAGATAGATATCCTTACTTCCAAAATTTTTATTGGTTTTACCCGAAACAAAATTGTCCTGCCCCCCCCTTCACATTTTTATAAACATGGGGAAGCGCAAACCCCTGGAATACACGCATTAGGGGGGGGTGGAGGGATTCAGGATCAAAAGGGGAAAGAGCAAGAGAATTCCCTAATCAGAGCCCCTCACCCGCATCAAGGAACCCCCTTTTTTGGGGCCTCCCCCCCATAGGCCGTCAAAAGATACATCTCATCAGGGATCAAAAAAAATTACCTCTGGAAACTGTACCAATGGGAGAGATTCCTTAATTTTTTTTAAAGATAACTTTTAATTGCTTATTGATTTCTTTGTAACAACAGCAGCGACAATGTTTATAAATCAGGAAACAATTGTTAGAGGGGGGGGGGGGGCGGCTGAGATTCAAGTTGTCGTGATAAATTACGAATTTGGTGACCGGAGTGTTTATTTTTCACAAACAAACTACATGAAATTCATTAACATGTCGGAATTATATATGTCTTTAATTTCAGTGTTATATACCTTTAATTTTTGTTGTAAACCTTTTAAATTTCGGTGTTAAAAGCCCTTTATTTTAATATTCACAACTCAAACACTCACATCATTATTCAAAGTGAAAATTGGTTTCTAGTACACGCCTCGATGCCGATGAAGGTTCTTGATTCAAAGGGAATTGGGGGTTTCCCATCCCCTTCTTTGGATCAAACCCGATTACTTCCAAACGTGCAGACCCGGGGTTGACGCCTCCTGAATGTAATAATATAGCCTGGAGGACCAAACACTGTTACATCATGCCTGTCTCTGGTTTCGCGAGTATTGGGTTTGGGCCCGGTCTGGGGCGAGCCCGTGGGGGGCAGTGACCCCCCCGGGGTCATTTAAGGTAGCCCAAATTTTTTAGACCCTTGCCATTTGTTTTTTTCTTTTAACTAGGTAGTGTTGCTAGCGTTCCCAGGTCCCCCTAGCGCCCAGCTTGGTGATCTGGCAAGAATTCACATATACACACATTCATTTTTACGTACGTTTGATTCCTGTGGTGAAGTGGATTACACATGTGTTGACCAGTGTAACGTAGGCGGTGAGGAACGAGCATGCTGCTCACTGGGACCCCTGCCAATGGATTAACTCGCCTCTCTCAGGACAATCTTGTCCAGCTCCCTTGTACATGTGTCCCCAGCAACTCTTCCAACTGTGTATCTCTTAACAAGCAGTTCATATCTAACTTCGTCATCACAATTTGTCGCCAAGATTACTTCTTTCTGTAAGTATAAATATCACCCTATCTACATTGTGCTACGTTTTTTTTTTTTTTGACCGGAATCCTAATGTCTGTTTCTTGTAAGATTACATCTGGCAATAATATTGAAGTTAGCGTGATTGGTCTATTTTTTCAGCCGCGGTTTCAGTCTCAGACGAGCCCCCTGGCTGATGGCTTGACCAAATCAGGCTGTTGGTGCTCAGCCGCACGATGTGCAAAGGCCTTGGTAGGTACCATCGCGCACCTTGCTGATCAAAACTAACTTGGGGAATTGTACATCTGTGTCTTGAAAAAAAACGATGGCGCTAATGACAGCTGGTTAATATTCATTATGTATGAAGAGAGGGTTGTTGAAAGTTTAGTTCCTTCACCAATTAATTAAATAGTCTTCCATGTATAATTGAGGGTATCGTTGAGCGAGGTTCCGTTCTCTTTTTCACTGTATATTAGGTGGCTGGGGTAAGAAGTACAAACTCTACATTAACATGCATTTATGAACAAATAAGCGAATAAAAGAAATGCGGCCACAATACTCCTGGCACTGCGGTGGTTATCAACACCACTCGTCTTGCCAGAGTGGCTGCAGTACAAGGGAAACCTGCAAGGCTGTGCAGGTAGTCTTGACTGACGTTAGTGTCGATGGAAAACGGTTTACAACATGTGTTGATAGTATCAGCTCTGGTGCGTGTACTCGGCCAACACATTCTCACACTACCAGTGATATTCGTGTACATGTCAACGTTCCCTGGTTGCACTCACCTACCACCTTGTCAGACGTATCATCACCGTTTTCCTCAATTTATTTCTTTATATTAAATATACGATTTCGTAGCATTATATAACTCAGCCAACTTAACCTAACCTAACTTAACCTAATCTAACCTAGTCTGTAACTTTACACGTTATACTGAAGATATAACTTTCAAAGGGGTGGAGGGGTAAGCCAGCGGAAGGCCTCGGTCAGATGACCATAAGCTACAGCTACAGTCATATGACTAAGACCCGCGACAGGAAACATTTGTCCTGTTTGCTGACAAACCTTAACTAACTTATATTTCTTTATTTTAAGACTTTGAAGTTGACGATCCCATGAATAAAAAAACTTTCAAGGCAGCCCATCCTCTAGGTAGTAGACAGTATTGGCACTGGGTTGCGGGGGCGTTGACCCCCGTAACAGCTTCCAGGTTGGTAGACTAAGTCAAATGAGTAACTGCGAGCCTAAACGAATCTGGAACAGTGATTATCTGACTTAGATATATCTACAAGGCTCGGTGGTGGGTCGCCGTTTTCTGTTGGTGCGTCAGGACTTACCTGCCTTGTCTGTGTACTGGCTGGCATTGTACTGTTGTAAATAATTCATTTTTGTCAAAGGAAGACAATCTAACTTAACATAAATCGAATATAAGGAATCCACACAGAATTTATGAGGCTGGAGAGGGAAGGAGGAGGAGGAGGAGGATACTGGGGTAGTGTGAGTGTGAGGACTGAGGGAGCAGAGTGCAGCCATCACTCAAGGTGGAGGGATGGACACTAGGAGGCGTCGATACCCATCAAGACGTGCCACAAGCGCCCCGCTGCCCTGACACCAACAAATGGCAGACACGCGGCCCCTGACACAAACACCTGCTCTCGGTCTCTTACCAGCTACGACATAAACGTGATCCCACCACCGACGCCCACAATGGGATAATTGGTGATCTAAGAGCATCTAGTGAGTGTTGCCTCAACACTGAGGACACCACTGTTGCTGTGCTCTCCTGTCTACATTAAAAGCCAAACACTACTAACACACCAAACTCAAGGTGTAAATATACACATATATATCATGCCGAACAGGTAAAACTGGCCAATTAGCAAGAACTCGTTTAAAATTAGGTCCTTTCTAAAATTTTCTCTCATAGGTTTAAAGATATATATTTTTTATTTATGTTAATGTAAAAATTAATAATTTTGTACCAAAAGAACATTAGAAAACATACCTGGCCTTATTATAACAAGCGTAATTTAATTTAGCCTAATCCAAACAAATATTTTTTAGATCGGTTTACAATAATTTAATAATAAACAAACGCAATAAAATTTTCTTGTTCGTTAGGTTCAGAATGATTTTTGCGAAATTATTGCACACACAAATTTTGGTTTGCCTTATTCGGCAAGAAGAGCGTTACTATTTAAGCCAAAATAGCAAGATTTACCTATTCGGCACGACACACAACACACACACACACACACATATATATATATATATATATATATATATATATATATATATATATATATATATATATATATATATATATATATATATATATATATATATACAAGGGATACAAGGAGAATAGAAGCATCAGGGAAGAGAGAGGTAAAGGTTTATAAACTAAAAGAGGAGGCAGTTAGGGTAAGATATAAACAGCTATTGGAGGATAGATGGGCTAATGAGAGCATAGGCAATGGGGTCGAAGAGGTATGGGGTAGGTTTAAAAATGTAGTGTTAGAGTGTTCAGCAGAAGTTTGTGGTTACAGGAAAGTGGGTGCAGGAGGGAAGAGGAGCGATTGGTGGAATGATGATGTAAAGAGAGTAGTAAGGGAGAAAAAGTTAGCATATGAGAAGTTTTTACAAAGTAGAAGTGATGCAAGGAGGGAAGAGTATATGGAGAAAAAGAGAGAAGTTAAGAGAGTGGTGAAGCAATGTAAAAAGAGAGCAAATGAGAGAGTGGGTGAGATGTTATCAACAAATTTTGTTGAAAATAAGAAAAAGTTTTGGAGTGAGATTAACAAGTTAAGAAAGCCTAGAGAACAAATGGATTTGTCAGTTAAAAATAGGAGAGGAGAGTTATTAAATGGAGAGTTAGAGGTATTGGGAAGATGGAAGGAATATTTTGAGGAATTGTTAAATGTTGATGAAGATAGGGAAGCTGTGATTTCGTGTATAGGGCAAGGAGGAATAACATCTTGTAGGAGTGAGGAAGAGTCAGTTGTGAGTGTGGGGGAAGTTCGTGAGGCAGTAGGTAAAATGAAAGGGGGTAAGGCAGCCGGGATTGATGGGATAAAGATAGAAATGTTAAAAGCAGGTGGGGATATAGTTTTGGAGTGGTTGGTGCAATTATTTAATAAATGTATGGAAGAGGGTAAGGTACCTAGGGATTGGCAGAGAGCATGCATAGTTCCTTTGTATAAAGGCAAAGGGGATAAAAGAGAGTGCAAAAATTATAGGGGGATAAGTCTGTTGAGTGTACCTGGTAAAGTGTATGGTAGAGTTATAATTGAAAGAATTAAGAGTAAGACGGAGAATAGGATAGCAGATGAACAAGGAGGCTTTAGGAAAGGTAGGGGGTGTGTGGACCAGGTTTTTTACAGTGAAACATATAAGTGAACAGTATTTAGATAAGGCTAAAGAGGTCTTTGTGGCATTTATGGATTTGGAAAAGGCGTATGACAGGGTGGATAGGGGGGCAATGTGGCAGATGTTGCAAGTGTATGGTGTAGGAGGTAGGTTACTGAAAGCAGTGAAGAGTTTTTACGAGGATAGTGAGGCTCAAGTTAGAGTATGTAGGAAAGAGGGGAATTTTTTCCCAGTAAAAGTAGGCCTTAGACAAGGATGTGTGATGTCACCGTGGTTGTTTAATATATTTATAGATGGGGTTGTAAGAGAAGTAAATGCGAGGGTCTTGGCAAGAGGCGTGGAGTTAAAAGATAAAGAATCACACACAAAGTGGGAGTTGTCACAGCTGCTCTTTGCTGATGACACTGTGCTCTTGGGAGATTCTGAAGAGAAGTTGCAGAGATTGGTGGATGAATTTGGTAGGGTGTGCAAAAGAAGAAAATTAAAGGTGAATACAGGAAAGAGTAAGGTTATGAGGATAAAAAAAGATTAGGTGATGAAAGATTGAATATCAGATTGGAGGGAGAGAGTATGGAGGAGGTGAACGTATTCAGATATTTGGGAGTGGACGTGTCAGCGGATGGGTCTATGAAAGATGAGGTGAATCATAGAATTGATGAGGGAAAAAGAGTGAGTGGTGCACTTAGGAGTCTGTGGAGACAAAGAACTTTGTCCTTGGAGGCAAAGAGGGGAATGTATGAGAGTATAGTTTTACCAACGCTCTTATATGGGTGTGAAGCGTGGGTGATGAATGTTGCAGCGAGGAGAAGGCTGGAGGCAGTGGAGATGTCATGTCTGAGGGCAATGTGTGGTGTGAATATAATGCAGAGAATTCGTAGTTTGGAAGTTAGGAGGAGGTGCGGGATTACCAAAACTGTTGTCCAGAGGGCTGAGGAAGGGTTGTTGAGGTGGTTCGGACATGTAGAGAGAATGGAGCGAAACAGAATGACTTCAAGAGTGTATCAGTCTGTAGTGGAAGGAAGGCGGGGTAGGGGTCGGACTAGGAAGGGTTGGAGGGAGGGGTAAAGGAGGTTTTGTGTGCGAGGGGCTTGGACTTCCAGCAGGCATGCGTGAGCGTGTTTGATAGGAGTGAATGGAGACAAATGGTTTTTTAATACTTGACGTGCTGTTGGAGTGTGAGCAAAGTAACATTTATGAAGGGATTCAGGGAAACCGGCAGGCCGGACTTGAGTCCTGGAGATGGGAAGTACAGTGCCTGCACTCTGAAGGAGGGGTGTTAATGTTGCAGTTTAAAAACTGTAGTGTAAAGCACCCTTCTGGCAAGACAGTGATGGAGTGAATGATGGTGAAAGTTTTTCTTTTTCGGGCCACCCTGCCTTGGTGGGAATCGGCCGGTGTGATAATAAAAAAAAAAAAAAAAAATATATATATATATATATATATATATATATATATATATATATATATATATATGTATATATATATATGTGTGTGTGTATATATACATACACAGGAGGAGGTAGAAGCATCTCTTATACACAGCTTCGAGAGTAGGTTTGACAGCCCGGAAGGACCGAGTCTAGAAATGTGGATCAAACTGACTCAAAAAAAAGAGGGTAGGTAGAGAGGGAAGATAGAGGGGGGAGGGTCAGGAAGGGTGCCTCGACCCCCAGCAAACAGAACTCTGTGAGTACACTGTTAACGGGACCAGTCATCAGGTGGGAGTCAATGTTAGTAGTGTTGGGTCAACACAGGTCCCAACGGTACAGAGCAGCCGCTACAATACAGGTAGCAACGGTACAGAGCAGTCCCTGCAACACAGGTAGCAACGGTACAGAGCAGTCCCTGCAACACAGGTAGCAACGGTACAGAGCAGCCGCTACAACACAGGTGGCAACGGTACAGAGCAGCCGCTACAATACAGGTGGCAACGGTACAGAGCAGCCGCTACAACACAGGTAGCAACGGTACAGAGCAGCCGCTACAATACAGGTAGCAACGGTACAGAGCAGCCGCTACAACACAGGTAGCAACGGTACAGAGCAGCCGCTACAACACAGGTAGCAACGGTACAGAGCAGCCCCTGCAACACAGGTAGCAACGGTACAGAGCAGCCCCTGTAACACAGGTAGCAACGGTACAGAGCAGCCGCTACAACACAGGTAGCAACGGTACAGAGGAGCCACTACAATACAGGTAGCAACGGTACAGAGCAGCCGCTACAACACAGGTAGCAACGGTACAGAGCAGCCGCTACAATACAGGTAGCAACGGTACAGAGCAGCCCCTGCAACACAGGTAGCAACGGTACAGAGCAGCCCCTGTAACACAGGTAGCAACGGTACAGAGAAGCCGCTACAACACAGCTAGCAACGGTACAGAGCAGCCGCTACAATACAGGTAGCAACGGTACAGAGCAGCCGCTACAATACAGGTAGCAACGGTACAGAGCAGCCCCTGCAACACAGGTAGCAACGGTACAGAGCAGTCCCTGCAACACAGGTAGCAAAGGTACAGAGCAGCCGCTACAATACAGGTAGCAACGGTACAGAGCACTCCCTGCAACACAGGTAGCAACGGTACAGAGCAGTCCCTGCAACACAGGTAGCAACGGTACAGAGCAGCCCCTGCAACACAGGTAGCAACGGTACAGAGCAGCCGCTACAATACAGGTAGCAACGGTACAGAGCAGTCCCTGCAACACAGGTAGCAACGGTACAGAGCAGTCCCTGCAACACAGGTAGCAACGGTACAGAGCAGCCCCTGCAACACAGGTAGCAACGGTACAGAGCAGCCCCTGCAACACAGGTAGCAACCGTACAGAACAGTCCCTGCAACACAGGTAGCAACGGTACAGAGCAGTCCCTGCAACACAGGTAGCAACGGTACAGAGCAGCCGCTACAATACAGGTAGCAACGGTACAGAGCAGCCGCTACAATACAGGTAGCAACGGTACAGAACAGCCGCTACAACAGAGCAACGGTACAGAGGAGCAGTTACAGCACAGGTAGCAATGGTACAAAGCAGCCGCTACAACACAGGTAACGGTGCAGAGGAGCCGCTACAACACAGGTAGCAATGGTACAAAGCAGCCGTTACAACACAGGTAACAACGGTACAGAGGAGCCGCTACAACACAGGTAACGGTACTGAGGAGCCGCTACAACAGAGGTACCAACGATACAGAGGAGCTGCCACAACACAGGTAGCAAGGGTACAGAGGTGTTGCTACAACACAGGTAGCTACGGTACAGTGGTGCTGCTACAACACAGGTAGCTACAGTACAGAATATCTGCCACAACACAGCAACGGTATAGAGGTGCTATTACAACACAGGTATCAACGGTACAGAGGTGCTACAACACAGGTAGCAACGGTACAGAGGTGCTGCTACAACACAGGTAGTTACGGTACAGAGGTGCTGCTACAACACAGGTAGTTACGGTACAGAGGTGCTGCTACAACACAGGTAGCAACGGTATAAAAGTGCTGCCACAACACAGGTAGCAAAGGTATGTGCTGCCACAACACAGGTAGCAAAGGAATGTGCTGCCACAACACAAGTAGCAAAGTATGTGCTGCCACAACACAGGTAGCAACAATACAGAGGCGCTGCCACAACAGAGATAGCAACCGTACAGAGGTGCTGCCACAACCGTACACTCCTCACCAGTACAGACGTACCTCTCTGGGATGGTTGTTGTCTACCAGCCTACAAGGAGGATAGTACCTCTCTAGGATGGTTGTTGTCTACCAGCCTACAAGGAGGATAGTACCTCTAGGATGGTTGTTGTCTACCAGTCTACAAGGAGGATAGTACCTCTCTAGGATGGTTGTTGTCTACCAGCCTACAAGGAGGATAGTACCTCTCTAGGATGGTTGTTGTCTACCAGCCTACAAGGAGGATAGTACCTCTCTGGGATGGTTGTTGTCTACCAGCCTACAAGGAGGATAGTACCTCTCTAGGATGGTTGTTGTCTACCAGCCTACAAGGAGGATAGTACCTCTCCAGGATGGTTGTTGTCTACCAGCCTACAAGGAGGATAGTACCTCTTTGGGATGGTCGTTGTCTACCAGCCTACAAGGAGGATAGTACCTTTCTGGGATGGTTGTTGTCTACCAACCTACATGCTAGGACGACAGTACTATCCTGGATAGTTTGCTGTCTTACCAACCAACAAGAAAGGAGGGTAGTAGCTCCCTCTATGGCTGCTGTCTATCAACTACTTACAAATATAGCAAAACCTGGAAGGTTGCTGAGGTCAACACCCTTCCGCGATGGCCAACCTCAAGACTTTACCAGACCTTTTGATGAGCTTATGCAAATGCTTCAGTGTTGCAACAGTGATTCAGTGTTGCAATAATGTATCAGTGTTACAACAATAAGTCAGTTGCAACAATGAATCGGTGTTGCAACAATGAATCAGTGTTACCACAAAACGTGCTGCAACAATGAATCAATGTTGCAACAACGACACTGCTGCAACATTGAAGTCTTATCACAATAACCGTTGCAATAATGAATCAATGTTGCAACAGTGTATCAGTATTGTAACAAAATATCTGTTGCAACAATGTATCAGTATTGCAACAAGAAAACAGTAATATCGTCCAGCAGAAAAATAAAAGAATAAACATTATAAACATATTAGAGTGAAGGAGCAGCCGTGGCGTCCTCCAGGGTGACACCATCTTACTCTCATTCAATCTTAACACCAGTATAAATACTGCTAAGTAAGACACATATGCAACAGTTAGGTATTGTAGATGAATGGTTCGGAGAACCGACACGCTGATATACCCAATTCTTCGCTTGCCTAACCCTTGGGCACGACCTACTTCCACATTGGACAAATGCGACACCACCTACGACTGCTGCACCTCTCCTGCCTACGGTATATAAGCTACTTCTCCAGAGATATGCTGTATTCTATTCAAGATTGATGGACTGACCATATCGACTCAAGGTTGAGGGACTGATTACCTCATTCTCCTCCTGTTCTTCACGTTTCTCCTTTGTATGGACTGATGAAGCCACTGTGTGGCGAAACGTTTCCTCAATAAAGATACCCAAGAGTTGCACATGTCTAATTTATCAACAGTTAGGTATCGTTATTCTGAAACATTTCGCCTACACAGTAGGCTTCTACAGTCGAATACAGAAGACTTAGCAGAAGCAGTAGAGATGAGAAGACGATGTAATCAGTCCATCACCTCAGAAGACCTAATTTTTTAAGGTGGTCAGTCCCTCAGCCTGGAGAAGAGTTTTTGCCGTTTTCTATTAACGCATCAATATATTTAATGCCGTTCTGTCCTTCAGCCAATTTCATGGCTGAAGGACAATCCAACCTAACCAAACCAAAACAACGCAAATCTGGAAAAAAAAAATCGCTCAAGCCACAAATAAAAAATCCACAAAAAATATGCGAGTTCCAAATAAGAGAGTCTTACCTGGGAGCCAAAAGATAATACCCAAAACTACTGCCAAATAAGAGAGTCTTACCTGGGAGCCAAAAGATAATACCCAAAACTACTGCCAAATAAGAGAGTCTTACCTGGGAGCCAAAAGATAATACCCAAAACTACTGCCAAATAAGAGAGTCTTACCTGGGAGCCAAAAGATAATACCCAAAACTACTGCCAAATAAGAGAGTCTTACCTGGGAGCCAAAAGATAATACCCAAAACTACTGCCAAATAAGAGAGTCTTACCTGGGAGCCACGGTCTGCGTCCTCAGGAATATCGAAGGAGTACGCAGCCTCATGGAACACCGGCGGGTTGTCGTTCGTGTCTGTCACCTGTCAAAACCGTAAATGCGAATTAATAATCACTAATTTTCTTTCATAGGTCATCAGTAAAACCAAGAATTGGCTTAAACTGAGATATCGTCCATAACGTTTATAATAATAATAATAATGTAAGTACCCTGCGGAAGCAAGATTTATCCAGCCATGGCTCGGTAAAGCTCTACACAGGGCAAAAAGATAGAGCTCTACACTGAGCGAAAAGTGACTTGCTGCAATTTTACAAGAAATAAGACATGATAAGCTATAAACAGAGCAAAACATAACGATAAAGCTCTACACAGCGAAAAAAAAATAACTTTTTTAAAGCTCACCGAAACACCCGTCACTTAGAGGGTCCCAATGACGATGTTTCGGTTCATCCTGGACCAGTCAGTAGACCAGCAGGGACCGAAACATCGTCATAAAGTTTTAAGTGTGAGCTTTGGTAAGCTGTTCCAGCCACGGTACTGTGACTTTCTATTCTCTTGATAAAGCTCCACACAGTGAAATATGCTAAATAGACAGAGTGAAACATTCCTTCATAAAGCTCTACAGAGCGAAACATGTTTCGATTAAGCTTTACAGCTCGAAACATATTGATAAATTAGACATGTGCAACACTTGGGTATCTTTATTGAGAAAACGTTTCGCCACACAGTGGCTTCATCAGTCCTATACATAAAAGAATGGTGAAGATCAGGAGTTTGAGGTAATCAGTCCCTCAGCCTGGAGTCAATGTTAATCAGTCCATCAATCTTGAAAAGAATACAGCAAGTGCGCCAAGAAGTGTCTTATATACTGTAGACAGGTGAGGTGCAGCAGTCGTAGTGGTATCACACTTGACAAATCAAATCATCTTGGGATCTTAATACAGGGAATTCATCATTTGCCTAACATTTAAGTATAACCTACTTACACACGTGTGGATTTGTCAAGTGTGATACCACCTACGACTGCTTCACCTCACCTGTCTACAGTACATCTGGAGAGTGTTCCGGGGGTCAACGCCCCCGCGGCTCGGTCTGTGACCAGGCCTCATATATAAGCCACTTCGTGCAAGTTCTGTATTCTTTTCAAAACTGATTACATCGACTTTAGACTGAGGGACTGATTACCTCAAACTCCTGTTCTTCACCATTCTTCTTTGTATACGACTGATGAAGTCAGTGTGTGGCGAAACGTTTCCAAAATAAAGGTACCCAAGTGTTGCAAATGTGTCTAATTGATCAACCTGTCGGTTCTGTGAACCATTTATCAACGGAACACGTCTTGATAAATATATAAACAGCGAAATGTGACTTAATAAAGCTCCACACGCCTTCATAAAGCTCTACACACGAAACATGGCAAAGCTTACAGTGAAACATTCCTTGACAGAGCTCTGCACAGTGAAACATACTTTGATGAAGCTCTACGCATTACACATGATTTGAGAAGCATACATGACGATAAAGCTTACACAGTGAAACGTGCCTTGATGGAGCTCCGCACAGTGAAACACGCCTTGATAGAGCTCTGCACAATGAAACATGCCATGATAGAGCTCTGCACAATGAAACATGCCATGATAGAGCTCTGCACAATGAAACATGCCATGATAGAGCTCTGCACAATGAAACATGCCATGATAGAGCTCTGCACAATGAAACCATCCCTTGATAAGCTCTGCACAATGAAACATGCCATGATAGAGCTCTGCACAATGAAACATGCCATGATAGAGCTCTGCACAATGAAACATGCCATGATAGAGCTCTGCACAATGAAACATCCCTTGATAGAGCTCTGCACAATGAAACATGCCATGATAGAGCTCTGCACAATGAAACATCCCTTGATAGAGCTCTGCACAATGAAACATGCCATGATAGAGCTCTGCACAATGAAACATGCCATGATAGAGCTCTGCACAATGAAACATCCCTTGATAGAGCTCTGCACAATGAAACATGCCATATAGAGCTCTGCACAATGAAACATGCCATGATAGAGCTCTGCACAATGAAACATGCCATGATAAGCTCTGCACAATGAAACATCCCTTGATAGAGCTCTGCACAATGAAACATGCCATGATAGAGCTCTGCACAATGAAACATCCCTTGATAGAGCTCTGCACAATGAAACATGCCATGATAGAGCTCTGCACAATGAAACATGCCATGATAGAGCTCTGCACAATGAAACATGCCATGATAGAGCTCTGCACAATGAAACATGCCATGATAGAGCTCTGCACAATGAAACATCCTTGATAGAGCTCTGCACATGAAACATCCCATGATAGAGCTCTGCACAATGAAACATGCATGATAGAGCTCTGCACAATGAAACATGCCATGATAGAGCTCTGCACAATGAAACATCCCTTGATAGAGCTCTGCACAATGAAACATGCCATGATAGAGCTCTGCACAATGAAACATGCCATGATAGAGCTCTGCACAATGAAACATCCCTTGATAGAGCTCTGCACAATGAAACATGCCATGATAGAGCTCTGCACAATGAAACATGCCTTGATAGAGCTCTGCACAATGAAACATGCCATGATAGAGCTCTGCACAATGAAACATGCCTTGATAGAGCTCTGCACAATGAAACATGCCATGATAGAGCTCTGCACAATGAAACATGCCTTGATAGAGCTCTGCACAATGAAAACATGCCATGATAGAGCTCTGCACAATGAAACATGCCATGATAGAGCTCTGCACAATGAAACATGCCTTGATAGAGCTCTGCACAATGAAACATGCCTTGATAGAGCTCTGCACAATGAAACATGCCTTGATAGAGCTCTGCACAATGAAACATGCCTGATAGAGCTCTGCACAATGAAACATGCCATGATAGAGCTCTGCACAAATGAAACATGCCTTGATAGAGCTCTGCACAATGAAACATGCCTTGATAGAGCTCTGCACAATGAAACATCCTTGATAGAGCTCTGCACAATGAAACATGCCATGATAGAGCTCTGCACAATGAAACATGCCTTGATAGAGCTCTGCACAATGAAACATGCCATTGATAGAGCTCTGCACAATGAAACATGCCTTGATAGAGCTCTGCACAATGAAACATGCCTTGATAGAGCTCTGCACAATGAAACATGCCTTGATAGAGCTCTGCACAATGAAACATGCCATGATAGAGCTCTGCACAATGAAACATGCCTTGATAGAGCTCTGCACAATGAAACATGCCATGATAGAGCTCTGCACAATGAAACATCCATGATAGAGCTCTGCACAATGAAACATGCCATGATAGAGCTCTGCACAATGAAACATGCCTTGATAGAGCTCTGCACAATGAAACATGCCATGATAGAGCTCTGCACAATGAAACATTCCTTGATAGAGCTCTGCACAATGAAACATGCCATGATAGAGCTCTGCACAATGAAACATGCCATGAAATAGAGCTCTGCACAATGAAACATGCCATGATAGAGCTCTGCACAATGAAACATGCCATGATAGAGCTCTGCACAATGAAACATGCCATGATAGAGCTCAGCACAATGAAACATGCCATGATAGAGCTCTGCACAATGAAACATGCCATGATAGAGCTCTGCACAATGAAACATGCCATGATAGAGCTCTGCACAATGAAACAATGCCATGATAGAGCTCTGCACAATGAAACATATCATGATAGAGCTCTGCACAATGAAACATGCCATGATAGAGCTCTGCACAATGAAACATGCCATGATAGAGCTCTGCACAATGAAACATGCCATGATAGAGCTCTGCACAATGAAACATGCCTTGATAGAGCTCTGCACAATGAAACATGCCTTGATAGAGCTCTGCACAATGAAACATGCCATGATAGAGCTCTGCACAATGAAACATGCCATGATAGAGCTCTGCACAATGAAACATGCCTTGATAGAGCTCTGCACAATGAAACATGCCATGATAGAGCTCTGCACAATGAAACATGCCATGATAAGCTCTGCACAATGAAACATGCCTTGATAGAGCTCTGCACAATGAAACATGCCATGATAGAGCTCTGCACAATGAAACATGCCATGATAGAGCTCTGCACAATGAAACATGCCTTGATAGAGCTCTGCACAATGAAACATGCCATGATAGAGCTCTGCACAATGAAACATGCCATGATAGAGCTCTGCACAATGAAACATGCCTTGATAGAGCTCTGCACAATGAAACATGCCATGATAGAGCTCTGCACAATGAAACATGCCATGATAGAGCTCTGCACAATGAAACATGCCTGATAGAGCTCTGCACAATGAAACATGCCTTGATAGAGCTCTGCACAATGAAACATGCCATGATAGAGCTCTGCACAATGAAACATGCCATGATAGAGCTCTGCACAATGAAACATGCCTTGATAGAGCTCTGCACAATGAAACATGCCATGATAGAGATCTGCACAATGAAACATGCCATGATAGAGCTCTGCACAATGAAACATGCCATGATAGAGCTCTGCACAATGAAACATGCCTTGATAGAGCTCTGCACAATGAAACATGCCATGATAGAGCTGTGCACAATGAAACATGCCTTGATAGAGCTCTGCACAGTGAAACATGCTTCGACAAAGCTCTAAGCATGAGCTAAACGTTGCCAACAACAGTCTGCTCAGCACCAAGCGCCATGTTTACATCACGGTGTCAGTGGCCAGATCCAGCTCATCACTTAACTAACTTAAGCCGCACAATTAGGAGGGAAAACTTTAGCCGATGTTTCGCTCTATCCTGAAGACAGGTCGGTTGCTGAAGTGAGAAGACAAGTGGGGTGAAGATAATACCAGGATAGTATGATTTATTATTATTAAAGATTAGCCGGTATTCTCCCGGCCCGGGCCTTTTCCAAGTGGTGGCCCGGCCTTGGCTCCCTCTTTAGGGAGTGTCTGAGACGTAAGTTTCCCATGGGAGGAGGCACAAGTACCTCCTCATCTTTGGGACCAACTGTCCCCAGGCCTAGCCACAAGCTAGGCCTCTCTGGTCTGCCATCCCCGCCCCAAGGGGGCAAATGGGAATGACAGTCTTATGAGCTAAAGGCTCGGACTCGGGCACCTACCCTACCCTAGAAGGGTTAGGCATGGTGTCGATCAAGGATAGGATTTTTTTATTTTTTTTTATTCGCCGGTATTCTCCCGGCCCGGGTCTTTTCCAAGTAGTGGTGACCCGGCCTTGACTCCCTATCTGGGGAGTATCTCGAGACCTAAGTCTCCCATGGGAGGAGGTACAAGTACCCCCTCATCTTTGGGACCAACTGTCCCCAGGCCTAGCCACATTTCCCGCCATCACGGGGCTCGTAGGGAGAAGCTAGGCCTCTGGTCTGCCATCTGCCCCGCCCCAAAGGAGTTCGTGGGGATGGCAGTCTTGTGAGCTGCAGATGGTAGCAAGCTCAGGCCTTCAAACCCCTATATAAGGATAGGATGAGTTAAATTAAAGATTAGCCGGTATTCTCCCGGCCCGGGCCTTTTCCAAGTGGTGGCCCGGCCTTGGCTCCCTCTTTAGGGAGTATCTGAGACCTAAGTCTCCCATGGGAGGAGGCACAAGTACCTCCTCATCTTTGGGACCAACTGTCCCCAGGCCTAGCCACAAGCTAGGCCTCTCTGGTCTGCCATCCCCGCCCCAAGGAGGCTAATGGGAATGACAGTCTTATGAGCTAAAGGCTCGGGCTCAGGCACCTACCCTACCCTAGAAGGGTTAGGCATGGTGTCGATGGATAGGATGAACTAGGGAGAGGCAACATTGGATAATATTCTGAGAAAAGGAAACACTAGGAAAAGATTATGTTAGTAATTATTGTGGTGTCTAGCTACAGTAGGTTAGATAAGCTAGACTTCATCAATAATAATAATTATTATTATTATTATATTCAAAAATCCGTATGAGTCACATATTTTTGCATGACCAACTGACCTATGATGGGTGTCGGGACACTCCCGCAGCCTGACCCACGTAACGTAGGTATTAATTTTAATACTAAGGCTAATATATACCTGGTGTATACCTGAAGAGAGTTTCGGGGTTCAATGCTCCCGCGGCCCGGTCTGTGACCAGGCCTCATGGTGGATCAGGGCCTAATCAACCAGGCTGTTACTACTGGCCGCACGTAATGCAACGTACGAGCCACAGCCCGGCTGGTCTGGTACTGACTTTAGGTGCCCGTCCAGTGCCCGTCCAGTGCCCGTTGGAAATGGTATAAAATACCGACAAGTTGATGTTTAAGACACATATGCAACAGTTAGGTATCTTTATTGTTGAAACGTTTCGCTCACATAGTAGTCTTCTTCAATCAAATACAAAGGCACCTGCTGCCTCTGTATATAACTAAAGGCTACTGTGTGGGCGAAACGTTTCAACAATAAGATACCTGTCGTAAATGTGTCTTCAATAAGGCTTATGTAGCTTTCCCCCCGTGTAAAATTATGTGTGTGTGTGTGTGGTGTGTGTGTGTGTGTGTGTGTGTGTGTGTGTGTGTGTGTGTGTGTGTATGTGTGTGTATGTGTGTGTGTGTGGTGTTGTGTGTGTGTGTGTGTGTTGTGTGGTGTGTGTGTGTGTGTGTGTGTATGTGTGTGTGGTGTGTGTGTGTGTGTGTGTATGTGTGTGTGTACATTTACAAAATCTTGTTAATATAGACCTTATATAATAAATTATAATTCTAAATTACCTCTCTCAACACAATCTTATATTTAGAATAAACAAAATGTCTCAATATCTTAGGCTAAATTTCATTAAATTTCTCTAACAGAATTTGCATTATGTTTAGTTGTGGGTCATCATACAACTAGACCAGCGTCAGGAAACACTTGTCCTGTTTCCTGACAAACATTATATCTATCACTATGCTTAACCAGGCTGTTGATGTTGGCCGCACGCACTCCAACGTATGGGCCACAGTGCGACTGATCAGGAACTCTTTAAGAACATATAAAATTTCCCTTGGAAGACAGCCAGGTGGCTGTTGGTAATTCCCTTCATGCATATACTGTATGAAGGGTGTTAAGAGTCTTGGTCCCTTTAAGTTTACATCATGGTGATGGGGAAGGAAGAGGTGACCATGACAATGTTTCAATTATGGGAGGGCCTGTGGTGACCGTACCTTTATACCCTTCAAGGGTTTCGAGTTTTCCTATTCTCCCTGCCCGGCGCTGGGCTAGACTTGTCTGGTGCTTACCTGGGCAACTAGGCTGTTACTGCAGTAGGCATGCTTCCCCACACATGTACTACAGCCTTGTTGATCTGACATTTGGCGGAGATTCGTGTACAATTTCGTTTTGACAATATCTAGACTTGTCTCAGCAGTGTTTCGTATGTCTTCTGATAAGATGTTAAAAAGTCTGGGGAGGAGATGGTGATACAATGTTCTCTTTTGTGCCCACGGCACCTTTACTTTTCACTAGGCTTATTTTACACATTCTTCCACATCTCTCACACCTTTGTATATATTATCATGTATTTCTCTCTTCCACTCCAGTGAGTACATAGGACTCTGAGGTGTTCCCAGTAATTTAAACGCTTCATTGGCTCCATACTGGTTGTAAATAATCATGGTAAGGCGTGTGACCACGGTAATGTTTGCATCATGGTTGGGGTGACTCAAGAGAGATAAGGGAAAGACCCAGGTAAGGAAAAAACAGCTGTCACCTTCACACCATTAATGAGCGAGGGTATACAACACCAACACCAACATTGATAGTCTTCCAGATTTGAACGTTTCCTGGTAGTACTCAGCCACGGAGTCGCCAGACATGGCAAGGCCGTTCTTATTTACTTATTTGTGATTAACGTACGTTTATACAGACTTGTGTAGTGTAATTCGACTTTACCAAACGTACCCTTACTTAACCAGACTTACAGAAAACAGTCTAAAGATAAGGGGAACGTTAATAAATTGAAGCTAGAATCCTCGTCAGAAAGTTAAACAGAGGATAAACAGTGTTACCACATAACTTGACAAAGTAATAAAGTTAAACAGAGGATAAACAGTGTTACCACATAACTTGACAAAGTAATAAAGTTAAACAGAGGATAAACAGTGTTACCACATAACTTGACAAAGTAATATTAATAGAATCTTTGTGTTTATGATGTCTTCGTTAATTAATTCCATTTGCCCTGTGTGCGCGAGAGCCCATCCTGAGTGATGGTACTTTGCAGACTTTTATTATTTACTGTACCTCGTATTTACGGTGGTTCAGTAGATACTGTACCTACAGTGGTACAGTAGTTACTGTACTTACAGTGGTTCAGTAGTTACTGTACTTACAGTGGTTCAGTAGTTACTGTACTTACAGTGGTTCAGTAGTTACTGTACTTACAGTGGTTCAGTAGTTACTGTACCTACAGTGGTACAGTAGTTACTGTACTTACAGTGGTTCAGTAGTTACTGTACCTACAGTGGTACAGTAGTTACTGTACTTACAGTGGTTCAGTAGTTACTGTACCTACAGTGGTACAGTAGTTACTGTACCTACAGTGGTTCAGTAGTTACTGTACCTACAGTGGTTCAGTAGTTACTGTACCTACAGTGGTTCAGTAGTTACTGTACTTACAGTGGTTCAGTAGTTACTATACCTACAGTGGTTCAATAGCTATTTTACCTACAGTGGTTCAGTAGCTATTGTACCTGGATGGAAATAAATGGTATAAAATACCGACACAATGGCAATATAAACACAAATGCAGTATAATGTGATCCTTTATTGACTACGTTTCGCCCACACAGTGGGCTTTTTCAAGTCACAAACAGAACTACCTGGGGTGCAAGGAACGCGAGTATTTATAGTCCGGCTGAGGTCAGGTGAAGAATGCTGCATCTGATGATGTACCGAGTTGGGTTGTAGAGTCTAAAAACTTGGGTAGCTTGGAAAGGAGACTGGACAAGTTTGTGAGCAGACCTTCTACAGTGTTCTTATGTGGGATAGCGATGAAGAAGTTTCTTGGCAAGTGGTTCAGCTATGTTATAGAAGCCACTATTCTGGTTGAAGTTGTCGGATATAGAAATAAGTGATGATTCCAGGATTCTTCGGTATTGGGTGTTGTCTTCTGTGGCGATAAGTCTTGAGTTTCTGTAGTTTATCAAGTGGTTGTGTGAATTACGGTGTTGTACGCAACCACTTGATAAACTACAGAAACTCAAGACTTATCGCCACAGAAGACAACACCCAATACCGAAGAATCCTGGAATCATCACTTATTTCTATATCCGACAAAATTCAACCAGAATAGTGCTTCTATAACATAGCTGAACCACTTGCCAAGAAACTTCTTCATCGCTATCCCACATAAGAACACTGTAGAAGGTCTGCTCACAAACTTGTCCAGTCTCCTTTCCAAGCTACCCAAGTTTTTAGACTCTACAACCCAACTCGGTACATCATCAGATGCAGCATTCTTCACCTGACCTCAGCCGGACTATAAATACTCGCGTTCCTTGCACCCCAGGTAGTTCTGTTTGTGACTTGAAAAAGCCCACTGTGTGGGCGAAACGTAGTCAATAAAGGATCACATTATACTGCATTTGTGTTTATATTGCCAGCTATTGTACCTACAGTGGTTCAGTAGTTACTGTACTTACAGTGGTTCAATAGTTACTGTACCAACAGTGGTTTAGTAGTTACTGTACCTACAGTGGTTTAGTAGTTACTGTACCTACAGTGGTTCAGTAGTGACTGTACCTACAGTGATGCAGTAGTTACTGTACCAACAGTGGTTTAGTAGTTACTGTACCTACAGTGGTTCAGTAGTGACTGTACCTACAGTGATGCAGTAGTTACTGTACCAACAGTGGTTTAGAAGTTACTGTACCTACAGTGGTTTAGCAGTTACTGTACCTACAGTGGTTCAGTAGTGACTGTAACAACTGTGGTTCAGTAGCTACTGAAGTCTCCTGGTTCAGGTATATTTCAGTATGATACTTCACACATTAAACTCATCCTGTGTAAAGGAATATGAGAGGTATACTCAGTTATCTCTGCTCCTCACATAATCAACGATGCAGAGGGGACAGGAGCACACTGTACATAACCTCCAGTTGCGTAAAAAAACAAAAAGTCATGTTTTAAATCTGTTGTTAAACCACCAAAATATTTAACACATTTGATTTCTACTCTGAGGTGTAAAATGGAAAATGTATTTGATAACACTGTTGGATAACTGCAAAGTGATAAGACGGAGACTTAAACCAGAGCACTATGTTTCCCTTTGCGGATACCTTTGATATACCTGTGAAGAGTTCTGAGAGTTTCACTACTCTCGGAGCCCGGTCACAGGCCAGGGTAACACTAGAACTTGCAAAAGAGTGTTATCCACTGAGGACAATGCAGATCTCCAAACTGATGTAAACCAAGTCTTCAAATGGGCCGCAGGAGACAATACATTGGTCATTTGAGGAAAATTTCAGTCATCCCTTTATGTAAAACTTGAGGAATTAAAAGCTAGAACAGAGCACAAGACAAATTCTAACCACACAAATGAGCGAAAAATTAATGTGAAGAATTCTGGAGTGATAATGTCGGAAGATGTCACCTTCAAGGATAACAACAATGTCATTATCACAACTGCGAGGAAAATGATAGGATGGATAATGAGAAACTTCAAAAACAAGGGATGCCAAGCCAATGTTGACCCTCTTTAAAGTCACTTGTTCTAAGTAGGCTTGAATGCTGGTATACACTAACAGCTCCCTTGCAAGGCAGGCGAAATTGCAGATCTGAAAGAATGTGCAGATGACCTTCACTGCATGTATAAGTTCGCTAAAACACCTCAATTTACTGGAAACGTTTGAAGTCCTTTGATCTGTACTCCTTGGAGCACAGGCGAGAAAAGTACGTCATAATTTACACCTGGAAAATCCATGAGGAACTGGTCCCAAATTTGCACACAGAAATCATTCTCTACGAAAGAAAAACTCGCCAGACGGTGCAACATCCCACCAATTAAAAATAAAAACAAGGGTGCCGTTAGTACACTGGGAGAAAAGACAATAAGGGTCAGGGGACCAAGACTGTTTAACAGCCTCCCATCGCACAAAAGGGGGATTACCAATAGACTTCTATCTGTCATCGAGAGGGAACTGGACAGACACCTAAAGTCAGTACCTCACCAGCCAGGCTGTGGTTCGTACGTTGGACTACATGTGTACAACAGTAACAGCCTGACTGATCAGACACTGAGCCACCGCGAGGCCTGGTCATGGACCGGGCCGCGAAGGCGTTGACCCCCGGAACACCCTGCAGGTGTACTCCAGGCAGGTAAGAAGTAACCTACTAAGAGAGGAAGGGGAACCCAAGTAAAGAATATTCTTAGATACTTGGGACTGGATGTGTTGTGTAGGTATGAAACAAGAGGATAATCATGGATTAAATAAAGAAGGGGGGGAGGGGGAAGGATCGGCGGGCAGTGTGGAAAGACAGTTTATCACTGGCGGGAAAACTACAATTTTACCATACTGGTGTCAGCACATTTACGAGGAGTGTTTTTAAAACGCATGGCAGCGAGGAGGATGAGGGCGGTGATGCCCGGTCTGAGACCCACCTACCTACCGACCGGCGTACCTACATACCCACCCATATACCTACCTACGTACCTAACTACATACCCATCTACTCTCCCACCCACCCTCGTACCCACCTTCCTACCCACCCACCTACCTATCTACCTACCCACCCATCTACCTAACTACCTACCCACCCACCCACCTACCTTCCTACCACCTGCCTACCTACCTACCTAACTACCCACCCATCTATATACCCATCTACTTTCCCACCCACCCTCCTGCCCACCCAACCACCTATCTACCTACCCACCTGCCTACCTACCTACGTGGGTTATGAAAAGAACGGAAGACATTATGGTACCATGGATGTCATACTTCTTAGGATGAATGAGGGATTGTCAGGATGACTTGTTCATGAAGGATGAAGAAAAACACGCATTCTATCAGTCATTCCTAGTCGCCAGATCTATCAGTCATCTAGCCAAGACACGCATTCTATCAGTCATTCCTAGTCGCCAGATCTATCAGTCATTCCTAGTCGCCAGATCTATCAGTCGTTCCTAGTCGCCAGATCTATCAGTCATTCTTAGCCACCAGACCAAACAATCACTCCTAGGAGGAGCACAGTTCCTAGCCACCACGTAAGCTTCGCCTCCCTGCCCCTACCCCACCTAACCCCCTAACCAACAATCTCCCCCAGGATCCCTGGGATTACTTGCTTGGTCACTGTTAAGACGAGGGATATCCGGTCCCCCGTGTACTGCTGCTGCCTCGCCCTTCATGTTCACTCTACACTAAACCAACTAAAATAACGTACACAACTCTCTCTCTCTCTCTCTCTCTCTCTTCTCTCTCTCTCTCTCCTCTCTCTCTCTCTCTCTCTCTCTCTCTCTCTCCGGGGTGGGAAACAGGGACAAGAGGGCAGAGGAATGTAATTATTTCTTTAGTTAGAGGGGGTTGAATTGGCTGTAAACGTAAGGTAGTCGAGGTGGTGGTGGTGGTGAAGGTGGTGGTGGTGGTGGTGGTGGTGGTGGTGGAGGTAGTGGTGGTGGAGGTGGAGGTGGTGGAGGTAGGGTGGTGGAGGTGGGGTAGGTGGTGTGGTGTGGAGGTGGTGGGAGGTTGGTGGTGTTGGTGGTGGTGGTGGTGGTGATGGTGGTGGTAGTGGTGGTGGAGGTGGTGGTGGAGGTGATGGAGATAGTGGAGGTTGTGGTGGTGGTGGTGGTGGTGGTGGTGGTGGTGGTGGTGGTGGTGGTGGTGGTGGTGGTGGTGGTGGAGGTGGTGGTGATGGTGGTGGTGGAGGTGGTAAAAATCGTGCACAGCGTCAAGAAAAGGCACGAGAGGACCAACGAGGACAGGTCTAGGAAATCTCCGACATGAGAGGACAAAAAGTGTGAGATCCGTAAGATTGGTGAGCGCACACACACACACACACACACACACACAACACACACACCACACACACACACACACACACACACACACGTCTGAGGCGCACATCAACCAAATAACTGCTGCAGCATACGGGCGTCTGGTAAACCTAACAATAGCGTTCCGATACCTCAGGAAGGACTCGTTCAAGACTCTGTACACCGTGTACGTTAGGCCCATACTGGAGTATGCAGGACCAGTTTGGAACCCACACCTGGTCAAGCACGTAAAGAAATTAGAGAAATGCTAGGATTTACAAGACTAGTCCCTGAGCTAAGGGAAACGTCACGAGGAGAGGTTAAGGGAAATCGACCTGACAACACTGGAAGACAGGAGGGATAGGGGGGATATGATAACGACATATAAAATACTGAGAGAAATTGACAGGGTGGATAGGACAGGATGTTCCAGAAATGGGACACAGCAACAAGGGGTCACAACTGGAAGTTGAAAACTCAGATGAGTCACAGGGATGTTAGGAAGTATTTCTTCAGTCATAGAGTTGTTAGGAAGTGGAACAATCTGGAGGGTGATGTAGTGGAGGCAGGATCCATACATAGCTTCAAGAAGAAGTACGATAAAGCTCTTGAAGCAGGAAGAGAGTGACCTAGTAGCGACTAGCGAAGAGGCGGGACCAGGAGCTATGATTCGACCTCTGCAACCACTAGTAGGTGAGTACACACATACACACGCACACACACACACCGGGGGCGGAAGTCACAGGTTGACGGTTCTAATTAGCTAGTCAGCAAGTACCGATAACACTCTTGTAGCGTCACCGTCATTGTCGCCGCTGCCGTCAACCACCACCATCAACCACCATCACTCCACCACCACCATCAACCACCATCACTACATCAACAACCACCGCCACTCCCACCACCACCATCAACCATCACCATCCACCATCAACCACCACCATCAACTACATCACTCACCACCACATCAACCCCATCACTCCATCAACAACCACCGCCACTCCCACCACCACCATCAACCATCACCACCACCACCATCAACCACCACCATCAACTACCATCACTCCACCACTACCATCAACCATCACCACTACCACCATCAACTACCACCACTCCCGCACCACTCCTGCAGGTGTTGAAAAACAGGTGTTTTGCAGGTGTTGTGTGTGTGTGTGGTGTGTGTGTGTGTGTGTGTGTGTGTGTTTTATTCTCTTACTCCAAAAATATACTAGTGGTAATTCTTACAATTAATGTCATAGATGCTGAGACTTAGAGTTGATCTGAGTGACTGTCAGTCAGTTCACAATGACAGTCAGTTCACAATGACAGTCAGTTCACAATGACTTTCATTCTAATTAACTTTGGATCAATTTTAATTGTAGATTAATTATTCACGTCGTGTACGAGTTCTGGACCTTAGCAGTTGTGACTTGTATACACCAGGTCACGTCTTTCTTAGGTACTCTTTATTCTTTACCTGGAGAAGGTTTAGGGGGTCAACGCCCCCGCGGCCCGGTCTGTGACCAGACTTCGTTGCCTCTGGTATGTAGTTTCTCCCAGAACTCATAGACCACTTGATATATAGACCAGTAATGTATATAGTAGCCTTGATATACCTTGGATATACCTTTAATGAGATTCGAGGCCGGCCATGGGCCATGCTCGTCTGGTGCTTGCCTGGTTAACCAGGCTGTTGCTGCTGGTGGTCCGCTGCCTCACATATCCACCACAGAATGGTTGATCTGGCACCTGGTGAAGATACTTGTCCAGATTCCTCTTGAAGGCTCCTACACTTGTTCCACCCGTGTTTCTGGTATCTTCTGGCAAGATGTTGAATAATCTGAAGACACGGATGTTGATACCATGTTCCCTTATTGTGCCCACCGCACCCCTGCTTTTCACTGTTGTACAACACTTTTGCAGTGTATGGAATCACTGACTGATATTCCTCATTGTAGCGTCTGCCAGTCCGTTTATAGTCTGTGTATTCTATCCTTATTTCATGACTACTGCTGCCTCTCTATTTAACTGAAGAAGACTACTGTGTGGGCGAAACGTGTCAACAATAATGATACCCAACTGTTACACATTTGTCTTAAATCTTCAACTTGTCGCTATTTTATACCACTTTTAACATCACCAGTAATCTTAGGCACCAGAATGACTTCAAAAGATGTCACTAGCTTGGTTTCACTCTACATATGGTAAGGTAGCAACAAATCATAAGGATTTTATTATATTTATTTATCGAAAAACTGTAAATTGTTCAGAGATGGAGTCCCATACCCTCCATTATGTGGTTACTATACGCCCATTATTTGGTTACCATAACCCCATTATTTGGTTCCCATATCCCCCATTATTTGGTTCCCATACCCCCCATTATTTGCTTCCCATACTCCATTATTTGGTTCCCATAACCCCATTATTTGGTTCCCATACCCCCATTATTTGGTTCTCATACCCCCACTATTCGGTTCCCATACCCCCCATTATTTGGTTCGCATGCCCCCCATTACTTGGTTTCCATAACCCTATTATTTGGTTACCATCCCCATTATTTGGTTATCATATCCCCCCCATTATTTGGCTCCCATAATCCCATTATTTGATTACACCCAAGGGGTCTGGGTACCCCTGGTTAAGAACCGGGTATTAGACTACCTGCATGACCGGGTGGTTCTGTATGTAGAACCATAACCACCACAACCATCATCTCTACCACCACCACCACTACCCCCACAGAGCACAGGCTGAGTTTGCTGGTTGTCATGTTGTCCTGGGAGTCAGTCATCTCACCAGCAGGAGAGCTGGACGTCATAACTGTGTCCTGAGCAGTGAGTACCTCCGGGAGGGTATCGGAGGTTAGAGTTGAGTAGCGGTACCGTCCGGTGGGCGGGGGAAGGGAGGCCGGTGGGGGGGCAGATAGGTGGGGGAAGGCTGGTGGGGGTGGATCAGCGCGTGCACTCCGGCCCTGGGAGGTGCACCAAGTGCCAAATATGGAGGAAGCCTCGGCTAGCGTGACCCAACCCCACCACCACTAGAACATACACAACCACCCCCCTACCGCCACCACCCCCCAACACCTCCCCCACCACTGCCATCACCGTCATTACGTGAGACCAGCTCCTCCTGACTAGATTTCTGAGGAATGGGACCTAAGTACTGTTCCATTCAGAACCAGGTAGATACAAGTTAGAGATAGACGCTCCCTGGGTTGGCGACGACGAAGACTCACAGAACTTCTCGAAGGTCGCAGACGTTGTGAAGAACAATCACTAGTTAGAAAAATGGAAAACACTGAGCTCAATATATCAAAGAGCGCCCAGGAGAGATAACGAGATAGAAAAAAAAGAAAACCATAAAAAAAATTGAAAAGGGTCAAAATACTTTTCCTCATATATAAAATCAAGGTCAAAAACCACATCCAGTATCGGCTCTTAAAGAAATGAGTAAAATACTTAACTGACAATATGTCTCTGTGTTTAGTGAGTCATTAATCAGATTCAAAATCCTCAATCCAAATGAAATTATCCATGAACGAGACTCAAAACTCTGCCGACATCTTCCAAGTTTTTGATCATAACCGATAGCAAAGACATTATAAATTATCAAAATCTGTGAAAGGATTTTAAGAAACAGCAGAGTTGCACAACCCAGGGCAGCGTGAGTTTAGAGCAGGTCGTTCCTGCCTCTCACAACTAATGACCACTATGACATGGTCTTAGATGCACTGGAAGACAAGCAAAATGCAGATATGGTATATACAGACTTTGCCAAATCCTTTGACAAGGGTGACCATAATGTTACAACGCACAGATTGTTGTACAAGGAGTAACAGGAAAAGTAGGTAGAGTACCTGGAGTACCTGGAGGTTATTCCGGGATCACGCCCCGCGCCCGGTCCACGACCAGGCCTCCGATGGATCAGGGCCTGATCAACTGGGCTGTTACTGTGGCGCACGCAGTCCGACGTACGAGCCACAGCCCGGTGATCCGCACTGACTTAGGTATCTGTCCAGCTCTCTCTGAAGCAGCCAGGTTTTGGCAATTCCCTAATCTTGAGGAGTGTTGAACAGTATTGGCCCGACACTTATGGTGTTCTCAGGACCAATGGCGCCCTACTTTATGCGATTTGCATCGCCTGCCCAGTCTTTATTCGTAGGGAGTGATTCTGTGTGCAGATTTGGACATCTTCCAAGATTTTCAAGTGTAGATTAGTAATACTCTCCCTCTGCGTTCCAACGAGTACAAGTCAAGTGTCCAAGCGTCCGAGTTAGGGCTTGACAACTACTCAGTAAAGGATCTCTGTACACTCTCTAGATCTGGATTTCACCTGCAAGGATGAGTAATAGTGACAAAGTAAAATCAGTGGCTGCCACACTGAAATTTATTTTCTGTACATGTACAAGGTATACAGACCATAGCTGACATCAATGACATACTACTACATAGAAAGCCGCTTGTTATGTAGAGCATTTCCCGCAAATTAGGTCAGTTTTGTCCCAAGATGTGACCCACACCAGTCGACTACCACCCAGGTACCCATTTTACTGATATGGAACATAGACAACCGGTGTAAGGAAACACGTCCAATGTTTCCACCCTCGCCGGGAATCGAACCCAGACCCCTCACCGTGTGAAGCGAGAGTTTTAGCCACCAGGCCACGGGGCACCAATAGCACTGTATCATCTTCAGCAGGCGATGCTAGTCTGTATGTGAGTGACATTCACTGAGGACACTGACATCTTCCAGTGGGCCACTGATATCTTCCAGTGGGCCACTGTCAACATCTTCCAGTGGGCCACTGACAACATCTTCTAGTTGGCCGCTGACATCTTCCAGTGGGCCACTGAGAACATCTTCCAGATGGCCGTGACAACATCTTCCAGTTGGCCGCTGACGTCTTCCAGTGGGCCACTGACAACATCTTCCAGTGGGCCACTGGAAAATTTCAGTTACTCCGTTATGAAAAATTGAGAATATAAAAACTGGAAGGGAGCACGACGGAAACAAACCACTGGAGATAGTGAACGATTTATTTGAAAGGTAATGTGTCACAAGATCTCACCTTGAAGGATCACACAGTGTCACTATCACAACCGCAAGGAAAATGAGTCTGGATAGCCGTAACCTCGAAATAAGAGATGGCAAGCCAGTGACGACACCCTTCACCACCCTTGTACCAGTAGTAGTGGTAATAGTAGTAGTAGTAGTAGTAGAAGTAGTAGTAGTAGTAGTAGTAGTAGTCCTGTTAACAGCTGTATAATTATCAGTTACAGCTGCAGGCAGCTACAGTTGCGTTAAGTTAAAGCCTATAGATCGCTGTATTAATTATAGGCGAATTATAGGCAAGCGTAACACCTGTAACTCACAACACCTGTAAACAGGTGCGCTACAAATTACATATGATGACCAGGTTACAAGTTAATTATAGTCGTAACGTATAATTTAGTTATAGACGTGAGGAGGGTGGGATGGGTGGTTATAGACGATTTAAAGACTACAGACAGAACAAATTACACATGTACAAAGAGCAGGTGTGTGTAGATAAGTGTAGGTGTGTGTAAATGTGGGTTTGTGAGTGTGTATAATTGCAGGTGTGTATGTGTAGATAATTGCAGGTGTGTACAATCGCAGGTGTGTATAATTGCAGGTGTGTTTAATCACAGGTGTGTATAATCACAGGTGTATAATTGCAGGTGTGTATAATTGCACGTTTGTATAATAGCAGGTGTGTGTATAATTGCATGTGTGCTTAATCGCAGGTGTGTATAATCAAAGGTGTGCATAATTGCAGGTGTGTTTAATCACAGGTGTGTATAATACAGTGTGTATAATTGCAGGTGTGTTATAATTGCAGCGTTGTATAATCATAGGTGTGATAATTGCATGTGTGCTATATTGCAGGTTGTGTATAATAGCAGGTTGTGCATAATTGCAGGTGTGTTTTAATCAAGTGTGTATAATCACAGGTGTATGCGTTTATAATTGCAGTGTATAATCACATGGTGTAGTATAATTGCAGGTGTGTTATCGCAGGTGTGTATACAGGTGTATTACAGCAGGTGTGTCATAATGCAGGTTGTATAGCATGTGTGTAGAAATCAGATTGTGTATAATTGCAGTGTATTATAATCCGGTGTGCGTATAATTCAAGGTGTGTATAATCAAAGGTGTAGAAAATTACATGTGTGTACTAACTCGCAGTGTGCGAAGTTATTCACACAGGGTGTCGTTAAGAGGTGGTTCAATCTTAGAAAGTCGATTTTTAATGCGAGTAGCTATATACGTCTCGGGTGTGAATTCTAAGGGTTGTATAATTATAAGTGTTAAGCAAATTACATTGGTGACTAATTGCAGTCGAAGTTATACAAGGGGGGGAGGGAGGTAAACGAGTGAAGCGACTGGTGTGACGCAGCACACTCAGTTGGCAATTATGGCTGTAGAGGATTAAAGGTACAAGCAAATTATAGTTGAAGTTAATAGGCAGGAGATGACAAGCCTGGGATAGATTAGGTGGATAAATGGAAAAAGGAAAATAATAGAGGGATAATTGTGGTTAGATGTGGTTGTTAGAATTCTCTGTGGCTCGGGGGGGGGGGTTGGAGCAGTCTTTGAATGCTTTGTTGATAGTCTTGGGGAGTCTGATCGCATTTGCTTAAGAAGCTCCTTGTGACTTGTACCCTGGAAGCTGCGTGTCACTAGCACGTTAAGAGACCATACAATAAGTGTCAGGGGCCCGAGACTGTTCAACTGCCTCCCAGCATACATAAGGGGGATTACCAACAGACCCCTGGCAGTCTTCAAGCTGGCACTGGACAAGCACCTAAAGTCGGTTCCTGACCAGCCGGGCTGTGGCTCGTACGTTGGTTTGCGTGCAGCCAGCAGTAACAGCCTGGTTGATCAGGCTTTGATCCACCAGGAGGCCTGGTCACAGACCGGGCCGCGGGGGCGTTGACCCCCGGAACTCTCTCCAGGTAAACTCCAGGATGTCAGTAACGTGTTAAAAGTATCTAGCCAAGACAGGGGTGGAAAAAGACACTTGTGTATAGTTCTGGACATTTATTAAAAGAAAACGTTAAGCCACGAGTGACTTCTTCAGTCCTAATACAGAGATAACTAAGAAAGGAATACAGTGGCAGGAATCAGGTGGAAGGTCCCCTAGGTAGTAGTAGTAGTAGTAGTAGTAGTAGTAGTAGTAGTAGTAGTAGTAGTAGTAGTAGTAGTAGCAGCAGCAGCAGCAGCAGCAGCAGCAGCAGCAGCAGCAGCAGCAGCAGCAGCAGCAGCACCAGCAGCAGCAGCAGCAGTAGTAGTAGCAGCAGCAGTAGTAGTGGTAGTAGTACAATTGTGGTGAGACGGGTTGGGTTAGAGAAGGACGTGTTAACATCATGTCACATCGGTCTCAGAAATGGGTAATATGCGTGATATCAATTTGGATATAGTGTAACATCGAGACTTTTGTGTATAGTGTTATTGACAGAAATCAACGCAGCACTCATAACGCATCCGCCGTACTTAAATCTTCTTAAATGACATGCAGCACAACAGAATTCATAAGGTGTCCAACATCGTCCTATGTTGAGACACATGCGGTTTCCACGGTCATCACGGCTGCAGCGTTATTTGTGTTCTTGATCTAATATCGGAAATCTGGCTTGTTACCACCAATTTACTTTGTCACACATCCCACATGGAAATAGGTATACTCCTGCACTTACAGAGTTATTTCATTTTAAACGAAGTTTCATGGAATCTTGGAACAGAGGACATCTACACACCTTCTTCCACTGGGGATTCTGCCTACTGTGACATGTCTTCGCTGCTGTCCACCTCCTTCCCTGTCGTGTATACAGCACCAAGCTGCACACGGTGCTTCAGTCCTCAAGACTGGTTACTCTCCACCAATCCAAGCTGAGGGCTGATTACCTCATCTTTTGTATACAAGTCTCCACATTATGTCTGTATTGTACTGATAAGCCAATTGGATGCGCGATACGTTCTACAATAAAAGAAACCCAAATGTTGCACATTGTTTTGAATTTATCTTGTCCGACGTAACTATTATTGTCGTTCCTTGTTAGATACGATTAACGAATGAAGCAGGGTGTCACTAGACTTAAGGACCTACTAAGTTCAGGGGACTAACTGTTCAACTGCTCCACAGCACACATAAGATAGACCTGGCAGTCTACAATATAAAGACCAAAGTCAGTGTTCTAATTGGCATCGTACGTTGTTTGCGTTAGCAGAAAGTGGTTGATCAGCTTGATTCACTACTGAGACGACTAAAACTTCTTATTATCTCAGGTAATACCATCATGAACAAATTGCACTGTCAACGTGTACAAGTCATGTACCATCAGCTAATAACTGATTTAAAATATATTTTTTATTTATTTCTTAAATAGTTTATGGTATTTAAATAAAATGTAACTCTTTTTACTGTGATTTTTTGCCCGTGACCTTTTTTTCCAAACACCACTAGTGGACAAAACCACTAGTGGAAGTAGGTCTTGCCTATAGATACCACTTCACAAGTGTACTTCCTACAACACTCTTCAGTGTTCTGATATTCAGAACACACCTACTGTCTCTTCTATTCTCACCTTACTATTCACCTAACATATTTTCTGGTATTCACTTCACCTGACCTGTCTGCTACCTTTCTTCTCTTTTGCTCTCTCAGTCGTGACTTGACAATGGTTCGAAAACGTCGTTTAAATTTCCTTCGCCGAATTGTGGATTAGTTGTGAAATCATTTTCTTCAACTTCCCATAGCTCACTAATTTTGTCTTCGTTGAGTACATCTGTGCGGTCCACTAGATGGCTGTGGTGGTGTGGCCCACTACAAGACTGTGTATGGTGGACCAGGTCTTGCAGAGGATCAAGGCCTGGTCAAACAGACTGTTAACTGCTGGTCCCACACAGTCCAGCACAGTACATCTTAATATCTCTATGGTTCACCAATTTGGCTACCATCTATGTTCCCTGGCTCACTTCCTCGCTTCTCCAAACACATTGTCCCTATGTACTCCATCCAATATTAGGAGGGAGAGAGAGAGAGATACATGGTAATATATACCTGGAAGGTACTCTTGGGCCTCGTCCAAAATCTGCACACTGCCATAACAACATATTAGAGCGAGAGATATGGAAGTGCAAAATAAACCCAGTTAAAAGGAGGGGTGCGGGGGGCACAATAAGGGAACACTGTATTAACATCCGTGGCCCCAGACTATTCAACATCCTACCAAAAGATATCAGAAACACTGTTGGAACAAGAGGAAACTGGACAAGTATCTTTATCAGGTGCCAGATCAACCTAGGCTGTGATGCATATTTGGGACAGCGGACCTCCAGCAGCAGCAATCTGATTGAACAGACTAGCATCAGACAAGCCTGACCCATGGCCGGGCTCCGGGAGTAGAAAGACTCTCGAAACTCATCAAAGGTATATCAAAGGTAGTATACAAGACGAGGAATTTGACACATATACAACACCTAATGAAGAATAGGACACCTTTACAACATCTGGGTACCTTTAATTTGTAGACGTTTCGCCATCCAGTGGCTTTATCAATACAAAATGTGAAGACTGAAGAAATATGTACAAAAGACGAGGTAATCAGTCCCTCAGCCTTGGGATTTCTGAAGAGTACCGTAATCTTCAAGACTATGGTACTCATCACCACTTCCAAGAGTACCGTAGTCACCACCAACGCCAAAGCTGAGGGACTGATTACCTCGCCTTTTGAATACAGTTCTACTGTCTTTCTATTATGTCTCTGAATTTGTACTGATAAAGCCACTCGATGGCGAAACGTTTACTATTGATAAAGATACCCAGATGTTTCACATGTCTAATTTTTCAAATATTATCAACATTAATCAATGATTTGTTGATTGATGTGGCCACAGGTATCTGGGAATCACTTCTCAAGTATATATCCCGGAAACACTGTACAAAATATGACTGATTTACCGGAGGCCTGGTCATGGGCCGGGTCGAGGGGGCGTTGATCCCTGGAATACCCTCCAGGTATACTCCAGGTAGGTAGTTCCTAACTTCTAGTAACTCCAACTGGTACAGGAGTGTCAGAAATAAGAGATATCTGTTACACAAGTGACTTGTTTATCTACCATGGCTTCCACTGTGTAGATAGTAGAAACGTGTAGAATACATGTCAATAATGTGAATGGAACATTTCACACTTCCGAAACGTCGTCTTAACTGTGTTTTCCCGGAAAGTGTAGGTTACCTAGATTATTATTGTGTATACATAAATACTTCGTAGAACCAACAGGGTGATACAACACTTGGTGTCATTATTAAGTATCTTTATTGAGGAAGACACTCGGTGGCGAAACGTTTCAACAGTCAAGATACCCCAGTGTTGGACAAGTGCCTAATTCATTATTATTATTATTATAATGTTGGGGAAACGCTATACCAATAGTGGTCATACAGTTCATGGGTAACGGTAACATAGCTTGGTATATACACGTCTCCCTTGTCGTAGTAACTACGACGTAGTTCATTGGATCACCTGGGGATTGTCGTGTCAATACAAATGTACATAAGCAGGTGTTTGACTGACCTCGAAGTAGATGGTGGTGTCCGTGTGTTGCTGACCGTCGTCAGCCCTGACAGTGAGCTGATACTCGCTTTTGGTTTCCCGGTCGAGGGTGTCCTGCAGGCTGAGGTGTCCTGTAGCGGCATCCAGAGTAAACTTGTTGTCGTCACCGCCCACCAGGGAGTAGGTGATGGTGCCCAGGGTGTCAGGGTCGGTGGCCCTCAGGGTAGCTATCCACCGCCCGGCTAACATGTCTTCGGATACAGTGAAGCGCAGAGGCGACTCCCCGAAGGATGGCGGAGAGTCGTTCTTGTCCAGCACAGACACCCGCACCTGCAACACACGAGGGCATTAGAACCACTTTCTGCCTTCAACACATACATTCTACACACCTGTAACACATATTTTATATACCATCAATACCTGTGAAACTTATTTTGGATGACAATACATAGATAGTCACGCAAAGTAGGTGAGCGGTGGTCAGATCTCATTAAATCCTATTCCACATGAACAGTACTCACAATAATAATAATAATAATAATAATAATAATAATAATAATAATAATGATGATAATAATAATAATAAAGCACTTGCAACGTAAAAAAATACTTTATACTTCCCCAGCCAATGACCGAGGAAATATAATGAATAATGTATTAATGTTGGTAGAATTATCGATAATATGTTAGGTAAAAGGACACAAGAACGACTAATGTGACATTTTATTGTGGCAACGTTTCGCTCTCCAGGAGCTTCGTCAAGCCGTAACGGCTTGATGTCGACACATTGTGAGAGGAAGAAATTAATTCTAACATATTCAGTAATAACGACGAACCAGGGTAGTATATAACAGTGATATTTACATCTTGGTGGTGTACACGAGCCATCAAGGCACCTCGGGGGTCAACGCTCCCTCGGCTCGGTCCCAGACCAGGCCTCCTGGAGAATAAAGGCCTGATCAACCACGCAATCCAACGTACGGATCACAGCCCGGCGGATCAGAGGCCTCGAAAAAGCTTGTTTAACTCAACATACAGTGCTCGCCCAACACTGGTTTTCGTTGGTGACACCGACAGACACACCAAAAGCGGTGTTTTATCATCCATTGTGAATAACTCGAAAGTGTGTATGTAACCACAGGAGTGCCCCAAGGCGGTGACCTTGGCCCTCTGCTATTCTTTTGCCTGTTACCAATGACGAGAGTTCTTTTACTCTCGTAGTCGGCTTGAAGCTAGACTTCCATCTCATCAATTAAGCTAATATTGGCAGCAGCAACGCAGGCCTACATAACCATCACATCCTGACTGACTCGACACTATTACTACCGAAAATGTCTGTCTCCTTTTCAGCAATAGTGCAGCCACTGAAGACACACAGTAAAACTACAAGCCACGAACAACCAGAATTTCCAGCGAGTCAGAGAAAAATATTATGTTCCACGAAGACAAATTTCTGCTCCTCGGAATGTAACACTGGAGAAGAATACATCATTTAAACCATATTATACAACAGAATAAAAGTGTATGAGACCTGGGAGTCATCATGTCGGAAGAGCTTAAGTTTAAAGAAGACAAGAGAGGTATCACTACTTAAAACAAAACAAGACAGACTGGTAAATAAACATTTTCCCTAACAACAGATGCAAGAGACAATGATATTTTTTTTTTAAAGGCGGCTGTACCTCACACTGTACTGTTGAGGAATGAGACGTTTGTGCAACATTTAGGAATCTTTAGTGAGGAAACGTTTCGCCAGTCAGTGGCTTCCTCAGTCCTACACAGAGAAGAACAGTAAAAGATGAGGAGGGAAATGAGGTAATCAGTCCCTCATCCTGGAGTCGATATGTTCAGACCATCAGTCTCGAAATTGGAGTGAATACATCGACTCCAGACTGAGGGACTGATTACCTCATTCTCCTCCTCATCTTTCACCGTTCTTCTCTGTAATGGACTAAAGAAGCCACTGGGTGGCGAAACATTCAATAAAGATTCCCATATGTTACACAACTATCTCATTCTTTAACTTATCGGTTTTGTAAACCAGTCCATCACACACCTTTACCTTTGATATACCTTTCAAGAGTTTCGAGAGTTTCACTACTCTCGGAGTAGTGTACCAGTACAGTACCAGTACGTTTTGGAGACATGTAGACTATCGCTGGAACATTCGCTGGCCGTAGTTCATCGGGGCAAATAGCCAGGTTCCCGGGAAGACTTCAAGTACCTCAATCTTGTCTACTCCCCGGAGCAAACACCAGACAACTATAATTTACACTCGGCAAATACCAGACGAACTGAATGAAAACCTGGACCGTGAGATGACCCGTACGGGAACAAGAGGGTCAGCAGACACTGCAAAAGAACAACCACTGGAAAGCAGAGTACACTGTGAGATAACAATACGAACACCAAGGGTACAATTCCTTTACACGCGAACCTTGCAAACATAACAGGAAGTTACCACAGGAGTCGAAGCTGTCTTTAAAAGAAGACTTTGAGAGCTTTCTGCAAAATATTAACGGGTAACCAGAGCCCTCTTAATAATTCCCAATTAGCCAGCCCTCTTAATAATTCCAAATTAGTCAGCCCTCTTAATAATTCCCAATTAGCCAGCCCTCTTACTAATGACCAATTTAGCCAGCCCTCTTAGTAATGACCAATTTAGCCAATCCTCTTAGTAATGACCAATTTAGCCAATCCTCTTGGTAATGACCAATTAGTCAGTCCTCTTAGTAATGACCAATTAGCCAACCCTTTTGGTAATTCTCAATTAACCAGCCCTCTTATAGTAATTCCCAGTGATAATAGAAGGAAGGCTGAGGAAAACTTATCAGTGGCCGGTCAGCCGGGCTGTAGTTTGTACGATGGATTGCGTTGGATTGCGTGGTTGATCAGACTGATCCACCACGAGGCCTGGTCAAGGACTGGGCCCCGGGGACGATAACCCTCCGGAACGACCTCCGGGAAGACCACCTAATCAGCCTAATCACCTATCTACAGGGAGCGTGTTTCGGGGTCAACGCCCCCGCGGTCCGGTCCATTACCAGGTCTCGCGTGTACTTGTCACACACAGCTCATCTTTCACAAAAATATTTATAAATTAATGGGTTTAAAATATTTCTCTTTCTCAAAATACAGTAAAAAAAAAATGTACACAAACACACACGTACACAAACACGAGCAGACACGATCTACAAGCACGAGCAGACACGATCTACAAGCACGAGCAGACACGATCTACAAGCACGAGCAGACACGATCTACAAGCACGAGCAGACACGATCTACAAGCACGAGCAACACGATTACAAGCACGAGCAGACACGATCTACAAGCACGAGCAGACACGATCTACAAGCACGAGCAACACGATCTACAAGCACGAGCAGACACTATCTACAAGCACGAGCAGACACGATCTACAAGCACGAGCAGACACGATCTACAAGCACGAGCAGACACGATCTACAAGCACGAGCAGACACGATCTACACGCACGAGCAGACACGATCTACAAGCAAGAGCAGACACGATCTGCAAGCACGAGCAGACACGATCTACAAGCACGAGCAGACACGATCTACAAGCACGAGCAGACACGATCTACAAGCACGAGCAGACACGATCTACACGCACGAGCAGACACGATCTACAAGCAAGAGCAGACACGATCTACAAGCACGAGCAGACACGATCTACACCACGGCAGACACGATCTACACGCACGAGCAGACACGATCTACAAGCAAGAGCAGACACGATCTACAAGCACGAGCAGACACGATCTACACGCACGAGCAGACACGATCTACAAGCACGAGCAACACGATTTTACACGCACGAGCAGACACGATCTACAAGCAAGAGCAGACACGACTACAAGCACGAGCAGACACGATCTACACGCACGAGCAGACACGATCTACAAACACGAGCAGACACGATCTACAAGCAAGAGCAGACACGATCTACAAGCACGACAGACACGATCTACACGCACGAGCAGACACGATCTACAAGCAAAAGCAGACACATCTACAAGCGCGAGCAGACACAATCTACAAGCACGAGCAGACACGATCTACAAGGACGCGCAGACACGATCTACAAGCACGAGCAGACACGATCTACAAGCGCGAGCAGACACAATCTACAAGCACGAGCAGACACGTTACAAGGACGCGCAGACACGATCTACAAGCACGAGCAGACACGATCTACAAGCACGAGCAGACACGATCTGCAAGCACGAGCAGACACGATCTACAAGCAAGAGCAGATACGATCTAAAAGCACGAGCAGACACGATCTACAAGCACGAGCAGACACGATCTACAAGCACCAGCAGACACTATCTACAAGCACGAGCAGACACGATCTACAAGCACGCGCAGACACGATCTACAAGCACGAGCAGACACGATCTACAAGCACGAGCAGACACGATCTACAAGCACGAGCAGACACGATCTACAAGCGCGAGCAGACACAATCTACAAGCACGAGCAGACACGATCTACAAGGACGCGCAGACACGATCTACAAGCACGCGCAGACACGATCTACAAGCACGCGCAGACACGATCTAGAAGCACGCGCAGACACAATCTACAAGCACGAGCAGACACGATCTACAAGCACGAGCAGACACGATCTACAAGCACGAGCAGACACAATCTACAAGCACGAGCAGACACGATCTACAAGCACGAGCAGACACGATCTACAAGGACGCGCAGACACGATCTACAAGGACGACAGCAACGATCTACAAGCACGAGCAGACACGATCTTACAAGCACGAGCAGACACAATCTACAAGCACGAGCAGACACGATCTACAAGCAAGAGCAGATACGATCTAAAAGCACGAGCAGACACGATCTACAAGCACGAGCAGACACGATCTACAAGCACCAGCAGACACTATCTACAAGCACGAGCAGACACGATCTACAAGCACGCGCAGAAACGATCTACAAGCACGAGCAGACACGATCTAACAAGCACGAGCAGACACGATCTACAAGCACGAGCAGACACGATCTACAAGCGCGAGCAGACACAATCTACAAGCACGAGCAGACACGATCTACAAGGACGCGCAGACACGATCTACAAGCACGCGCAGACACGATCTACAAGCACGCGCAGACACGATCTAGAAGCACGCGCAGACACAATCTACAAGCACGAGCAGACACGATCTACAAGCACGAGCAGACACGATCTACAAGCACGAGCAGACACAATCTACAAGCACGAGCAGACACGATCTACAAGCACGAGCAGACACGATCTACAAGGACGCGCAGACACGATCTACAAGGACGAGCAGACACGATCTACAAGCACGAGCAGACACGATCTACAAGCACGAGCAGACACAATCTACAAGCACGAGCAGACACGATCTACAAGCACGAGCAGACACAATCTACAAGCACGAGCAGACACAATCTACAAGCACGAGCAGACACGATCTACAAGCACGAGCAGACACGATCTACAAGGACGCGCAGACACGATCTACAAGGACGAGCAGACACGATCTACAAGCACGAGCAGACACGATCTACAAGCACGAGCAGACACGATCTACAAGGACGCGCAGACACGATCTACAAGCACGAGCAGACACGATCTACAAGCACGAGCAGACACGATCTACATTAGCATTCTTGGAAACCGAAGAACCGGATCAGCCTGATGTCTGTCATCTTAGAAGTGGAGCAGTAATGTACCCGGTGGCAGCACCTCCTTCAAGACCTGGATGCACCAGGCTGTTACTGCTAGCGGCCCGCACGTACACCACCGCCCCCTCCACATCCTCTTGTCACTGCATACTGCTGGATCACTACTGCTGTGACCTGAAACCTGTCACTTGCTTCGAGAGTTTTGTCGCCGCTCTTGCAGCAGTAGTGATCCAGCAATAGTGATCTAGCAGTAGTGATCCAGCAGTGGTGATCCAGCAGTAGTGACCCTGCAGTAGTGATCAAGCAGTGGTGATCCAGCAGTAGTGATTCAGCAGTAGTGATCGAGCAGCGGTGATCCAGCAGTAGTGATTCAGCAGTAGTGATCGAGCAGTGGTGATCCAGCAGTAGTGATCCAGCAGTAGTGATCCAGCAGTAGTGATCCAGCAATAGTGATCGAGCAGTGGTGATCCAGCAGTAGTGATCCAGCAGTAGTGATCCAGCAATAGTGATCGAGCAGTGGTGATCCAGCAGTAGTGATCCAGCAGTAGTGATCCAGCAATAGTGATCGAGCAATGGTGATCCAGCAGTAGTGATCCAACAGTAGTGATCGAGCAGTGGTGATCCAGCAGTAGTGATCCAGCAGTAGTGATCAAGCAGTAGTGATCGAGCAGTGGTGATCCAGCAGTAGTAATCTAGCAGTAGTGATCCAGCAGTGGTGATCCAGCAGTAGTGATCCAGCAGTAGTGATCCAGCAGTAGTGATCGAGCAGTGGTGATCCAGCAGTAGTGATCCAACAGTAGTGATCGAGCAGTGGTGATCCAGCAGTAGTGATCCAGCAGTAGTGATCCAGCAATAGTGATCCAGCAGTAGTGATCCAGCAGTGGTGATCCAGCAGTAGTGATCCAGCAGTAGCGATCCAGCAGTAGTGATCCAGCAGTAGTGATCCAGCAATAGTCATCCAGCAGTAGTGATCCAGCAGTGGTGATCCACCAATAGTGATCCAGCAGTAGTGATCCAGCAATAGTGATCTAGCAGTAGTGATCCAGCAGTAGTGATCCAGCAGCAGTGATCGAGCAGTGGTGATCCAGCAGTAACGATCCAGCAGTAGTGATCCAGCAATAGTAATCTAGCAGTAGTGATCCAGCAATAGTGATCTAGCAGTAGTGATCCAGCAGTGGTGGTCCAGCAGTAGTGATCCAGCAGTAGTGATCCAGCAGTGGTGATCCAGCAGTATCGATCCAGCAGTAGTGATCCAGCAGTAGTGATCCAGCAGTAGTGATCCAGCAGTGGTGATCCAGCAGTAGTGATCCAGCAGTGGTGATCCAGCAGTAATGATCCAGCAGTAGTGATCCAGAATTAACGATCCAGCAGTAATGATCCAGCAGTAGTGATCCAGCAGTAATGATGCAGCAGTAGTGATCCAGCAGTAGTAATCCAACAGTAGTGATCCAGCAGAAGTGATCCAGCAGTAATGATCCAGCAGTAGTAATCCAACAGTAGTGATCCAGCAGTGATCCAGCAGTAGTGATCTAGCAGTAGTGATCCAGCAGAATTGATCCGGCAGTAATGATCCAGCAGTAATAATCCAATAGTAGTGATCCAGCAGTGATCCAGCAGTAGTGATCCAGCAGTAGTGATCCAGCAGTAGTGATCCAGCAGTAGTAATCCAGCAGTAGTGATCCAGCAGTAGTGATCCAGAAGTAGTAATCCAACAGTAGTGATCCAGCAGTGATCCAGCAGTAGTGATCAAGCAGTAGTGATCCAGCAATAGTGATCCAGCAGTAGTGATCTAGCAGTAGTGATCCAGCAGTAGTGATCAGCACAAGTGAACCCAGCAGTAATGATCTAGCAGTAGTGATCCAGCAGTAGTGATCCAGCACAAGTGATCCAGCAGTAGTGATCCAGCAGTAGTGATCCAGCAGTAGTGATCCAGCACAAGTGATCCAGCAGTAGTGATCTAGCAGTAGTGATCCAGCAGTAGTGATCCAGCACAAGTGATCCAGCAGTAATGATGCAGCAGTAATGATACAGCAGCAGTGATCCAGCAGTAGTGATCCAGCAGTAGTGATCCAGCAGTAGTGATCCAGCAGTAGTGATCCAGCAGTAGTGATCCAGCAGTAGTGATCCAGCAGTAGTGATCCAGCACAAGTGATCCAGCAGTAGTGATCTAGCAGTAGTGATCCAGCAGTAGTGATCCAGCACAAGTGATCCAGCAGTAATGATGCAGCAGTAATGATCCAGCAGCAGTGAACCAGCAGTAGTGATCCAGCAGTGATCCAGCAGTAGTGATCCAGCAGTGATCCAGCAGTAGTGATCCAGCAGTAGTGATCCAGCAGTAGTGATCCAGCAGTAGTGATCCAGCTGTAGTGGTCCAGCAGTGATCCAGCAGTAGTGATCCAGCAGTAGTGATCCAGCAGTAGTGATCCAGCAGTAGTGATCCAGCAGTAGTGATCCAGCAGTAGTGATCCAGCAATAGTGATCCAGCAGCAGTGATCCAGCAGTAGTGATCCAGCACAAGTGATCCAGCAGTAGTGATCCAGCAGTAGTGATCCAGCAGTAATGATGCAGCAGTAATGATGCAGCAGTAATGATCCAGCAGCAGTGATCTAGCAGTAGTGATCCAGCAGTAGTGATCCAGCAGTAGTGATCCAGCAGAAGTGATCCAGCAGTAATGATGCAGCAGAAATGATCCAGCAGTAGTGATCCAGCAGTAGTGATCCAGAAAGTAGTGATCCAGCAGAAGTGATCCAGCAGTAATGATGCAGCAGTAATGATCCAGCAGTAGTGATCCAGCAGTAGTGATCCAGCAGAAGTGATCCAGCAGTAATGATGCAGCAGTAATGATCCAGCAGTAGTGATCCAGCAGTAGTGATCCAGCAGTAGTGATCCAGCAGAAGTGATCCAGCAGTAATGATGCAGCAGTAATGATCCAGCAGTAGTGATCCAGCAGTAGTGATCCAGCAGTAGTGATCCAGCAGTAGTGATCCAGCAGAAGTGATCCAGCAGTAATGATGCAGCAGTAATGATCCAGCAGTAGTGATCCAGCAGTAGTGACCCAAAGCAGTAGTGATCCAGCAAAGTGATCCAGCAGTAATGATGCAGCAGTAATGATCCAGCAGTAGTGATCCAGCAGTAGTGATCCAGCAGAAGTGATCCAGCAGTAATGATGCAGCAGTAATGATCCAGCAGTAGTGATCCAGCAATAGTGATCCAGCAGCAGTGATCCAGCAGTAGTGATCCAGCACAAGTGATCCAGCAGTAGTGATCCAGCAGTAGTGATCCAGCAGTAATGATGCAGCAGTAATGATGCAGCAGTAATGATCCAGCAGCAGTGATCCAGCAGTAGTGATCCAGCAGTAGTAATCCAGCAGTAGTGATCCCGGGCAGAAGTGATCCAGCAGTAATGATGCAGCAGTAATGATCCAGCAGTTAGTGATCCAGCAGTAGTGATCCAGCAGTATGATCCAGCAGAAGTGATCCAGCAGTAATGATGCAGCAGTAAGTGATCCACCCAGTAGTGATCCAGCAGTAAGTGATCCAGCAAGCCAGAAGTGATCAGCAGTAATGATGCAGCAGTAATGATCCAGCAGTAGTGATCCAGCAGTAGTGATCCAGCAGTAGTGATCCAGCAGAAGTGATCCAGCAGTAATGATGCAGCAGTAATGATCCAGCAGTAGTGATTCCAGCAGTAGTGATCCAGCAGTAGTGATCCAGCAGTAGTGATCCAGCAGAAGTGATCCAGCAGTATGATGCAGCAGTAATGATCCAGCAGTAGTGATCCAGCAGTAGTGATCCAGCAGTAGTGATCCAGCAGAAGTGATCCAGCAGTAATGATGCAGCAGTAATGATCCAGCAGTAGTGATCCAGCAGTAGTGATCCAGCAGTAGTGATCCAGCAGAAGTGATCCAGCAGTAAATGATGCCAGCAGTAATGATCCAGCAGTAGTGATCCAGCAGTAGTGATCCAGAAAGAAGTGATCCAGCAGTAATGATGCAGCAGTAATGATCCAGCAGTAGTGATCCAGCAGTAGTGATCCAGCAGTAGTGATCCAGCAGAAGTGATCCAGCAGTAATGATGCAGCAGTAATGATCCAGCAGTAGTGATCCAGCAGTAGTGATCCAGCAGTAGTGATCCATAAGTAATGATCCAGAAGTGTTTCTGATATATGCTGGTACAAGGGTGAACAGTCGAGGTCCACTGACTTTAATATAATGGTGATGTCACCTCATACTAAATACTGATACATGGTGCCCATGGTGTTATCATGGTGCCCATGGTGTTCTCATGGTGCCCATGGTGTTATCATGGTGCCCATGGTGTTCTCATGGTGCCCATGGTGTTATCATGGTGCCCATGGTGTTCTCATGGTGCCCATGGTGTTATCATGGTGCCCATGGTGTTCTCATGGTGCCCATGGTGTTATCATGGTGCCCATGGTGTTATCATGGTGCCCATGGTGTTATCATGGTGCCCATGGTGTTATCATGGTGCCCATGGTTTTTCTCATGGTGCCCATGGTGTTATCATGGTGCCCATGGTGTTATCATGGTGCCCATGGTGTTATCATGGTGCCCATGGTGTTATCATGGTGCCCATGGTGTTCTCATGGTGCCCATGGTGTTATCATGGTGCCCATGGTGTTATCATGGTGCCCATGGTGTTATCATGGTGCCCATGGTGTTATCATGGTACCCATGGTGTTCTCATTGTACCCATGGTGTTCTCATGGTGCCCATGGTGTTCTCATGGTGCCCATGGTGTTATCATGGTGCCCATGGTGTTCTCATGGTGCCCATGGTGTTATCATGGTGCCCATGGTGTTATCATGGTGCCCATGGTGTTATCATTGTACCCATGGTGTTATCATTGTACCCATGGTGTTCTCATGGTGCCCATGGTGTTCTCATGGTGCCCATGGTGTTATCATGGTGCCCATGGTGTTTCATGGTGCCCATGGTGTTATCATGGTGCCCATGGTGTTATCATTGTACCCATGGTGTTCTCATGGTGCCCATGGTGTTATCATTGTACCCATGGTGTTCTCATGGTGCCCATGGTGTTATCATGGTGCCCATGGTGTTATCATGGTGCCCATGGTGTTATCATGGTACCCATGGTGTTATCATGGTACCCATGGTGTTCTCATGGTGCCCATGGTGTTCTCATGGTGCCCATGGTGTTCTCATGGTACCCATGGTGTTCTCATGGTACCCATGGTGTTCTCATGGTACCTATGGTGTTCTCATGGTGCCCATGGTTTTATCATGGTACCCATGCTGTTCTCATGGTACCTATGGTGTTCTCATGGTACCTATGGTGTTCTCGTGGTACCTATGGTGTTCTTATGGTACCCATGGTGTTCTCATGGTACCTATGGTGTTCTTATGGTACCCATGGTGTTCTCATGGTACCTATGGTGTTCTCATGGTACCTATGGTGTTCTCGTGGTACCTATGGTGTTCTTATGGTACCCATGGTGTTCTCATGGTACCTATGGTGTTCTCATGGTACCCATGGTGTTCTCATGGTACCCATGGCGTTCTCATGGTACCTATGGTGTTCTCATGGTGCCCACGGTGTTCTCATGGTACCCATGGTGTTCTCATGGTACCTATGGTGTTCTCATGGTACCCATGGTGTTCTCATGGTACCTATGGTGTTCTCATGGTGCCCACGGTGTTCTCATGGTACCCATGGTGTTCTCATGGTACCTATGGTGTTCTCATAGTACCCATGGTGTTCTCATGGTACCTATGGTGTTCTCATGGTGCCCACGGTGTTCTCATGGTGCCCACGGTGTTCTCATGGTACCCATGGTGTTCTCATGGTACCTATGGTGTTCTTATGGTACCCATGGTGTTCTCATGGTACCCATGGTGTTCTCATGGTGCCCACGGTGTTCTCATGGTGCCCATGGTGTCCTCATGGTACCCATGGTGTTCTCATGGTGCCCATGGTGTTATAATGGTACCCATGGTGTTCTCATGGTGCCCATGGTGTTCTCATGGTGCCCATGGTGTTCTCATGGTGCCCATGGTGTTCTCATGGTGCCCATGGTGTTCTCATGGTACCCATGGTGTTCTCATGGTACCCATGGCGTTCTCATGGTACCCATGGTGTTCTCATTGTACCCATGGTGTTCTCATGGTACCTATGGTGTTCTCATGGTACCCATGGTGTTCTCATGGTACCCATGGTGTTCTCATGCTACCTATGGTGTTCTCATGGTACCCATGTGTTTCATGGTAACCCTTTGGTGTTCTCATGGCACCCATGGTGTTCTCATGGTACCCATGGTGTTCTCATGGTACCCATGGTGTTCTCATGGTGCCCATGGTGTGATCATGGTGTCCATGGTGTTCTCATGGTGCCCATGGTGCAGCACTCATGTCACTAGGTTTGGCCAACCCATCTTCCTCCCCAGGTGAACCACCCACGGCACCACGTGTGACCTCCCCCATCACCCATGGTATGGGTTGCTGGGAGGGGTCACAGCCGCTAATAAGATAAAACACTACTGCCAACCCGTAAGTCAAGATCTGCCTCGCCACACTCTCTCGCTACCTCGCCACACGCACTCTCCCTCGCCACACACACTCTCCCTCACTGTCTCGCCACACACACTCTCCCTCACTGCCTCGCCACACACACTCTCCCTCACTGCCTCGCCACACACTCTCCCTCCCTGCCTCGCCACACACTCTCCCTCACTGCCTCGCCACACACCTCTCCCTCACTGCCTCGCCACAACACTCTCCCTCACTGCCTCGCCACACACACTCTCCCTCACTGCCTCGCCACAACACTCTCCCCCTGCCTCGCCACACACTCCCCCTCACTGCCTCGCCACACACACTCTCCCTCACTGCCTCGAACCACAAAACTCTGCCTCACTGCCTCGCCACACACTCCCTCGCTGCCTCGCCCACACACTCTCCCTCGCTGTCTCGCCACACACACTCTCCCTCACTGCCTCGCCACCACACACTTCTTCGCTGCCTCACCACACACTCTCCCTCGCTGCCTCGCCACAAACACTCTCCCTCACTGCCTCGCCACACACACTCTCCTTCGCTGCCTCGCCACAAACACTCTCCCTCACTGCCTCGCCACACACTCTCCCTCGCTGCCTCGCCACAAACACTCTCCCTCACTGCCTCGCCACACACACTCTCCCTCACTGCCTCGCCACACACCACTCTCCCTCACTGCCTCGCCCACACACTCCCTCGCTGCCTCGCCACACACACTCTCCCTCGCTGCCTCGCCACACACACTCTCCCTCGCTGCCTCGCCACACACACTCTCCCTCACTGCCTCGCCACACATCTTCCCTCGCTGCCTCGCCACACACATTCTCCCTCGCTGCCTCGCCACACCCCACTCTCCCTCGCTGCCTCGCCACACACATCCTCGCTGCCTCGCCACAAACACTCTCCCTCACTGCCTCGCCACACACTCTCCCTCGCTGCCTCGCCACACACACTCTCCTCCTGCCTCGCCACCACACTCCTTCCCGCTGCCTCGCCACACACACTCTCCCTCACTGCCTCGCCACACACACTCTCCTCGCTGCCTCGCCACACACACTCTCCCTCGCTGCCTCGCCACACACTCCTTCGCTGCCTCGCCACAAACACTCTCCCTCACTGCCTCGCCACACACACTCTCCCTACTCCTCGCCACTCAACATTCTCCCTCACTGCCTCGCCACACACATTCTCCCTCACTGCCTCGCACACACACTCTCCCTCACTGCTCGCCACACACTTTCTCCCTCACTGCCTCGCCACACACATTCTCCCTCACTGCCTCGCCACACACATTCTCCCTCACTGCCTCGCCACACACATTCTCCCTCACTGCCTCGCCACACACACTCTCCCTCACTGCCTCGCCACACACACTCTCCCTCACTGCCTCGCTCACACACATTCTCCCTCACTGCCTCGCCACACACATTCTCCCTCACTGCCTCGCCACACACACTCTCCTCCCGCTGCCTCGCACACACACACTCTCCCTCACTGCCTCGCCACACACATTCTCCCTCACTGCCTCGCCACACACATTCTCCCTCACTGCCTCGCCACAAACACTCTCCGTCACTGCCTCGCCACACACTCCTTCGCTGCCTCGCCCCAAACACTCTCCCTCACTGCTCGCCACACACTTCTCCCTCACTGCCTCGCCACCCCACTCTCCTTCGCATGCCTCGCCAACACTCTCCCTCACTGCCTCGCCACACACATTCTCCCTCACTGCCTCGCCACACACACTCTCCCTCACTGCCTCGCCACACACACTCTCCCTCACTGCCTCGCACACACACACCCCTCACTGCCTCGTCACACACACTCTCCGTCACTGCCTCGCCACACACTCCTTCGCTGCCTCGCCCCAAACACTCTCCCTCACTGCCTCGCCACACACATTCTCCCTCACTGCCTCGCCACACACTCTCCTTCGCTGCCTCGCCACACTCTCCCTCACTGCCTCGCCACACACACTCTCCCTCACTGCCTCGTCACACACACTCTCCCTCACTGCCTCGCCACACACACTCTCCCTCACTGCCTCGCCACACACACTCTCCCTCACTGCCTCGCCACACACACTCTCCCTCACTGCCTCGCCACACACATCTCCCTCACTGCCTCGCCACACACACTCTCCCTCACTGCCTCGCCACACACACTCTCCCTCACTGCCTCGCCACACACACTCTCCCTCACTGCCTCGCCACACACACACTCTAACAGCCACACTAACCATCTGTTGTTTGCTGTTTCCTAGTCCTTACATCACTTAAATTTGTAACAGAGACATAGCTATGGGTAGTGTCCAGAGGTCTTGTTCCCTGACAACCTGATCATCCAGGCTGTTAGGGTGTACCTGGTATATCACAGCACAGAGTTCTGAACGAGGTGATCAAGCAACGGTATCCCTTAGTCACGTGACCCGTCTGTCACTAGTGTTACTGTGTACTTGTGTAGTATATTAGATACTCCCAGCTATCTATAAAGTAGCTGGGATTATTTAAGTATAGTACATAAGTAAATAGTAACACTACTGACACGTCTGGTTACCAGTTGATTACTTGTTATCTGGTTCTGGGGATTATCGTCCCCAGGGCCAGGTCTCAGACCAGGCCTTCTGGTGCATCAGGTCCCGAACAACCTGGCTGTTAATGCAGGTGACATACAGTCCAACATAATGGTCACAGTCCGGTTGGTCAGGAACTGATTTGAGGAACCTGTCTAATGCCCTCTCGAAGACAGCCAGAGGCTTGTTCGTGATTCCCCTTATTCACGGACGGAGGCCGTTGAACAGTCTTCTGACACTCTTCTCCAGCGAGTATATATATACATATATGACTTTCAAGTGTTCCCAGTAATTTACATACTTCACTGGCTCTATGTGAGCTGTAAATGATCATTGTATCTGCTCTAGCTCTAATATGATCATTGTATCTGCTCCAGCTCTAATATATCTCAGTGTTGTTGCTAGCAAAAACACTCTAAACGTATTTATTTGGATTTCATCCTCTTTTCTGCAACATTGCAAGCTCCTGATGATGTGTTCATTGCAATACGAAAGGCCTAAAGCTATCTTTCAACTCCCCCCGTAGTTGCTTTACGTAATCATATATATAATTAAGTACTCGTCAACCAGGTATTGAATCATATGATATGTGGTGTGTGTGTGTGTGTGTGTGTGTGTGTGTGTGTGTGTGTGTGTGTGTGTGTGTGTGTGTGTGTGTGCCATCTGGTAGGTGGTTAAGGCAGAGATCAATGAGCAGTAACAGGGACCAGCGTTACTTCCAACACAAACATACCAATGAAATTACCATTATAATAACAAGGAATCCATTGAAATGCCGTGAAGACGACGTCCCTACAGAGCCCCGGGAAGACTTCTGGGGGGCGAAACTGTGCCCCCAGAGTCTGAGGGACTTGTGGGTGAAACTGTGTCCCCAGAGTCTGGGGGAGTTGTGGGAGAAACTGTGTCCCCAGAGTCTGAGGGAGTTGTGGGCGAAACTGTGCCCCAAGAGTCTGAGGGAGTTGTGGGAGAAACTGTGCCCCCAGAGTCTGAGGGACTTGTGGGCGAAACTGTTCCTCCATTCATCTTGGACTTGGCAAGAACGTTTTACCATACCTATGTGAGTCGAGATTTTTTCTCCATTTTGTTAATAGAGTCAGCGGCCAGAAACTAGCTCTAGGTTAAGTGTGACCTTAGATGTGCTCTATAAGCAACAATTCCACAAATAACAGAGTTAGTGGCAAGAAAACAAGGATCACACTGAGTTGTCACACAGACGTATCCAGTGTAGAGTAACAATGGTAAACAGAGTGAAGTCGGAGGTTACCACAGTGGAAAGCTCTGTTCTTAAAGGCAGAGTACTCGCCCCTCTTCTGTTTCTCATTCTTAAATCCAACACTGACGAGGATATAGATCATAGTACAGTAACATCTTTGCTAATGGCACCAGAATAAAGAGTCATCCATCGAAGACACAGCCAATCTTCAGGGGGATATAAATGAAGTCTTCCAGGGAACCTCAGACAATAATGTGATGGCTAATGGAGACAGTTTTCAGTTGTTCCGCTATGGAAGAATGGAGGGAATAAGGACTGTAAGGAACTACAGGACAAAAATCGTTCAACAGAGCCAATGTTGTATGTGCGAGACTGAAAAGTATTGATGTCGGACGACCTTACATTCAAGGATAACAACAGTGTTGCTATTGCTAGTGGAAGGAATTATGAATATTAAAATGGTATAAAATACCGACAGGTTGTTAGGTAAGACACACATACAACAGTTAGGTATCTTTATTCCGAAACGTTTCGCCTACACAGTAGGTTTCTTCAGTCGAGTACAGAAGAGTTTAGCAGAAGCAGTAGAGATGTGAAGACGATGTAGTCAGTCCATCACCTAAGTGTTGCACGTGTCATATCAAACAAAATCTGGTAATGACCTGTGTCGTACTGAGCAAGAGTGGAGATAGTCTTATATGTTAGCCACGATATTACTCTTGCGCCGCGAGTGACACCGTCCCGACTTGTCAGTCTTGTGTCGCGAGTGACACCGTCCCGACTTGTCAGTCTTGTGCCGCGAGTGACACCGTCCCGACTTGTCAGTCTTGTGTCGCGAGTGACACCGTCCCGACTTGTCAGTCTTGTGTCGCGAGTGACACCGCCCCCGACTTGTCAGTCTTGTGTCGCGAGTGACACCGTCCCGACTTGTCAGTCTTGTGTCGCGAGTGACACCGTCCCGACTTGTCAGTCTTGTGTCGCGAGTGACACCGTCCCGACTTGTCAGTCTTGTGTCGCGAGTGACACCGTCCCGACTTGTCAGTCTTGTGCCGCGAGTGACACCGTCCCGACTTGTCAGTCTTGCGCCGCGAGTGACACCGACCCGACTTGTCAGTCTTGTGTCGCGAGTGACACCGACCCGACTTGTCAGTCTTGCGCCGCGAGTGACACCGTCCCGACTTGGTCAGTCTTGTGTCGCGAGTGACACCGACCCGACTTGTCAGTCTTGTGTCGCGAGTGACACCGTCCCGACTTGTCAGTCTTGCGCCGCGAGTGACACCGTCCCGACTTGTCAGTCTTGTGTCGCGAGTGACACCGACCCGACTTGTCAGTCTTGCGCCGCGAGTGACACCGTCCCGACTTGTCAGTCTTGTGTCGCGAGTGACACCGACCCGACTTGTCATTTCTTGCGCCGCGAGTGCCCACCGTCCCGACTTGTCAGTCTTGTGTCGAGAGTGACACCGTCCCGACTTGTCAGTCTTGTGTCGCGAGTGAACACCGTCCCGACTTGTCAGTCTTGTGTCGCGAGTGACACCGTCCGACTTGTCAGTCTTGCGCAGCGAGTGACACCGTCCCGACTTGTCAGTCTTGCGCCGCGAGTGACACCGTCCCGACTTGCAGTCTTGCGCCGCGAGTGACACCGTCCCGACTTGTCAGTCTTGCGCCGCGAGTGACACCGCCCGACTTGTCAGTCTTGTGTCGCGAGTGACACCGACCCGACTTGTCAGTCTTGCGCCGCGAGTGACACCGTCCCGACTTGTCAGTCTTGCGCCGCGAGTGACACCGTCCCGACTTGTCAGTCTTGTGTCGCGAGTGACACCGACCCGACTTGTCAGTCTTGCGCCGCGAGTGACACCGTCCCGACTTGTCAGTCTTGTGTCGCGAGTGACACCGACCCGACTTGTCAGTCTTGTGCCGCGAGTGACACCGACCGACTTGTCAGTCTTGCGCCGCGAGTGACACCGTCACGACTTGTCAGTCTTGCGCCGCGAGTGACACCGTCCCGACTTGTCAGTCTTGCGCCGCGAGTGACACCATCCCGACTTGTCAGTCTTGCGCCGCGAGTGACACCGTCCCGACTTGTCAGTCTTGTGTCGCGAGTGACACCGTCCCGACTTGTCAGTCTTGCGCCGCGAGTGACACCATCCCGACTTGTCAGTCTTGTGTCGCGAGTGACACCGTCCCGACTTGTCAGTCTTGTGTCGCGAGTGACACCGACCCGACTTGTCAGTCTTGCGCCGCGAGTGACACCATCCCGACTTGTCAGTCTTGTGTCGCGAGTGACACCGACCCGACTTGTCAGTCTTGTGCCGCGAGTGACACCGACCGACTTGTCAGTCTTGCGCAGCGAGTGACACCGACCCGACTTGTCAGTCTTGTGCCGCGAGTGACACCGACCCGACTTGTCAGTCTTGCGCCGCGAGTGACACCGACCCGACTTGTCAGTCTTGTGCCACGAGTGACACCGACCCGACTTGTCAGTCTTGCGCAGCGAGTGACACCGACCCGACTTGTCAGTCTTGTGTCGAGAGTGACACCGTCCCGACTTGTCAGTGTTGCGCCGCGAGTGACACCGTCCCGACTTGTCAGTCTTGTGTCGAGAGTGACACCGACCCGACTTGTCAGTCTTGCGCAGCGAGTGACACCGACCCGACTTGTCAGTCTTGTGTCGAGAGTGACACCGACCCGACTTGTCAGTCTTGCGCAGCGAGTGACACCGACCCGACTTGTCAGTCTTGTGTCGAGAGTGACACCGACCCGACTTGTAAGTCTTGTGCCGCGAGTGACACCGTCCCGACTTGTCAGTCTTGTGCCACGAGTGACACCGACCCGACTTGTCAGTCTTGTGCCGCGAGTGACACCGTCCCGACTTGTCAGTCTTGCGCAGCGAGTGACACAGACCCGACTTGTCAGTCTTGTGTCGAGAGTGACACCGACCCGACTTGTCAGTCTTGTGTCGAGAGTGACACCGTCCCGACTTGTAAGTCTTGTGCCGCGAGTGACACCGACCCGACTTGTCAGTCTTGTGTCGAGAGTGACACCGTCCCGACTTGTAAGTCTTGTGTCGAGAGTGACACCGTCCCGACTTGTAAGTCTTGTGTCGCGAGTGACACCGTCCCGACTTGTCAGTCTTGCGCCGCGAGTGACACCGTCCCGACTTGTCAGTCTTGCGCCGCGAGTGACACCGACCCGACTTGTCAGTCTTGCGCCGCGAGTGACACCGACCCGACTTGTCAGTCTTGCGCAGCGAGTGACACCGACCCGACTTGTCAGTCTTGTGCCGCGAGTGACACCGACCCGACTTGTCAGTCTTGCGCAGCGAGTGACACCGACCCGACTTGTCAGTCTTGTGCCGCGAGTGACACCGATCCGACTTGTCAGTCTTGTGCCGCGAGTGACACCGTCCCGACTTGTCAGTCTTGTGTCGCGAGTGACACCGACCCGACTTGTCAGTCTTGCGCAGCGAGTGACACCGTCCCGACTTGTCAGTCTTGTGTCGCGAGTGACACCGACCCAAGTTGTCAGTCTTGTGCCGCGAGTGACACCGACCCGACTTGTCAGTCTTGCGCCGCGAGTGACACCGACCCGACTTGTCAGTCTTATGCCCCGAGTGACACCGACCCGACTTGTCAGTCTTGTACCGCGAGTGACACCGACCCGACTTGTCAGTCTTGTGCCGCGAGTGACACCGACCCGACTTGTCAGTCTTGTGTCGCGAGTGACACCGACCCGACTTGTCAGTCTTGCGCCGCGAGTGACACCCACCCGACTTGTCAGTCTTGTGCCGCGAGTGACACCGACCCGGCTTGTCAGTCTTGCGCCGCGAGTGACACCGACCCGACTTGTCAGTCTTGCGCCGCGAGTGACACCGACCCGACTTGTCAGTCTTGTGCCGCGAGTGACACCGACCCGACTTGTCAGTCTTTTGCCGCGAGTGACACCGACCCGACTTGTCAGTCTTGTGCCGCGAGTGACACCGACCCGACTTGTCAGTCTTGTGCCGCGAGTGACACCGACCCGACTTGTCAGTCTTGTACCGCGAGTGACACCAACCCGACTTGTCAGTCTTGTGCCGCGAGTGACACCGACCCGACTTGTCAGTCTTGCGCCGCGAGTGACACCGACCCGACTTGTCAGTCTTGCGCCGCGAGTGACACCGACCCGACTTGTCAGTCTTGCGCCGCGAGTGACACCGACCCGACTTGTCAGTGTTGCGCCGCGAGTGACACCGACCCGACTTGTCAGTCTTGTGCCGCGAGTGACACCGACCCGACTTGTCAGTCTTGTGCCGCGAGTGACACCGACCCGACTTGTCAGTCTTGCGCAGCGAGTGACACCGACCCGACTTGTCAGTCTTGCGCCGCGAGTGACACCGACCCGACTTGTCAGTCTTGCGCCGCGAGTGACACCGACCCGACTTGTCAGTGTTGCGCCGCGAGTGGAGGTGACCTCAGCACTCCTGGATCTGTTAGACACTTGGGCAACACTTGAGAATATTTGCTTAGGAAACGTTTGGCCACACAGTGGCTTCATCAGTCCTATACATAGAACTGTGGAGAACAGAAGGAGTTTGAGGTAATCTGTCCCTCAGCCTGGAGTCCATCAATCTTCTCAGGATTGATAGACTGATTACCTCAAACTCCTGATCTTCACCATTCTTCTTTGTATTGGACTGATGAAGTCACCGTGTGGCGAAACGTTTCCTCAAAAATTCCCAAGTGTAGCACATGTGTCTAATTTATCAACTTGTCGGTTCTGTGAACCATTTATCTGCACACCTGGAAGGAATGGTCCCAAATCTGCACACAGAAATCACTCCTTACGAAAGTAAAAGACTGGGCAGGCGATGCAAAATACCCCCACTGAAAAGTAGGGCCGCCATTGGTACACTAAGATAAAACACTATAAGTGTCCGGAGCCCAAGACTGTTCAACAGCCTCCCACCATGCATAAGGGGAATTACCAAGAGGCTCCTGGTGCCTTCAAGAGGGAGCTGGACAATATTTAAAGTTGGTACCGGATCAGCTGGGCTGTGGTTCGTACGTTGGACTACATGTAGCCAGCAGTAACAGCCTGGTTGATCAGGCCCTGATCCACCGGGGGGCCTGGTCGTGGACCGGGCCGTGGGGGCGCTGATCCCCGGAATACCCTCCAGGTAGATCTGTTGGACCACAGGGTGGACCGAAGCATACTAGGCCCGGGGGTCCCCCCCCCTCCTCCCAGCCGGGCCTTCAGCGGAACTTTCTTATCGAGCGACTCACGAGATCGTAATGATACGAATGGAAACAAACCACGGTACGGGTGGGATCGAACTCGCGGCAAGCGAGTTGTAAAACTCCAGGCCACAGCGTAGGCCACTGGGCCAGCTGGCCCGTACAGTGGTTGCTGTTTTTTTCTTGAGTACCTGATAACGGCTCGCTGGCCCACCAGGATCATTACCTGGTGGAGGTAATGATCCAGCTTCCCCAGGATCATTACCTGGTGGAGGTAATGATCCAGCTTCCCCAGGATCATTTACCTGGTGGAGGTAATGAGTCCAGCTTCCCCCAGGATCATTACCTGGTGGAGGTAATGACCAGCTTCCCCAGGATCATTACCTGGTGGAGGTAATGATCCAGCTTCCCCAGGATCATTACCTGGTGGAGGTAATGATCCAGCTTCCCCAGGATCATTACCTGGTGGAGGTAATGATCCAGCTTCCCCAGGAATCATTACCTGGTGGAGGTAATGATCCAGCTTCCCCAGGATCATTACCTGGTGGAGGTAATGATCCACTTCCCCAGGATCATTACCTGGTGGAGGTAATGATCCAGCTTCCCCAGGATCATTACCTGGTGGAGGTAATGATCCAGCTTCCCCAGGATCATTACCTGGTGGAGGTAATGATCCAGCTTCCCCAGGATCATTACCTGGTGGAGGTAATGATCCAGCTTCCCCAGGATCATTACCTGGTGGAGGTAATGATCCAGCTTCCCCAGGATCATTACCTGGTGGAGGTAATGATCCAGCTTCCCCAGGATCATTACCTGATGGAGGTAATGATCCAGCTTCCCCAGGATCATTACCTGGTGGAGGTAATGATCCAGCTTCCCCAGGATCATTACCTGGTGGAGGTAATGAGCCAGCTTCCCCAGGATCATTACCTGGTGGAGGTAATGATCCAGCTTCCCCAGGATCATTACCTGGTGGAGGTAATGATCCAGCTTCCCCAGGATCATTACCTGGTGGAGGTAATGATCCAGCTTCCCCAGGATCATTACTTGTGGAGGTAATGATCCAGCTTCCCCAGGATCATTACCTGGTGGAGGTAATGATCCAGCTTCCCCAGGATCATTACCTGGTGGAGGTAATGATCCAGCTTCCCCAGGATCATTACCTGGTGGAGGTAATGATCCAGCTTCCCCAGGATCATTACCTGGTGGAGGTAATGACCAGCTTCCCCAGGATCATTACCTGGTGGAGGTAATGATCCAGCTTCCCCAGGATCATTACCTGGTGGAGGTAATGAGCCAGCTTCCCCAGGATCATTACTGGTGGAGGTAATGATCCAGCTTCCCCAGGATCATTACCTGGTGGAGGTAATGATCCAGCTTCCCCAGGATCATTACCTGGTGGAGGTAATGATCCAGCTTCCCCAGGATCATTACCTGATGGAGGTAATGATCCAGCTTTACCCAGGATCATTACCTGGTGGAGGTAATGATCCAGTTTCCCAGGATCATACCTGGTGGAGGTAATGATCCAGCTTCCCCAGGATCATTACCTGTGGGAGGTAATGATCCAGCTTCCCCAGGATCATTACCTGGTGGAGATAATGATCCAGCTTCCCCAGGATCATTACCTGGTGGAGGTAATGATCCAGCTTCCCCAGGATCATTACCTGGTGGAGATAATGATCCAACTTCCCCAGGATCATTACCTGGTGGAGGTAATGATCCATTCCCCAGATCATTACCTGGTGGAGGTATGATCCAGCTTCCCCAGGATCATTACCTGGTGGAGGTAATGATCCAGCTTCCCCAGGATCATTACCTGGTGGAGGTAATGATCCAGCTTCCCCAGGATCATTACCTGGTGGAGGTAATGATCCAGCTTCCCCAGGATCATTACCTGGTGGAGGTAATGATCCAGCTTCCCCAGGATCATTACCTGGTGGAGGTAATGATCCAGTTTCCCCAGGATCATTACCTGGTGGAGGTAATGATCCAGCTTCCCCAGGATCATTACCTGGTGGAGGTAATGATCCAGCTTCCCCAGGATCATTACCTGGTGGAGGTAATGATCCAGCTTCCCCAGGATCATTACCTGGTGGAGGTAATGATCCAGCTTCCCCAGGATCATTACCTGGTGGAGTAATGATCCAGCTTCCCCAGTATCATTACCTGGTGGAGGTAATGATCCAGCTTCCCCAGGATCATTACCTGGTGGAGGTAATGATCCAGTTCCCCAGGATCATTACCTGGTGGAGGTAATGATCCAGCTTCCCCAGGATCATTACCTGGTGGAGGTAATGATCCAGCTTCACCAGGATCATTACCTGGTGGAGGTAATGATCCAGCTTCCCCAGGATCATTACCTGGTGGAGATAATGATCCAGCTTCCCCAGGATCATTACCTGGTGGAGGTAATGATCCAGTTTCCAGCTCGACTTTTGGGTTATCGTAGGTACTTTGCACTAGGTATAATAATTATACTTATGTGTACCTGTGCCTCAATAAACTTGTTCCGGACGTACAAAGTATACAATCCATAGCTAACATCAGTGACACACAACTATATATAAAGCCCCTTGTTATGCTGACCATTTCGTGCAAATTAGGTCAGTTTTGTCCCAGGATGCGACCCACACCAGTCGACTAACACCAAGGTACCCAATTTACTAATGGGTGAACATGGACAGCAGGTATCTTAAGGAAACACGTCCTTTATATTCTCCACCCGTACTGGGGATCGATCCCTGGACCTCAGCATGTGAGATGAGTGCACTAGCACTCGAGCTACGGGACACTGTTATGGTTAGTGTCTAAGCTTGGGACCAGGTTCTCCAATAACTTTCTCAGTACTGTGAGACAGTCACACTCGTTCATTTAGTTTCTTGCAGGTTTATCATGTCTCCTGCCATGAACGGCTCTGAGGACCCACCAATAGTCTAGACGTGAGAGCGAAAGAAAGGGGGCCCAGGAGTCACCTCCCAGGCTGAGGGCCCTAGGAGTCACCTCCCAGGCTGGGGGCCCAGGAGCCACCTCCCAAATTCATCGCCGGGGCCATGATTAATGCGTCTCTCAGAAGCACGCAAGAACTTGCAAAAGAACTCAATTATATTCTGCATAGATTGATAGGAACCATTACCGACTCGCTATATATGGAAGACATTATGCAGGCAGCGCTCAGGTTGTGACGGCACTCATTGTCCACCAATACTGATACACTTGTCCTAGAGTCAAGGGAGCCCTAGTGCATCCTGCCGGCGGCGCCGAAGAAAACCTGTGATATACCTTACTAGAGTTAGGGACTACCTGGCACTCGAGAACCTGTGATGGCTTGCCTGGTTGACTAGGCAAGCACCAGACTAGCCTGGCCTATGGCCGGACTCCGGGGGTAGGAAAAACTCTCGAAAATCATCAAAGATTTTAAAAGGAGTGCAAAATGTTACCCAGTTAGCTGTCTGATCAGCCAGACTATTGATGCCCACGTCTGCAGGCAACACAGCTATCATAGTTAAAAAGAAAAACAATAACAGGGTACGGGTGAGGTTTGAACCCTAGCTGATGCCTAAACGATGATCGTCATCGCGCCCTGGGGCCAGAATTCTCTGTTGCTCAGTTGATCAATAAGGCTGTTGGTGACCGCGACTTTAGCTATCATCTAAGACTCAGTGCTCTCTGCTCTCCAGCTGTCTTCATGACGGAAACCAAAAAATTCCTCAAAGCAGTTCCTGATCAGCCGGGATGTTGTGCACAGGTGGCACTGCGGGCGGCTAGCACCAGCAGCTTGATCAATCAGGCTAGCAACCAGGAGGCCAGGTCTGGCAGGTCACCACCAGCGGGGGGAAGGGGCGGTGACCTGCAGAAGTGACTACTGATAGATAATTAAGACACAAGTGAAACAGTTAGGTATCTTCATTTCGAAACGTTTCGCCTACACAGCAGGCGTCTTCAGTCGGGTACAGAAATTGCAGGTATAGTAGTGAAATTAAGATGATGTAATCAGTCCATCAACCTTGGAGATATGAGGTGGTCAGTCCCTCAGATCACCTGAACTCTTCTCCAGACTGAGGGACTGACTACCTCATATCTCCAAGGTTGATGGACTGATTACATCATCTTAATTTCACTACTAGACCTGTTGACTCTGTACTCGACTGAAGAAGCCTGCTGTGCAGGCGAGAAGTTTCGCAATAAAGATATCTAACTTGCACATATGTCTTAATTATCAATTTGTCGCTATTGTTTACCATTATTAAATGAATCACAGGTAACACAGGTAACACAGGTAACACTGAGTATTCTCTATGTATCAAGCTTCCCCCCCCCTCCTGGTCCTCCTCAGTCCTAGATATGTTAAATTAAGTTTCTCTATGTCTTTGACCTTCATTAATTCCTCTGGTTCCAGTCTCGTCACGACTTTCTGGGATGTACTCTGGTTCCAGTCTCGTCACGACTCTCTGGGATGTACTCTGGTTCCAGTCTCGTCACGACTCTCTGGGATGTACTCTGGTTCCAGTCTCGTCACGACTCTCTGGGATGTACTCTGGTTCCAGTCTCGTCACGACTCTCTGGGATGTACTCTGGTTCCAGTCTCGTCACGACTCTCTGGGATGTACTCTGGTTCCAGTCTCGTCACGACTCTCTGGGATGTACTCTGGCTCCAGTCTCGTCACGACTCTCTGGGATGTACTCTGGTTCCAGTCTCGTCACGACTCTCTGGGATGTACTCTGGTTCCAGTCTCGTCACGACTCTCTGGGATGTACTCTGGCTCCAGTCTCGTCACGACTCTCTGGGATGTACTCTGGTTCCAGTCTCGTCACGACTCTCTGGGATGTACTCTGATTCCAGTCTCGTCACGACTCTCTGGGATGTACTCTGTTGTGTCGTCACGTGCGGGTTCCATGCTACCTCCAGATGGAGCAGTCAGGAACCCCAGCCAAGGTTCTAACTGAACCTTCGCTAGGGTTCCTGAAAGTTGTTATTTTTAGTTAACTAGATTTTAAGGTCAGATGGTCGTGCAGGTGGTACCTTCACCTTTGATATGCCTCTGGTGAGTTTCAAGAGTTTTTTTTTCACTCCCGGAGCCCGGCCGTGGGCCAGGTGGTGGTGAAATTAGATGGTTGGTGTTCGTTTTCTGGCGATATGGCTGGTGAATCTTAATGGAATATAATAACGACAACTTGATGATTAAAACACATGTGAAACACCTGAGTGTCTTTATTACTGAAATGTTTCGACAATAAAGACACCTGAGTGCTTCACATATGTTGATCATGTGTTGCATATGTGTCTTACTATGCCTGGTGCACAAGCCTGGTAACATACATATCCCTATCCCAGAAGTAACCTGACTATTACACCTGTTGTTGTGGTGACTACTGCCACCTACTACACCTGGTAAACACACACTTGTTGATGATCACTTCTCCAGTGTATGACACTGTCCGTTTCCACACACTAGTATGTGGCACTGTGTCCACAAACCAGTGCGTGGCACTGAGTCTACAAACCAGTGCGTGGCACTGTGTCTACACACCAGTGTATGACACTGTCTGTGTGGCACAGTGTCCACACACCAGTGTATGACATTGTCTGTGTCCATACACCAGTTTATGACACTGTCACTGTCCACACACCAGTGTATGACACTCTGTGTGGCAGTGTCCACACACCAGTTTATAACACTGTCACTGTCCACACACCAGTTTATAACACTGTCACTGTCCACACACCAGTGTATGGCACTGTCTCTGTCCACACCTAGCCCTAGTCTAGCAGTAACAACAGTATTGCCAGAGATACTTATAACCTAGCCCTAGTCTAGCAGTAACAACATCTAGCAATTTACTGACCTTGTTACTTTCTCCACAGATATCTTTAACTCGAGACATTTCATTATGACGGATAATACATCCACCAGTTCCTTTCCGACAATGTTTTGTGAATTTCTGTTTGAAAAATCAGAATTATTCTCAACATTCTCATTATTTAATCCTTGTTTAGCTAATTCATCAACATTGTCATATTCTTGGAGGCCTATGTGAGAGGGAAGCCACAAAAGATTGATTCTAATCCCATTCTTAATAACTTGTGTATATCTGTGTCTAGCTTCATACACAAGTATGCTGTATTCAGATCTCAAGTTATTTAGAGCAGGTAATAAGGAAAGTCAGTTACAATTAAACTGTTTGAGGTACGTAAATTATCACTAGGCTCCAGTATTCCTCCTTCCAGCAGTTTTTTTCCAAATCTCAGCAGAGGTTTTACCACATTCCAGTTTTCCCACATCCTGGTAAACTATTCCGTTATCGTAGCAGAAGTATGTACCAGCATTCACGCAGCAGCTGCCTCCACCATCGTATTAGATACTAATGCTATTAGATTACGTTCCAGGAGACGGGTTAATTACTCTGAGGCAGAACCATTCTCAGAAGGACCGTGCACATCATAACAGGCTCAGGTACTGAAGCTGAGGAGGGAATGGTACCTGCTGAAACCAGGGGAAGGGGAATGTGAGGCAGTAAGGGGGAGAGGGAGTAAGGTGGCAGGGAAAGTGAGAGGGCAGTGTGAGGAGTGATGAGGGATACCCGAAGACCTGGTGGATGCTTCTGGAGGCCGGTGCATCCCCCATCCCCTTGGCCCGGTCACAGACCAGGCCTCCTGGAGGATCAATGCCTGATCAACCAGGCTGTTACCGCCGGCATGCCCAATGCAAAGTACGAACCACAGCCTGGTTAGTCAGAAACTAATTTGAGGAATTTATCCGGTCCCCTCTTGAACAGAGCCAGAAGTTCGTTGGTATTTCCCCCTGTGTATGGAGAGAAGGCATTGAGAAGTCTGGGACCTCTGTTATTCAACGCGTTCTCTCTTATCTGTCACGCTCCTCCTTTTTATTGAAGATAATTAGCACTGCCTGACAAGTCTCTTGTCATAGGTGCAAATTATTATGTACCTTTCTCGCCAGTGTTTCAAGGAATACACTTGAAGGTGCTTCAAGCATCCCCAGTAATTCAAATGTGTGACATGGTTATTCTCGAGTCTCGTACATGGCACCAGAACTAGTGCCAGAACTATTACTGACAATACTGGTACCAGAACCAACACTGGTACCAGAGCCAGAACCAACACTGACGGCGACACTGGCACCAGAGTCAGAATCAACACTGACAGCAATACTGGCATCAAAGCCAGAACCCAAAAAGACAGCAATACTGGCACCAGAGCCAGAACCAGCATTAACAGCAACACTGGCACCAGAGCCAGGACCAACACTAACAGCAACACTGGTGCTAGAACCAGCACTTACAGCAACACTGGCACCAGAGCCAGAACCAACACTGACGGCAACACTGGTGCTAGAACCAGCACTTACAGCAACACTGGTACCAGAGCCAGAACCAACACTGACGGCAACACTGGTGCTAGAACCAGCACTTACAGCAACACTGGCACCAGAGCCAGAACCAACACTGACAATAGTACCAACACAAGGAAGAGAGTGAGAAGGGATGGATTTAAGAGGGATCTGACATCTGAATGATTACATTCTGCTACTAGTGGACAACACTTGACCTTCTGACTGTATATATTTACTGTCGCTGCAGCTTCACAGTGTTCCAGACTATGGAAAAAAATCTCTTCTCCAGGACTGACCACCTCAAAACTACCTCTGCAAACTCCTCTATATTCGACTGAAGAAGCTTAAGTGTTGCACATGTGTCTTAATTATCATTACTTACATTTTTGCTCACTTAAACCTTAAAGGCTGGTAAATCTTACTTAGAGAAAAGTATGGGCTTATTTTGTCCAACGTGGGTCCTAATTTTTCCCTTTTTTTTTTTTAGAAGAAATTGTCAGAATTGAAAATCATGTGTACATACGATAGTTTCTGAGTCTCATAGACCTGTCTTCACCTTTCAACGCTGTTAACTTGTTCATTCAAATTCTGACTGTCTCCAGACTCACTAGTGTTGGTGTGTTGTCGGACGCTGGTCACTCTGAGACAACAAAGAGACTTGTCTTCAGTCTGCCTTCAATGTTGGTGTTTCTTACTGGAAGGTTTCAGTCAGTTTAGAGCTGTGTGTGTCCTAATTTATCATTTTATTGAACAAACAATGGGATATTAATGTCATGTGATTACCTGTAAATTCCAAATCTGGCTCGTTTCAAATCTTCAGCACTTAAGTATATTACAAGGTATAATACATGCGCCTGCATTGACAAACGGGATTCTAGGCTTGTGAAATACGGTGATGCCTTCCTCGGATCACGCAACCACTGAAATACAATCTGTTAATATTAATATTATTATTACAATCATGACTCGTGTGGGTCATGCAGTGCCTGTGGTGTGGAAGGTGATCAAGTTTGACAGAAGAGAAGGGTAGGGGTAGGTACAACTGCTGTCATCAAGAGCCCTGGAGAAGCATGAAGACTCCCTCCTGGATGGTTGCAGCGCTGACACACTCAACATTCTGTGTGTGCAGCTGGTGTAGTTTCCACACAGTGGCTGACAGGTGGTGCTTCCCTAATGAAGTGTGGCCTTCCATTAACTCTTGCATCACCACCACACTGATGTCTTCAAATAACTGGATTGCTAAGTACGTGAACTTAAAGCATCGACACACTCCTGGATAGCCTAAGGTGTTCAGCAGGACACTGCTGCTGCCTGGTGTTCAGCAGGACACTGCTGCTGCCTGGTGTTCAGCAGGACACTGCTGCTGCCTGGTGTTCAGCAGGACACTACTGCTGCCTGGTGTTCAGCAGGACACTGCTGCTGCCTGGTGTTCAGCAGGACACTGCTGCTGCCTGGTGTTCAGCAGGACACTGCTGCTGCCTGGTGTTCAGCAGGACACTGCTGCTGCCTGGTGTTCAGCAGGACACTGCTGCTGCCTGGTGTTCAGCAGGACACTGCTGCTGCCTGGTGTTCAGCAGGATACTGCTGCTGCCTGGTGTTCAGCAGGACACTGCTGCTGCCTGGTGTTCAGCAGGACACTACTGCTGCCTGGTGTTCAGCAGAACACTACTGCTGCCTAGTGTTCAGCAGGACACTGCTGCCTGCTGTTAAGTACTACCATCCTATCTGGTGTTGAGCAGGATACACCTGCTTCTCGCAACATGATATAACAAGCTCAGACTTTACATAAACACTCTGTAAGTGTTAAGTAGAATATCTAGAAGATGTTTAAGTAGGAAAGTATGCAGATACATCGTCATCTTATCAACAAATCAGACCCAAAGAATAACAAACAACATGATTAATCAATCTTAAATAACAGTGTTCCTCTGTTTACCCTCAATTCTCATTCTCATAGTTGACATAGACATCTACCTGGGCCTCGGGGTCTTTGACCAGGCCTCACGGTGGACCAGGGCCCGATCAACCAGGCTGCTACTGCTGGCCGCGCGTAGTCCAGCGTACGAACCACAGTCCGGCTGATCCGGCACCGACTTTAGGTATCTGTCCAGCTCCCTCTTGATGGCAGCCAGGGGTCCTGAAGACAGCCAGGGGTCCTGAAGACAGCCAGGGGTCCTGAGGACAGCCAGGGGTCCTGAACACAGCCAGGGGTCCTGAAGACAGTCAGGTGTCCTGAAGACAGCCAGGGGTCCTGAGGACAGCCAGGGGTCCTGAATACAGCCAGGGGTCCTGAAGACAGCCAGGGGTCCTGAGGACAGCCAGGGGTCCTGAACACAGCCAGGGGTCCTGAAGACAGTCAGGTGTCCTGAAGACAGCCAGGGGTCCTGAGGACAGCCAGGAGTCCTGAAGACAGTCAGGGGTCTTGAAGACAGTCAGGGGTCCTAAAGACAGCCAGGGGTCTTGAAGACAGTCAGGGGTCCTGAAGACAGCCAGGGGTCCTGAAGACAGCCAGGGGTCCTGAAGACAGCCAGGAGTCCTGAAGACAGTCAGGGGTCTTGAAGACAGCCAGGGGTCCTGAAGACAGCCAGGGGTCCTGAAGACAGCCAGGGGTCCTGAAGACAGCCAGGGGTCCTGAAGACAGTCAGGGGTCTTGAAGACAGTCAGGTGTCCTGAGGACAGCCAGGGGTCTTGAAGACAGTCAGGTGTCCTGAGGACAGCCAGGGGTCCTGAAGACAGCCAGGAGTCTTGAAGACAGTCAGGTGTCTTGAAAACAGCCAGGGATCCTGAAGACACCCAAGAGTCTTGAAGACAGCCTGGGGTCCTGAGGACAGCCAGGGAACTTGAAGGCAGCCAGGTGTCCTGAAGACAGCCAGGAGTCTTGAAGACAGCCAGGGGTCTTGAAGAAAGCCAGGGATCTTGAAGGCAGCCAGGGATCTTGAAGGCAGCCAGGGGTCTATTGGTAATTCCCCTTATGTCTGGTGGGAGGCTGTTTTATAGTCTTGGTCCCCGGACGCTTACTGTGTTTTATCTTAGTGTATTGATGGCGTCCCTACTTTTCGCTAGGGGTATGTTGCACCACCTGCCCAGGCTTTGCCTTTCGAGGGAGTGATTTCTGTACACAGCCCTGGAACATGAGGAGGGAGGGAAGGGTGGGGGATGGGGCACCAACAAACACTTGGCTCTCTTCAAGAGGTATCAGAGCTGTATGACCCTAGTGGGCTTAGCGCTTCTTTTTGATAATAATAATAATGTCTTGAAGAGGGAACTTCCTGATCAGCCGGGCTGTGGTTCATTCATTGAATTGCATGCAGCTAATACTAACAGTCTGGTTGATCATGGAAGGCCTGGTCTGGGATTGGTCTGAAACCGTCTTCAGATATAAATGGAGTAGAGGGGAGGGGGTGGAGGTGGATCTGACGAGGAGGGAAGGTGCTGATGTGAAGAAGGGAGGGGGAGAGAGAGTGGGAGGAACGTGGCCATAGGTGGGGGTGACCACAATAGCCAAACTGAGGCTCCCCTTCCCTTATCCCTCCCCTCCCCCTCAATCCATCACACAGGACACAAGGTTCATTTAGCAGTGGAGGGGCGAAGCCTGACTGCAGACCCACTACCACCCCTGACTGTAGACCCACCACCACCCCTGACTGTAGACCCACCGCCACCCCTGACTGTAGACCCACTACCACCCCTGACTGTAGACCCACTACCACCCCTGACTGTAGACCCACTACCACCCCTGACTGTAGACCCACTACCACCCCTGACCGTAGACCCACTACCACCCCTGACTGTAGACCCACTACCACCCCTGACTGTAGACCCACTACCACCCCTGACTGTAGACCCACTACCACCCCTGACTGTAGACCCACTACCACCCTGACTGTAGACCCACTACCACCCCTGACTGTAGACCCACTACCACCCCTGACTGTAGACCCACACCACCCCTGACTGTAGACCCACTACCACCCCTGACTGTAGACCACCACCACCCCTGACTGTAGACCCACTACCACCCCTGACTGTAGACCCACTACCACCCCTGACTGTAGACCCACTACCACCCCTGACTGTAGACCCACTACCACCCCTGACTGAGACCCACTACCACCCCTGAATGTAGACCCACCGCCACCCCTGACTGTAGACCCACTACCACCCCTGACTGTAGACCCACTACCACCCCTGACTGTAGACCCACTACCACCCCTGACTGTAGACCCACCGCCACCCCTGACTGTAGACCCACTACCACCCCTGACTGTAGACCCACTACCACCCCTGACTGTAGACCCACCGCCACCCCTGACTGTAGACCCACTACCACCCCTGACTGTAGACCCACCGCCACCCCTGACTGTAGACCCACTACCACCCCTGACTGTAGACCCACTACCACCCCTGACTGTAGACCCACTACCACCCCTGACTGTAGACCCACTACCACCCCTGACTGTAGACGGACTACCACCCCTGACTGTAGACCCACCGCCACCCCTCACTGTAGACCCACCGCCACCCCTCACTGTAGACCCACTACCACCCCTGACTGTAGACCCACCGCCACCCCTCACTGTAGACTCACTACCACCCCTGACTGTAGACCCACCGCCACCCCTGACTGTAGACCCACCGCCACCCCTCACTGTAGACCCACTACCACCCCTGACTGTAGACCCACCGCCACCCCTCACTGTAGACTCACTACCACCACCACCACTCACTGTAGACCCACCACCACCACCACTCACTGCAGACCCACCACCACCACTCACTGTAGACCCACCACCACCACCACTCACTGCAGACCCACCACCACCACTCACTGTAGACCCACCACCACTCACTGTAGACTCATTACCACCACCACCACTCACTGTAGACCCACCACCACTCACTGTAGACCCACCACCACTCACTGTAGACTCATTACCACCACCACCACTCACTGTAGACCCACCACCACCACCACTCACTGCAGACCCACCACCACCACTCACTGTAGACCCACCACCACCACCACTCACTGCAGACCCACCACCACCACTCACTGTAGACCCACCACCACTCACTGTAGACCCACCACCACCACCACTCACTGTAGACCTACCACCACCACCACTCACTGTAGACCCACCACCACCACCACTCACTGTAGACCCACCACCACCACCACCTCTCACTGCAGACTCACTACCACCACTCACTGCAGACTCACCACCACTCACTGTAGACCCACCACCACCATTCACTGTAGACCCACCACCACTCACTGTAGACCCACCACCACTCACTGTAGACCCACCACCACCACTCACTGCAGACCCACCACTCACTGTAGACCCACCACCACCACCACTCACTGTAGACCCACCACCACCACCACTCACTGTAGACCCACCACCACCACTCACTGTAGACCCACCACCACCACCACTCACTGCAGACCCACCACCACCACCACTCACTGTAGACCCACCACCACCACCACTCACTGCAGACCCACCACCACTACCACCACTCACTGTAGGCCCACCACCACCCCTCACTGTAGATCCACCACCACCACCACTCACTGTAGGCCCATCGCCACCCCTCACTGTAGATCCACCACCACCACCACCACCACTCACTGTAGATCCACCACCACCACCACTCACTGTAGACCCACCACCGCCACCCCTCACTGTAGATCCACCACCACCACCACCACTCACTGTAGATCCACCACCACCACCACTCACTGCAGACCTACCACCACTACCACCACTCATTGTAGACCCATCACCACCACCACCACTCACTCACTGTAGACCCATCACCACCACCATCCCTCACTGTAGACCCACCTCCAACACCACCACCCCTCACTGTAGACCCACCACCACCACCCCTCACTGTAGACCCACCACCACCACCCCTCACTGTAGACCCACAACCATCACCCCTCAATAGACCCACCACCACCCCTCACTATAGACCCACCACCAGCACCACCACCTCCCCTCACTGTAGACCCACCACTACCACCATCCCTCACTGTAGACCCACCACCACCACCACTCAGTGTAGTGTTAAGTATATACTCACTGAAGTGGAGGAGAGAGAGATACATGATAATATATACCTGGAAAGTACTCAAGATCTTGGTCCTAAATCTGCACACTGCCATAACAACATACTGGAGCGAGAGATATGGAAGTGCAAAACAAATCCAGTGAAAAGTAGGGGTGCGGTGGGCACAATAAGGGAACCCTGTATCAACATCCGTGGCCCCAGTTTATTCAAAAT
>NC_069406.1:59157058-59222058 GCF_026875155.1 Cherax quadricarinatus | reverse complement strand
ATCAAACCCCACCAGTTCTCATATCCCAGGTGCCGCATAACAGCTTATAGGGTTTAGTGCTTTCCTATAAATATGATATGTAAGAATGAAATAAGTTATAATAGTTTACCCCAAAAATCAAAAGTTGGTTTTTTCCCACAAATCCTCCAGGTCAGTCCTGCTCAGATTACTACACATATTCATTACTCATTTTTCTTTTCATATATTTTAAAAATATTTTAATTAATTAGTGCTAAAAATATATTTTTTTACGATCTTTTAATTGTTTTGATAATTATGGAATATTTATATAATAAAATTTTAGCATTTTTTTTTTTTTTATTTTTACATTTGATATAAATAATATTTGAATTTGAACTATGATCGACACCATGCCTAACCCTTCTAGGGTAGGGTAGGTGCCTGAGCCCGAGCCTTTGGCTCATAAGACTGTCATTCCCCCTTCTAGGGTAGGGTAGGTGCCTGAGCCCGAGCCTTTGGCTCATAAGACTGTCATTCCCATTTGTCCGCTTGGGGCGGGGATGGCAGACCAGAGAGGCCTAGCTTGTGGCTAGGCCTGGGGACAGTTGGTCCCAAAGATGAGGAGGTACTTGTGCTTCCTCCCATGGGAGACTTAGGTCTCAGACACTCCCTAAAGAGGGAGCCAAGGCCGGGCCACCACTTGGAAAAGGCCCGGGCCGGGAGAATACCGGCTAATATTTAATAATAATAATAATAATGAACTATAACCAGACTGGTTATAAATGACCATAATTTTTAAAGGGGTGGACCGGTAAGCCAGCGGAAGGCCTCGGTCAGATGACCAAAAGCTCCAAAGGCGGGTCATCATCTGACTAAGACCCGCGTCAGGAAACATTTGTCCTGTTTCCTGACGAACCTTACCTAACCTGAACTATAAACATCGACACCATGCCCAGCCCTTCTAGGGTAGGGTAGGTGCCTGAGCCCGAGCCTTTAGCTCATAAGATTGTCATTCCCATTAGCTCCCTTGGGGCGGGGATGGCAGACCAGAGAGGCTTAGCTTGTGGCTAGGCCTGGGGACAGTTGGTCCCAAAGATGAGGAGGTACTTGAGCCTCCTCCCATGAGAGACTTAGGTCTCAGACACTCCCTAAAGAGGGAGCCAAGGCCGGGCCACCACTTGGTAAAGGCCCGGGCCGGGAGAATACCGGCTAATCTTTAATAATAATAATGAACTATAACCATAATTTTTAAACGGGTGGATGGGTGAGCCTGCGGAAGGCCTCGGTCAGATGACCCAAACCTCCAACGGCGGGTTATCACTTAAGACCCAAGTTATGAAACTTGATCTGTTTCCTGACAAACCTTACCTAACATAAGAAAGAATGAGCACTGCAGTAAGCCTACTGGCCCATGCTAAGCAGGTCCAAGTCACATCCACTTAAGAGCACTGCATCAGACCTATCTCCTCGTGTACTCACTGCACTCTGCTTTACATCGTAATTATTTTGCACTGTGTCGAGCTTCTTGCTTTCGTTGGGAGTGATTTAGGAGTGCAGATTTAAAATAAGTCCCTCCAGAATTTTCCAGGTGTAAACTATGATGTATCTTTCTCGCCAAGGTTTCCAGGAGTGCAGTTCGAGAGACTTCACAAATTCCCAATAATATATGTGCTTAATTGAATTTATACGAACAATGAAGGTTCCCTAACAAATAGACAGCCAGATCAAAAAAAAAAAAAAAAAAAAAAAAGGCAGGCCTGAGGCCAGGCTCCGAGGACAGAATAAACAGTAAACTAGTCATAGGTCTGAGGTATATTCCTAAAACACTGTCAGAAGTATAATCGTCTTTCTAACAAGATTTGCTCTGTACATACTCTCTTTGTCACAGGATGGCTGATAGACCTGCAGCCTTCCAACACTACCAGTAGTAAACACATCACGGCGTGAAGCGTCCTCCTGGTTGAGCTCAGTACCCCAGGGTACAGTAACTCACCTCATTACTCTCTCTCTCTCATCCTCCTATCTGACATTCCTGATCAACTAGGCTGTGGTGCTTGCGTCCCACTGAGTCCCCCGGGCTTCAACAGGTTGAGTGAGCCGGTCATCAATCATGAAAGCCTGTTCTGGGCTAGGCCGCGGGGGGCGATGACCCCCAGAACCATCACGAAGTAATCTGGAGATCAGTCATCGTTCGCGGACGACACTAGTGTACGATAGTGGCAGTCGTCGAGAACACGCTCGAAATTTAATAATACAAGCAGCAAGTCTCTCAGAGAATATATTGAAAATGTTGCAAAATACTGCCAATTGATCATTAAGACACGTATGCAACAGTTGGGTATCTTTATTGTTGAAATGTTTCGCCCACAGCACCGTATCATCCTTTGCGGATGATACTAGGATCTGCATGAGGCTGTCATCTGCTGAGGACGCGGTTAACCTCCAAGAAGATATAAACAAAGTTTTCCAGTGGGCAACGGTAAACAATATGATGTTCAATGAGGACAAATTCCAACTACTCCGTTATGGAAAACTGGAGGAGATAATAACTAGAACAGAGTATACTACTGACTCCGGCCATACAATAGAGCGGAAAAATAATGTAAGGGACCTGGAGTAGTAATGTCTGAGGATCTCACTTTCAAGGATCACAACAGTGCCACGATCGCACGTGCAAAGAAAATGATAGGATGGATAATGAGAACTTTCAAAACGAGAGATGCCAAGCCCATGATGATCCTTTTCAAATCACTATGTTCTCTCTAGGCTGGAATACTGCTGTACATTAACATCTCCATTCAAAGCAGGTGAAATCGCAGATCTAGAGAGTGTACAGAGATCCTTTACTGCACGTATAAGTTCTGTCAATCACCTTAACTACTGGGAACGCTTGGAAGCACTTGACTTGTACTCGTTGGAACGCAGGAGGGATAGATATATCATAATCTACACTTGGAAAATCTTGGAAGGAATGGTCCCAAATCTGCACACAGAAATCACTCCCTACGAAAGTAAAAGACTGGGCAGGCGATGCAAAATGCCCCCAATAAAAAGTAGGGGCGCCATTGGTACACTAAGGGAAAACACCATAAGTGTCCGGGGCCCAAAACTGTTCAACAGTCTCCCATCAAGCATTAGGGGAATTGCCAATAAACCCCTGGCTGCCTTCAAGAGAGAGCTGGACAGATACCTAAAGTCAGTGCCGGATCAGCCGGGCTGTGGCTCGCACGTTGGACTGCGTGCGGCCAGCAGTAACAGCCTAGTTGATCAGGCCCTGATCCATCGGGAGGCCTGGTCATGGACCGGGCCACGGAGGCGTTGATCCCCGGAATAACCTCCATGTAACCTCCAGGTAACCCATACAGTGGGCTTCTTCAGTCAAATACGCAGGCAGCAGGTGTAGTAATGAAAAGAAGATGATGTAATCAGTGCATCAACCATCAGTTCGATGGAGGTGAACTCTTCTCCGGGCTGAGGGACAGATTACCTCATATCTCCAAGATTGATGGACTGTTCACATCTTCATTTCACTACCACATCTACTACCTTTGTATTTGACCTACTGTACGTAGGAGAAACGTTTCAGATACCTAGATGTTGCAACTATGTCTTAATCATTTCTCGGAAGGCAGCTGGAAGATTGTAAACACCAGAGACAAGCTCTTGGTGGTCAGTGCTGGAGAACACACTACTCCCACTTTCCTTCCTCACTCTTCCTCAACCAAGCGTACACATTTGTTCAGTTATAACACAGTCTAGATTGCTTCTTTGTGTTATACAATATGAAGGAAATGTGTGCCAGTGTACACAAGCCCTGACCAACTTCAACTTCATCAATGAAAGTGGGCAACCGCCCAGTATGAGCGACAGGAAGCGCCTGCCACCCAGCGTGGGCGGCGGGAGTATCATCACCCACGGTGGGGGCAGGGAAAGTATTACCAACCAGAGTGAGTGGAAAGAAGAGTAGTATGAGGTACTCTCATTGTGCTCCACCTGCCTCTTACTCTCCTTGTACTGCACCTGCCTCTTACTCTCCTTGTACTGCACCTGCCTCTTACTCTCCTTGTACTGCACCTGCCTCTTACTCTCCTTGTACTGCACCTCCCTCTTACTCTCTTGTACTGCACCTGCCTCTTACTCTCCTTGTACTGCACCTGCCTCTTTACTCTCCTTGTACTGCACCTGCCTCTTACTCTCCTTGTACTGCACCTGCCTCTTACTCTCCTTGTACTGCACCTGCCTCTTACTCTCCTTGTACTGCACCTGCCTCTTACTCTCCTTGTACTGCACCTGCCTCTTACTCTCCTTGTACTGCACCTGCCTCTTACTCTCCTTGTACTGCACCTGCCTCTTACTCTCCTTGTACTGCACCTGCCTCTTAACTCTCCTTGTACTGCACCTGCCTCTTACTCTCCTTGTACTGCACCTGCCTCTTACTCTCACTGTAGCTACCACTACATACTGCACTACTGCCCCTCTAACAAGCACACACATGCACCAGCCTTCCGTGTACTGATACACAGCCTCACAAACTTGCTATCACTGCTCGCTACATAGTATTGATTTATTCTATATTTCTTAAAATCAATATTACTTAACACCCAGCCTCAGGCACTCTGAACCTGTCTGTTACAACCTCTACAGCAGTCTCTCACTTAATTTAGCACTGAAGTCACATGCAGTAATTCTCTGGGTTCAAAACCATCTAAATATTTACTTAAATATCTCCCGAATTCACTGTCAACGCGTTTCTGTTGCCCAAGTGCACATACACTAACTGTAACCCACTTCGCACATCCCACACGTGTTCTCACCCACATAATTTCTGAATGTTAACATTTTTATACAATTCTACTTGAGGGTATTCCGGAGGGTCAATGCCCCCGTGGCCCAGTCAATGACCAGGCCTCGCGGTGGATCAGGGTCTGATTAACCAGGCTGTTACTGCTGGTCGCAAGCAAACCGACGTAGGAACCACAGCCTAGCTGGTCAGGTACTGACTTTAGGTGCCTGTCCAGCTCCCTCTTGAAGACAGCCAAGGGTCATGGTTAATCTTTTAATATTACCTCTACCTCATTTCTTTATCTTTAATTCTCACTTACACCAGATTTAACCCCTATTTACTTCTCCCCACTGAAAATCTCCTACCCCCTTCTAACTTTGTTTCGCTTAGAGCTATAGCATCCAACTTCTTTTCATTCATAGCACTAACAATTCTCCTTTCTGTGTACTACACCCACACACATCCAGACATGGAGGGTGTTACTAGCACCTTGCTGTGTGCATCACGGTCACCACACCCACACACATCCAGACATGGAGGGTGTTACTAGCACCTTGCTGTGTGCATCACGGTCACCCTCCACCACACAGTGATGAAGTTAACACAACGAAATCGCTCCCACTTCACCACGGAACCAAGAGTAAACATCGTAGAGGCAACAACTACTACCGTTATCATGTGGGAGTTCGATACGTGGATTAGGTAAGAAATACTCACGTAGGCTGTTATTACGTATAATTGCAGTTATGTGGACAGAGCCCTTGCCAGCCGTACCTATCTCATTATCATGTGGGAGTTCGATACGTGGATTAGGTAAGAAATACTCACGTAGGCTGTTATTACGTATAATTGCAGTTATGTGGACAGAGCCCTTGCCAGCCGTACCTATCTAACTCGCTCCTCTCGTAATACTGACTGGCCGCCCACAGTACCCTATGTGAGGGGGGCCTTTGATACTGCTGAGGTCAGCACAATATGAATTCAGATAGTGACTCAGGCAGAGACGGTTGGTCGTTGAGTCAATGGTACACTGGTTACTACTACTGAGAGCTCGGCGACGCTAACGTATGTCGTCCCGACATACAACTAATACAAACTAGAGATGGCAGGTATACGGCTTGGGCTGATTCTATACAATGTCAAAGTACACAACAATTAAACATTATATATACATAAGTAGAACATTGGAATGAAAGCTTACGTAACTGAAACTGTAATGCAATACAAGGTATACTATAGTACAACTTAAAACTCAACAAATGAACAACGAACTCGACGTTGAGATTACAACTGATAAAAAAAAATTTTTGATCGATCAATCTGTATTCATGTGATCTACGGATTCTGAGGAAGGAATATATACAAAGAAAGAGTGTTTAACAGAAAGGCAGATTCGGTGCACGCAAATCTAGACTGTTAACTCTCAGAATGCGGAGAGAACATGAACACAAAAAAAAATTCTTGAATACTGATAAGTTGATACTGTAATTATTTATCTATACAGGTTATTTACATTTAACCCCAACTCTGCTAGGGTAAGATTGGCATATGCAGAATGGGTGTCATCTCTGGGAGGATCAAACTCTGTAGCATTGGCTAACTCATGCTGTATTTGAGGCAAATCTGAATTGGAAGTTACAAATGATACTTGAGGATTTCTCAATACCTGTCGTGTACGTAGGGAATAACGACATTCAGGTTGATCGTCTGACTGAGTATCAGAGGAAGGGAGTACAAGATCAGGAGGATTGTCAGAGTCTGTCACATTAGTCTGGGTTGGAACATCATTATCATCACATACTAACTTCATATGATCCAAATGCGATTCTTTATACTGACCAGTACTAATCTCTCTAACCTATACTTATTACCAGTGATATGTTCAACTACTCGATAAGGACCAACAAACTTTTGATCAAGCTTTGGCATTGCAGACGTTTTGTTAAAGTTAATCAGCATAACTCTCGAACCTACTTTGATTTTGGATGGCTTTGATCGAGTGTTTGCGACTCTTGTAAATTCAGCTGTTGATTTATGAAGTGTTTCACGGATTCTTCTAAAAACACTTTGAGCTAAGCTGGTACGAGTTGCTACGAAATCATCAGGGTTGTAATTTGGTTTCGGATTAGAATATAACAACTCATAAGGCAAACGTTTATCTACACCATACAATGCATAATGTGGAATGTCACCTATAGAAACATTGTAAGCAGAATTTATAGCACACTGCACATCAGGTATAACTTCATCCCAAGTTTCACTGTTGGGATTGATAGTGGCTCTCAAGACATCAAGTACTCTCTTATTGGTTCGTTCCGCTAACCCATTGCTGGCAGGATGATGAGGAACAATGGTGGATTTAGAGATCTTGTACAAGGTACACAAATTTTCAAGAATTTCATTACAGAATTCACCTCCATTATCTGTTACTAGGGACTTAGGAGTGGTATGCCTGCAGATAATGCGTTCTTTAAACGCTTTGGCTACTGTCTCGGCAGTCTTGTCTGCAATAGGAACTAACTCACAATATCTGGTGAAATGGTCTACCATAACACACAGATGTTTGTTACCTTGGAGGGAACATTGGAAATTAGTTAACAAATCTAGCGCAACTCTTTCCCAAGGTTCGCTAGTAGTTGGATACACTTGGATTGGATTAGGACCATTAGCATTGCCTTTATGTTGCATGCAGACACTACATTTCCTAACATACTCAGAAATATCAGTTGCCATTCGAGGCCAAAAGTATTTCAATCTGGCTTGTTTTACTGAACGATCCATACCAGGGTGTGCAACACCTGGTACATCGTGAACTAGCTGTAAGGCTACATTCACTAGTGACTGTGGAATTACTAACTGGTATACTCTTCTGCTAGGAGTACCCAACTCGGCTGTTCGATACAGTAATTCTTGGTTCATGACAAAGTCACTGATGGGTGCTGGTGGCTTCACATTCAGAATAAGATCTTCCTGGAGCAGGAATCGAATCACACCAGACCACATGGGATCTGTTCGTTGAGCATTCTTTACATCTTCAGCACTAAATGGAGGGTCTGCAGTTACTATACTAACATGTCGCAATAAGGCATCTGCGACTACGTTTGACTTGCCAGGTAAATTCTCAAAGGTGGGATTGAACTCTTGGATAGTCAAGGTCCATCTAGCTAACCTTCCAGTAGGTTGTTTGTTCTGGAATAAGGGTATCAGTGGAGCATGATCTGTCAAGACACGAACAGAGTACTGATAAATAATGTCTCGGAAGTGCTTTAAAGACCATACTATTGCTAAAGCTTCTTGCTCAGTTACTGTATAATTACGTTCAGCCTTTGTAAGGACTCGGCTAGCAAATGCAACTGCGTTGTACTTGCCATCGGTCTTCTGAGCTAGTACGGCACCTATGCCAATTGAACTAGCATCAGTTGTCAGATAGAAGGGCTTAGAAAAATCTGGAAATTTCAAAATTGGAGCAGATGTTAGCTTTTCTTTTAGAGTTTGGAATGCTCTTTCTTGACGGAAGGTCCAAACAAAAGGAGCATCTTTCTTAAGCAACTCAGTTAGAGGAGCAGCTATGGAAGAAAAATTGGCAATGAAAGATCTATAAAAACCTGCTAAGCCCACAAAGGATCTTACGGCATCAGCAGTTTTGGGAGTTGGAAAATTTAGTACTGCAGTTACTTTACTTTGGTCAGTCGTAACCCCTCTAGGAGTTACTACGTGACCAAGAAACTTAATTTCTGATCTGAAAAATTGACATTTTGACAGTTTGATCTTTAAATTGGCTTCTTCAAGCTTACCAAGTACTACATCAAGTCTTTCCAAGTGTGTATCCACGTCTTTAGACATGACGATTACGTCATCTAAGTACACCATAAGTGCATTACCTATGAGACCTCTAAAGATATTAGTCATGAGCCTTGAGAACGTGATAGGGGAAGATCGTAATCCAAATGCCATACGGAGGAAGTGATAATGACCTGTAGGAGTGGAGAATGCAGTTAGCTCTTGGCTGTCCTCGTGAAGAGGGACTTGCCAAAACCCTTGTAACAAATCTAGGGTTGAAAAGACTTTGTTATCTCCGATATTACGTAAAAGATCACCCAGTACAGGGAGTGGAAAGCGATCTGGAATGGTTTTCGCGTTTAACTTCCTAAAGTCAATTACTGGGCGCCAAGTACCATCCTTCTTAGGTACTAGTATCAAGGGTGCATTCCAAGGGGAATTGCTAAGTGCAATAACTCCATCATCAAGCATTTGATTGATCAATTCTTCTGCGACAGCAACTTGTGAATGAGGCATTCTGTACACAGGTATGTAGATAGGTCTAGTACCAGGTTCAAGTGGAATACGATGGGACAATAAGTTCGTTATACCCATCTTCTCACCTGGTAAAGCAATGGCTTTACGATGTTTGTTCAACAGAGTCAACAAACGCTTGACTTCATCTGGGAAGTCAGTGGGAGCTAAGTCTTTCTCCTCAACTGGTGGAACAGATTGATCCAGTGAAGTGGATGAGGTCTCCCCGGCAGAAATAGCACCGACCCACTGGTCAGGTGACAACTCATCCTCTACCTGAACAGGGTAAGGATAGTGAACAAGGTCAACAAGATTGGTATTTGCTCTAAGGCGAACACTGTGACCAGAAGTGTTGGCCAGGTAGAAATGGATCTTACTATCTCGTACAACATGTAAGGATGGTTCAACAAATAGACCTTTTACTTTGCAGGAATCACTGTCAACTAGGACGTTATCACCATCTGGAACACTAGGAACAACAACAGACACTCTAGCGAGAGCACTAGCCACAACAGAAACGTCTTTCTGCAGACGGCATGTGACATCAACAAGAGATGGCATTACTAGTTGCAAGTAATTGTTTTCCGACAAGGCGTCCCCTGTGGAGAAACTACTACTCGAACTAGCAGGCATTGCAGGGATAGGTTGTGCACTCAAGGCAATCTGAGCGTCCTCGGACACTTGAGGCATCGGACTATCCTGCAAATCTGAAGGTATAGGTGGAACACTGATGGGAGTGACAGAATTACCAGTGCCTGACCGCTTGGGTACGCTACTGGAGAATGCATTAGCTTGTAAGGACTTAATCCGTACATCATACTCTGCAGCAGTATAACAGATTTCTGATCCAAGCTGGTAACCCCAGAATGGAACGATTAAGTCGTCAATTTGTGCATGCCATCGATAAGGGTCGAGCACAATGCGTAAGTCTCGCATGGAAGCAAATCCCAGTAGAAGGTCACCAGGGAAAGTAATCTGGTCGACAACAAGGAAGGAAGCAGTGAAGTCTCTACCTTGGATAGAAAAGGTTAGGGAAGTCCGACCGCGGACACGCAGGTGAGAACCAGATACTCCACTAAGGGAGGACACAGGAGTCGGTTCTACGAGAAGGACATGTCGTAACTTCTTATCCTTAAACAAACTAGACCTAATAATATTGACTTGCGCACCAGAGTCCATGAACAAATGAACGGGCGCATTATAAACAGATGCTTGCACTATAGGGCCTATGGTTGCATTGGAAGTTATGTGCAAACAAAAAGGTGGATTGTCCTCAGAAAAGACTTGTTCTACTCCATCCCCAAAATCATCTATGTCAGAGACATGTGAAGCAACATCATCAGCAGGGTTGTCATTCTGGAGACTGCTTAAGGCTTCAAAGGAATTGTGAACGGGGATGGTGTACTCACTATCACCTACTGTCACCATGGGACGGTTTGACTGGGGCGCTCGAATTCCCCCGACTGGGAAGAACGAGCCTGGTTCTAGTTAGTTTGAGAATTGAAAGAATGAGCCTGGTTCTGGTTATTTTGAAAACCACGAGATCTGTTTCCTCTACGGGTTCTGCGGTTGGAACGACCACGGAAAGACCTAGAGTACTGAAGGTTATAGAGAGCATTACACTCAGATGTGTCATGTCCATGTATTCTATGATAAGTACAGTAGGGAAGATCTGAGTACTCATCATCAGTACGACGTCTCTTAGGGTAACTATCAGGACAATTAATTGCAATATGGCCACGGAAACCACGGAAACCACAGTTGTAACAATTCCGCCGACTATGGTTACTGAATGTACTATGAATACTACGAGGTGTATAACGACTCTGTACACTGGTTCTTGGTGATCTCTGAGATGGTTGACGACCACTATTTGTCTCTGTGGAGTATTTCTTACCTAATCCACGTATCGAACTCCCACATGATACCGTAGTCAAGGAAATACAGTCATATGAGCGAGTATACACATTACACAACCACATGTGTACGAGTATACACATTACACAACCACATGTGTACGAGTATACACATTACACAACCACATGTGTACGAGTATACACATTACACAACCACATGTGTACGAGTATACACATTACACAACCACATGTGTACGAGTATACACATTACACAACCACATGTGTACGAGTATACACATTACACAACCACATGTGTACGAGTATACACATTACACAACCACATGTGTACGAGTATACACATTACACAACCACATGTGTACGAGTATACACATTACACAGCCACATGTGTGTACATTACACAGCCACATGTGTATACATTACACAGCCACATGTGTGTACATTAGACAGCCACATGTGTATACATTACACAGCCACATGTGTATACATTACACAGCCACATGTGTGTACATTACACAGCCACATGTGTGTACATTACACAGCCACATGTGTATACATTACACAGCCACATGTGCGTACATTACACAGCCACATGTGTGTACATTACACAGCCACATGTGTGTACATTACACAGCCACATGTGTATACATTACACAGCCACATGTGTGTACATTACACAGCCACATGTGTGTACATTACACAGCCACATGTGTGTACATTACACAGCCACATGTGTGTACATTACACAGCCACGTGTGTATACATTACACAGCCACGTGTGTATACATTACACAGCCACATGTGTATACATTACACATCCACATGTGTGTACATTACACAGCCACATGTGTGTACATTACACAGCCACATGTGTGTACATTACACAGCCACATGTGTGTACATTACACAGCCACATGTGTGTACATTACACAGCCACATGTGTATACATTACATAGCCACATGTGTGTACATTACACAGCCACATGTGTATACATTACACAGCCACATGTGTGTACATTACACAGCCACATGTGTGTACATTACACAGCCACATGTGTGTACATTACACAGCCACATGTGTATACATTACACAGCCACATGTGTGTACATTACACAGCCACATGTGTATACATTACACAGCCCTGTGATACATTACACACCCTTGTGTAATTACACAGCCACATGGGGTTTTTACAAACCCCCAAAAAAAAAGGGGGGTTTTTTGGTTTTAAAAAAAGGGGGTTTTCCCCCCAAAAAGGGGGAAAATTTTTAAAAAAATTTTTTTCCCCCTTTTTAAAAAACCCTTTTTTAAAAAAAAATTTTTTTTTAAAGGGGTTTTTTTAAAAAATTTTTTTTTTGGGTTTTTTTTTTTAAAAAAAAGGGTTTTTTAAAAAACCCCAAAAGGGTTTTTTTTTGGGGAAACCTTTTTTTGGGAAGGGGAAAAAAAAAAACCCCCAATTTTTCCCCCTTTTGGAAAAAGGGGGTTTTTTTTTTTTTTTGGGGGAAAGGGTTTTCCCAAAATTTTTTCCCCCCCCTTTTTTTTCCCCTTTTTTCCCCAAAAGGGACTTTTTCCCTTTAAAAATTTTTTTTTTGGGGGGAAAAAAAAAGGGCCCTTTTTCCCCCGGGTTTTTTAAAAAAAATTTTTTAACAAAAAAAAAAACAAAAAGGGTTTTTTCCCCCCGGGAATTTTCCCCCCGGGGGTTTTTTCCCCCCTTTGTTTTTTTAAAACCCCCTTGTTTTTTTAAAAACCCCCCAAAAAAAACCCCCTTTTTTTCCCCCTTTTTAAAAAAAATTTTTTAAAAACCCCCTTTTTTCCCCCCCCTTTTTTCCCCAAAAAAATTTTTTAAAAAAATTTTTTTTTTAAAAAAAAAAAACCCCCCCCCGGGAAAAATTTCCCCCCAAAAAAAAAATTTTTTTAAAAAAAAGGTTTTTTCCCCAAAAAAATTTTTTTTTAAAAAAATTTTTTAATTCCCGGGGGGGTTTTTCAAAATTTTTTTTAAAAAAATTGGGGGTTTTAAAAACCCCCCTTGTGTTTCATTACAAAAGCCCATGTGGGGACATTAAAAAATTTGTTTTAAAAACCCCAAAATTTTTTTAAAAAATTTTTAAAAAAAATTTTTTTAAAAAAAAAATTTTTTTTTTTTTTAAAAAAGGGGTTTTTCCCAAAAAAATTTTTTTAAAACCAAAAAAACCCCCCCCCTTTGTTTAACCAAAATTTTTTTAAAAAAACCCCCTTTTTCCCCCCTTTGTTTTTAAAAAATTTTTTTAAAAAAAATTTTTTTCCCAAAAATTTTTTAAAAAAAGGGGTTTTCCCCAAAAGGGTTTTTTAAAAAAAAAATTTTTTTTTCCCCGGGGTTTTAAAAACTTTTTAAAAAAAACCCCAAAAACTTTTTCCCCGGGGTTTTTTTAAAAAAAATTTTTTTCCCCCCCCCCCCAAAAAAAAAAAAAATTTTTAAAAAAAAATTTTTTCCCCCAAAAAAAATTTTTTTTGGGGAACTTTTAAAAAGGGGTTTTTTAAAAAAAAATTTTTTTCCAAAAAGGGGGTTTAAAACCCCCCCTTTGAAAAAAAAATTTTTTTTTCCCCCCGGGGGTTTTTAAAATTACCCCCTTTTTTTTTTTTTTTTTTTTTTTTTTTTTTTTTTTTTTTCCCAAAAACCCCCCCCGGGTTTTTCCCCCCCAAAAAAAAAACCCCCCCCCCCCTTTTGGGGGCCCCCAACAAAAAAACCCCCCAAAAAAAGGGGGGGGAAAAAACCCCAACCCCTTTAAACCCCAAACCAAAAACCCCAACTTAAAAATTTGGGTAAAAAAGGGGTTTTTAAAAAGGGTTAACCCCCAAAAAAAAAAAAATTTTTAAAAAAAAACCCCCGGGGTTTCCCCCCCCCCAAAAAAAACCCAAATTTTTTAAAACAAAAAGGGTTTTTTCCCCCCCCAAAAATTTTGGGCCCCCCCCTTTTTTTTAAAAAAAAAAACCCTTTAAAAAAATTTTTTTTTTCCCCCCCTTTTTTTTTTCCCCCCCTTTTAAAAAAAAAAAGGGGGTTTAAAAAAGGGGGGGAAAAGGGGGGGGCCCCCCCCCCTTGGTTTTTAAAACCCCGGGGCCCCGGGGTTTGGGGGAAGGGGGCCCCCGGGGGAAGGGGGGGAAACCCCCCCCTTTTTTTTTCCCCCAAAAAAAAACCCCCCCAAACCCCCGGGGAAAGGGGGGAAAAAAAAAAAAGGGGCCCCCGGGGGGGGGGGGGAAAAAAAAGGGGGAAAAAAAACCCCCCAAAAGGGGGGGAAAAGGGGGGGGTTTAAAAAAACCCCTTAAAAAGGCCCCGGTTTAAAAACCCCCAAAAAAAACCCCCCTTTTTTTTTCCCCCCCCAAAAAAAACCACCCCCCCCGGTTTTCCCCCCCCCTTTTTCCCCCAAAACCGGGAAAAAAAAAACCCCCCCCAAAAACCCCCCGGCCAAAAAAAAACCCCCTTTTTTTCCCCCCCGGAAAAGGGAAAAATTTCCCCCCAAAAAAAAAAACCCCCTTTTTTTTTTTTAAAAAAAAAACCCTTTTTTCCCCCCCCCTTTTTTTTGGGGGGGGGGGGAAAAACCCCCCGGGTTTAAAAAAAATTTTTTTCCCAAACCCCCTTTTAAAAAAAAACCCCAGGGGGGGCCCCCCCCGGGGTTTTTTTTTTAAAAAAAAAATTTAAAAAATTAACCCCCTTTTTCCCCCCAAAAAAAACCCCCCTTTTTTGGGAAACACCCCCGGGCCCGGGTTTTTTTTTTCCCCCGGGCCCCAAAAAAGGGGGGTTTTTTTGGGGGGGGTTTTTAAAACCCAAAGGGGTTTTCCAAATTTTTTAAAAAAAGGGGCCCTTTTAAAAGGGGGGGGGGGCCCCCAAAAAATTTTTAAACCCCGGGGGTTTTTAAAAAGGGGAATTTAAAGGGGGGGGGGGGCCCCCCCGGGTTTAAAAAGGGGGGGGAAAAAAAGGGGGGGGGGGTTTTTTTTTTTGGGGGGGGGGGTTTTTTTTAAAAAAACCAAAAAAGGGGGGGGGAAATGTTTTTAAAAATTTTCACACCCCACAGTGTGTACTTTTTCCCCAGCCACATGGTGTACATTCCCAAAAATTTCCCCCAATGGGGTTTTCATTCCCACCCCCACTTGTGTGCATTACCCCAGCCACTTGTGTGTAAAATTTCACAGCCACATGTTTTTACATTACAACCCACATGTTTTAAAACATTACACAGCCAAAATTGGTTTTTCCCTTAAAACAGCCTTGTGTTTACTTTTCCAGAACAGGGGTTTTCCCTTTTACCCCGGGCCAAATGTTTTGTACTTTTAACCCCACATGTGTTACATTACACAGCCACATGTTTTAAAATTTTCACCCCAAAAATGTGGGTTTTTTCCCCCAGCCCCCAGGTGTGTACTTTAAAAAGCCCTGGTGTGAACTTTTACACGCCACTTTTGTGTTTTACTTTAAACAGCCACATGGGTGTAATTACCAGCCACATGTGTTACATTACACGCCACATGTGTTACTTTACTAAAGCCCCATGGTGTACTTTTACCAGCCAATGTGTTACATTCACGCCTTTGTGTGTATCATTCCCCACAGCCACTTTGTGGGGGTTAATTACACAGCCACATGGGGTTTTAAAATTACACGCCACATGTGTGTAAATTACCACCCAACAGGTGTTTACTTTTACCAGCCAATGTGTTTCATTCCCACGCCACATGTGTGTTTTTTTCCACAGCCAATGTGTAAACTTTAAACCCCGCCATGTGTGTACTTTACACGGGCCCAAGTGTGTCCCTTTACCAGCCACTGGGTAAAATTACACAGCACATGTTTTGTACATTACACGCCAAATGTGTGTTTTTTAACAGCCCAGGGTTGTACATTAAACAGCCCATGTGTGTACAAAAAAGGACACTTTTGTGTGTACATTAAACACAGCCTTGTGTGTACTTTTTCAAAGCACATGTTTTCTTTTCACAGCCCATTTTGGTTTTTTTAAACCAGCCCATGTGTGTACATTAACAGCCACATGTGTTTAAATTACACAAGCCCTTGTGTTATTTTTCCAGCCCATGTGTGTACATTACACGGGCCCATGTGTTGTACATTCACAGCCCCCGTTTTCCCATTACCGCACATTGTGTGAAAAATTTTCCCAACGCCTCAGGTTTTTTCAACACACCCACATGTGTGTACATTAAACACCCAAATGTGTGTACTTTAAACCACCCACATTTTTGTGTACTTTACACGCCACATGTGTTACATTACTCAGCCACATTGTATTAATTACAGCCACATGTTTTTTCCATTTACTAGCCACTTTGGGGGTTACATTACACAGCCACATGTGTTACATTACCCCGCCCCCATGTGTTACATTACAGGGGCCCTTTGTGTGTTCATTAACACCCCTTGTTACATTAAAACAGCCACTTGTGTTACATTTACAAAAGCCAAATGTTGTACTTTTCACAGCCCTTGTGTGTACTTTCCCCAGACATTTGTTTTCCCTTTTCCGAACTTGTGTGTACATTACACAGCCACATGTGTTTTCTTTTTACACAGCCAAAATGTGTTTACATTACACGGGAAAATTGTGTGTAATTACAACCCCAATTGTGTTTACTTTTACACAGCCACATGTGTGTACTTTACACAGCCCATGTGTTTATTTTTTCACGGGCCAAACATGTTTGTACATTACAAAGCCACATTGTGTTTTTTTTTCAACCCCAAACAGGGGTTTTAAAATTTTTACCCCTGAAACATGTGTGAAAAATTTCAACCCAACATGTTTTAAATTCCCATTTTTAAAACCCGGCCCATGTGTGTAATTACAAAAAGCACATGTGTGTACATTACACAGCCCCTTTTGGTTTACTTTTCCACACCCACATGTGTTACTTACAAGCCACTTGTGTGTACATTACACGGCCACATGTGTTTACATTAAAAGCCACATGTGTTTACATTACACGCCACATGTTGTACATTCACGCCACTGTGTTACTTACAAAAGCCCCCCTTTTGTTTTTCTTACACCCCAAAAATGTGGGTACATTCACGCCACTGTGTTTACTTTTACACACAATGTGTGTAAATTACCCCAAGGCCTTTAATTGTTTGACAGTAAAACACCCCACATGTGTTACATTACACACCAATGTGTGTACATTACACAGAACATGTGTTACTTTAAAACAGCCCTTTGTGGGGTACATTCCCAATTTGAATGTGTGAAATTTAACAGCCAAAATGTGTTAATTACACACCCACATGTTGTACATTACTCGCCCTTGTGTGTAACTTTTCACGGGGAAACATGTGTGTCATTACACACCACATTGTTTTCCCAATTACAAAGCCAAAATGTTTTTTCATTACCACAGCCCATGTTTTTATACATTACACAGCCCATGTGTGAAAATTTTTCACAGCCAATGTGTGTACTTTACACGCCATTTGTTTTGTACTTTAAAACAGCCAATGGTGTACTTTAACAGAAAAATTGTGTTTACTTTTACACCCCCTCAGGTGTTACTTACACAGCCCACTTGGTGTACTTTAACACAGCCACTTGTGTTTTAACATTACCACCCCAAAAATGTGTTACATTACACAGCCCCATGTGTGTACATTACACACCCAACTTGGGTTACTTTACACAGCCACATGTGTGTAATTAACTGCCACATGTGTGTACTTTTACGCCCATGTGTTACATTACACGCCAATTTTTGTACTTTTCACACCCACATGGGGTTTTTCATTACACGCCCAAATGTGTTCCATTACACAGCCACATGTGTGAAAATTTTACACGGCCAATTGTGTGTCACATTACCCCGGGCCAAATTGTGTGTTCATTACACCCCCACATGTGGGGAATTACACGGGCCACATGTGTTACTTTTTACACACCCCTTTTTGTGTTGTACTTTTCCACCCAACATGTGTGTTTTTTTCACGCCAGTGTTACATTACACACCCACATGTGTGTACTTTTAACAGCCCAATGGGGTGTACATTACACTTCCAAATGGGGTTACATTACACGCCCATGTGTGAAACATTACAAAAAAAACTTGTGTTTTAAATTAAAAAACCCAAGGGGTGTGTACATTACACAGCCACATGTGTGTACATTACAAAAGCCACATTGGTTACTTTTACCCCAGCCACATTTTGTACTTTACCCACCAAAAGTGTGTACATTACACAGCCACATGTGTGTAACATTACACACCCAACATGTGTTTTACTTTACAAGATTTTATTGTGTACATTACAAAACCACTGTGTGTACATTACCAGCCAAATGTTGTACATTACACCCAACTGGTGAAACCCATTTTAAACACAGCCACATGTGTTACTTTTCTCTCCTCCACTTGTGTTTTCTTTACACAGCCACATGTGAAACATTACACAGCCACTTGTGTGTACATTACACAGCCCATGTGTGTACTTTTCCACCCAAAACATGTTTTTTCATTCCCACGCCAATGTGTTTTAACAAAACACCCCACAGTGTTTTCATTCCCAAAAGCCACATGTGTGTACATTACCCACCCCCACATGTGTTTACTTTACACGTCCACTGGGGTTCTTTTAACACCCAAACATGGTTTAAACTTTACACGGGCCACATGTGTTCTTTTACTCACCCAACATTTTGGTACATTACACGCCACATTTTGTGTAATTACCACCCAAACATTGTGTTTAAAATTTACAAGCCCAGGTGTGTACATTACACAGCCCATTTTAAAAAGTTTTTACATTACACAGCCCATGTGTTTCTTTTACACGCCACTTGTTGTAAAAATTACCAAAAGAAAACATGGGGGTTAAAATTTTACACGCCAAATGTGTGTACATTACCAGCCCATGTGTGTACTTTACCCAGCCCATTGTGTTAATTAAACGGGCCACGGTGTGTACTTTACACGCCACATGTGTGTACTTTACACACCCACATGTTTTGTACTTTCCAGCCACTGTGTGTACATTACCCCCCAAAATGGGTAAAATTACCAGCCCACATGTGTGTACATTACAAAACCCCAACATGTGTGAAAATTTACACAGCCCATGTGGGGCATTACACCCCAAAGGGTGTTTACATTACACAGCCCTTGTGTGTACATTAAACACCCCACATTGTTTTACATTACACAGCCACATGTGTTTCCATTCCCACAGCCCTTGTGGGAAAATTTTTAAACACACCCAACTTGGGTGTTACTTTACAAGCCAAATGGTGTACATTACACACCCAAATGTGTGTACTTTTCTCAGCCACATGTGTTACTTTACACACCCCAACTTGGGGGTTTTTTACACACCCCAAAAATGGTGTACATTACACAGCCCCATTGTGTGTACATTACACAGCCACATGTTTTAAAAAATTTACACACCCAAATTGTTTTTACATTACAAAAGCCAATGGGGTTTACTTTTACACAGCCCCCATGGGGTGTACTTTACCAGCCAAAGGTTTTGTACATTACCCCGCCACTTGTGTTTAAAATTTCACAGCCAAATGTGTTTAATTACACACCCAACATTTTGTTACTTTAAAACACAGCCCCATTTTTGGGTTACTTTTACACAGCCACTGGTGTACTTTAAAACCCCAGCCACATGTGTATACATTCACACCCAAATTTTGTTACTTTTTCCACAGCCACAGGTGTGTACATTACCCAGCCACTGTGTGTACATTACACACCCACATGTGTGTACTTTACACAGCCCATGTGGGAACATTAAACACCCAAACATTGTTTTACAAATTTAAAAACAGCCTTTGGTTTTTAACATTACACAGCCAAAATGTGTATACTTTTCACGGGCCACTTGTGTGTACATTACCAGCCATGTGTGTACATTACCCGAACATGTGTGTACTTTACACAGCCCCATGGGTGTACATTTCAAAGAAACATGTGTGTCTTACACAGCCTCATGTGTGTACATTCCAGCCCATGTGTGTACATTCCACAGCCAATGTGTATACATTACACGCCACTTGGGTGTACATTACACGCCATGTGTTACATTAAAAGCCCCCATGTGTGAAATTACACCCCAAAATTTTGGTGTGTACTTTTAAAACGGGCCAATTGTGTACATTACAAGCCACATTGTGTAAATTACAAAAGCCCCCTTTGTGTGTCCCATTACACACCCAAACATTTTGTAAATTACCCACCCAATGTGGTACTTTTAACGCCACATTTTGTTCCCATTAAACGCCACATGTGTGTACATTTACCAGCCACTGTGTTACATTCCCAAAAGCCACATGTGTTTTAATTTTACCCCAAGCCACATGTTGTTCATTCACAGCCACATGTGGTCCCATTACTCACCCACTTTTTATACATTACCAGCCACATGTGGGTCATTAACAGCCACATGTGTGTACTTTACACACCCACGGGTTTAATTACACACCCCACATGTGTTCCCATTACACGGCCCTTTGTGTAACTTTTACACGGGCCAACTGTGTGTACTTTAAAAACCAATTTTTTCTTTTTTTGTTTTAACTTTTACACGGGCCACCTGTGTGTACATTACACAGCCCATGTGTGTCTTTACAACCCTAAGTGAAACATTACACACCCACATGTGTGTACTTTAAACACAGCCCTGTGTTTACTTTTCCCACAGCCACTGTGTGTACTTTACACAGCCCTGTGTTAAATTTTCACGCCTCATGGGTGTAAAATTTCCACAGCCCATGTGTGTACTTTACACAGCCCCCTTTTTGTATTTTTTTACACACCCAAACATGTGGGGACATTACACGCCAAGTGTGTACATTCACAGAAATGTGTGTACATTACCCCGCCACATTGGGTACATTTACACAGCCCAGTGTTTTTACTTTTAACAGCACTTGTGTTTCATTACACACCCAAACTTTTGTATTTACACGCCACATGTTTTGTACTTACCCCAGCCACATGGGGTTTAAAATTACACAGAAATTGTGTTTTCATTACACAGCCACATGTGTTTTCATTACCCAGCCACATTTTGTTCCCATTAAAAAAGCCCCCTGTTTTTAACATTACCGGGCCCACATGTTGTACATTACCCCACCCAAATTGTGTTTAAATTACCGCCACAGTGTATACATTACCGCCACATGTGTTTACATTACACCCCAAAAATTGTGTACATTACAAAGCCACAGGGTGTATACTTTTACACAGCCACTTGTGTGTACATTTAAAACAGCCACATGTGTGTACTTTACACAGCCCCATGTGTTTACATTACTAAACCAACATGTGAACTTTAAAAGTTTTTCACACACCAAAATGTGTTACATTACAACAGCCCATGTGTTTACTTTACACAGCCACATGTGTGTACATTACACAGAACATGTGTGTACATTCCCACCCCCCAAAATGTGTTACATTAAAACAGCCCATGTGTTACTTTTCCGCCACATGTGTGTTTTTCCCTTCACCACTTGGTGTACTTTTCACAGCCCATGTGTTTTCATTACACACCCACATGTGTTTTACTTTTACAAAAAAAATGTGTTACATTACACAGCCACATGTGTGTACATTAACAGCCACATGTGTTTTACATTACACAGCCACATGTTGTTACTTACCCAGCAAAAAGGGGGTTTTCTTTACACCCCACTTTGTGTTCATTAAAAAAGAAAACATTTTGTTACTTTTAACCCCGGGCCAAAAGTGTGTACTTTAACGCCACTGTGTTTACTTTAAACACAGCCAAAATTGGTTTACATTACCAGCCACATGTGTTTTACTTTACCCCAGCCACAGGTGTGAAACATTACCAGAAAATTGTGGGTACATTACACGCCATTGTGGACTTACCAGCCTAAAATGTGTATAAATTACCCCAGCCACATGTGTGTACATTACCCGCCAAATGGGTGTAATTACAAGCCAATGGTGAAACATTACCCCAGCCACATGTGTTACATTACACAAAAAAAATTTTGGGGTGTAATTACACGGGCCACATGGGGTAAAAATTTTACCCCGCCACTGTGTTACTTTTACCCAGCCACATGGTGTAAAATTACACAGCCACTTGGTGTACATTACACCCCCACTTGTGTTCCCTTTTACACACCCAATGTGTGAAAATTCCCGCCCCCTTGTGTTACTTTTATCAGCCACTTGTTTTAACATTACACACCCCACATGGTGTACATTACCGGGCCACTTGTGGGGTTACTTTTAAAAACCACATGTGTGTACTTTTAACACACCCACAGTGTATTTCCATTACAAAAGCCCATGTGTGTACTTTTACCAGCCCCCATGTGTGTACTTTTCACAGCCACATGTGTGTACTTTTACACAGCCACATGTGTTTTCATTCCCACGCCCATGTGTAAAAATTAAAAAGGGCCACATGTGTTACATTACACAGCCACAGTGTGTACATTCAAAAGAAACCAAATTGTTTTGTTTTTTTAAAAAAACACCCAAACATGTGTTTTCATTCCCAAGGCCACATGTGTGTACATTACACACCCACATGTGTATTATTATTTCCCCCAAATGTGGGAAATTTTACACAGCACATGTGTTACATACACAGCCACAGGTGGTACATTAAACAGCCACATGTGTTTACTTTAAACAGCCACTTGTGTTTACATTAAAACCCCACTTTTTGTTACTTTAAAACCCCCACCAAAATTGTGTTTTAATTACACGGACATGTTTACTTTACACAGAAAGGGTTTGAAACATTAAACAGCACATGTGTGTACATTAACAAGCCACATGTGTGTTCTTTACACAGCCCAACATGGGGGTTACATTACAAAACCACATGTGTGTACATTACCCAAGCCCATGTTTTTCCTTTTCCACCACATGTTTTTGTACTTTAAAAAAGCCAATGTGTTTCTTTTCACAGCCCATTTGTTTTCATTCTCCCCAAATTGGTGTTCCCTTTACACAGCCCAGTTGAAACATTACACAGCCCATGTGTGTTTTTAAACCAATTTTTTTTACACCCCCCATGTGTTACATTACACGCCTCATGTGGTACTTTAAACCACCCACATTTTGTGCTTTTAAAAGCCCCCGGTGTCCCTTACACACCCACATGTGGGGCATTCACACCCAACTTGGGTACTTTAAACAGCCACTGTGTGTACATTAAACACCCACTTTGTGTTCATTACCCGCCACATGTGTGAAAAACCAATTGTTTTTTTCAAACCCCCATGTGTATCATTACACACCCAAATGTGTTTTAATTACCCCCACATGTGTTTACATTACAAGCCCCCTTGGTGTTACTTACACAGCCCCCATGTGTAAAACATTACACCCCCACATGTGTGTACTTTTACACACCCAAATTTTGTGTACTTTAAACAGCCACATGTTTTAAAACATTACACGGGCCACATGTGTGAAACTTTTACACGAAAATGTGTGTACTTTCCCACAGCCACATGTTTTGTCATTACACAGCCAAATGTGTGTACTTTAAAACAGCCTGTGTGTACTTTAACGCCACATGTGTTAATTACACACCCAAACCTTTGGTGTACTTTACACGGCCACATGTGTTTACATTACACCCCCATTTGGTTGTCATTACCCGCCCATGGGAAAACTTTTCACAGCCACATGTGTTTACATTACACGGGCCACATGTGTTTACTTTTTTTTTTTTTTTTTTTTTTTCAAAAGCCACTTGGGGTTTTACATTACACAGCCACATGTGTGTACTTTTCACAGCCCTTGTTTTTTAACATTACACAGCCACTTGGGTGTACATTACACGGGCCACTTGGGGTGTTACTTTACACGGGCACAACTTTTGTGTATTTTCCCACGGGCCAAATTGTGTTACATTACAACCCAACATGGGGTTTTACATTACACAGACACAGGTTTGTTACATTCCACCCCAAATTTTGTGTAAATTACACGCCCTTGTGTGAATTACCAAAAGCCACATGTGTTGTACATTAAAACAGCCACATGTATGTTTTTAATTTCCCCACATGTGTTTTATTTTTCACACCCAAATGTGTTTTCCCATTACACGCCACATGTGGGGTTCTTTTCACGCCCATTTGTTTTTACATTACACTCCTCATGTGTGTACATTACACAGCCCCTTGTGTTTTACTTTCACAGCCCACATGTGGGACATTAAAACGGGCCATTTGTGGGTATTTTCCCACGCCTTTGTGTGTACTTTCACGCCCCAAATGTGTATACATTACACCCCCCAAACATGTGTGTACAAATTTTTTTTTTTTTTTTGGTTTTAATTACACGGGCCACAGGGTGTTACTTTTACCCAGCCACATGTGTTTCTTTACACGGCCCCAAACTTGTGTGTTTTTTTACCGGGCCACATGTGTGTACATTAAAACGCCACATGTGTGTAAATTAAACAGCCAAATGTGTGTACTTTAAAACGCCACATGTTTTAATTCATTGGGGAACAAAAACCCCTCGGGTTGTTTTACTTTAAACAGCCACATGTGTTTTACTTTAAACCTGGGCAACTTGTGTTTTCATTACACAGCCAATGTGTTTTCTTTACAAAAGCCAATGTGTGTCCCATTACACCCCAACAGGGTGTGTACATTACACGGAAAAATGTTGTAATTAAACAGCCAAATTTTTTACATTACCACCCACTGGTGTGTACTTTTACACACCCAACTTTGTGTCCCCCTTTTACCCTTTCCCCAAATGTGTTTTAAATTTACACCACCCAAATGTGTGTACATTACACGGGCCAAAGATGTGTTTTCATTACCCAAACCGTTGTGTGTTTTTTTCACAGCCACATGTGTTTTCTTTAAAACAGCCACTTGGTTTTACATTACACAGCCCATTTTGTGTCCCATTAAAAAGCAAATTGGTGTGTAAAATTTACAAAAGCCACTTGTGTGTACATTCCCACGAACATGTGTAAATTTTTTACCACCCTTGTGTTTTAAATTTTACAAGCCACAGGGTGTGTTCTTTACAAAAACCCACAGGGTTTTTGTAAAATTAATTTGCCACTTGTGTGAAACCTTTTCCCCCAAGCCACATGGGGTGTAATTCCCACAGCCCCATGTGTGTACATTACCACCCAACATGTGTGTAATTCCCAAAGCCACATATGTGTACATTACCGGCCACATGTGTGTACTTTTACCGCCAAGGGTGTGTACTTTACACAGCCATGTGGTACATTACCACCCATTTGTGCTACTTTAAACCCCCAGCCACAGGGTTTTGTACATTCACACCCAAACATGTGTTGTACTTTAAAACCCCACGCCACATGTTTTATACTTTTCACGAAAAATTTGTGTGTACAAAAACAAAAAGCCACTTGTGTTTTCATTACACACCCCACATGTGTGTAATTACCCCAGCCCCCATGTGTGTCATTACCCCCCAGCCACATGTGTATAAATTACACACCCACTTGTGTTCCCTTTACAACCCACATGTGTGAAACATTAAACAGCCAATGTGTTTTACTTTTTAAAACACCCAACATGTGTTTACTTTAACAGCCACTTGTGTTTTACATTCCCCCACATGTGTATACTTTACACGGGCCCATTTTGTGTACATTACACGGGCCAACTTGGGGGTTTTAATTACAAAACCCAAATTGTGTGTAATTACACACCCCAATGTATTTTCTTTTACACAGCCACTTGTGTTTTAAAATTACACAGCCACATGTGTGTACTTACACGGCCCTTTGTGTGTAAAATTACACGCCCCCATGTATGTACTTTACACAGCCACTTGTGTGTACTTTTAAAAAAGCCACTTGTTTTTTTACATTACACAGGCCACATGTGTTTTCTTACAAGCCACATGTGTGTCCCATTACCCCGCCACATGTGTGAAACTTTTCAAAAGGCCAAAGGTGTATACATTTAAAAAAGCCACATGTGTTTTCATTACCCCGCCACATGTGTGTACATTACACAGCCACATGTGTGAAATTTACACGGGCCACATGTGTATACTTTCACGCCCTTGTGTGTACTTCACGCCCCAATGTGTATACTTTAAACACAGCCACATGTGTGTACATTACACAGCCAAGTGTGAAACATTACACGCCCCTTTGTGTGTCTTTCCCCACACCCAAATGTGTGTCCCTTACACAGCCAATTTTGTGTAAAATTTACACAGCCACATGTGTTTTACCTTTACCCCAGCCACATGTGTGTACATTACAAAGCCCCATGTTTTGTACATTACACACCCAACATGGTTTTACTTTTAACCCCAAAACATGTGTGTACATTAACGCCACGGTGTGAAACATTCCGCCACATGGGTGTATTTTTCCCAAAACCCAACATGTGTGTACATTACCAGCCACATGTGTTTTTACTTTTTACCACCCCCATTTGTGTGTACATTACACGGGCCACTTGTGTGTAAAATTACCTTTCCAAATTGTGTGTACTTTTCACACCCACATGTGTGTACTTTTACACGCCACATGTGTGTACATTCCCTCCAGTTTTGGGGTTACTTTACCACCCAAATGTGGTACTTTTCACAGCCACATGGGGTTTTTTTTACACGGCCACATGTGTGTACTTTACACGGCCAAATTGTTTTACTTTTTCCTCACCCACATTTTGTGAACATTCCCACACCCACATGTGTGTAAAATTTAAACCTCCCCCCTTGTGTTTTCATTAAACACCCACATGTGTTTTAAAATTACCCCGCCACTGGTGTAATTACCAGCCACATGTTTTGTACATTACCGCCACTGTGTGTACTTTTACACGCCCCCCTTGTGTGTACATTTAACGGCCACATGTGGTTACTTTACCAGCCACATTTGTTTTCCCATTACCAGCACATGTTTTGTACTTTACACACCCAAATTGTGTGTACATTACCACCCACATGTGTGTACATTCCCACCCCCAAAATTGTTTTGTACTTTACACGCCATTGTGTTTTACTTTACACAGAAAACAGTGTGTACATTAAACACCCCACATGTGTGTACTTTTACCCCACCCCAAATGTGTGTCCCATTCCCAAGCCAAATGTGTGTTTTTTAAAACCCCAGCACATGTGTGTCCCATTAAAACCAGCCACATGGGGATACTTTCCCACCCCCACATGTGTTTTCATTACACAGCCCATGTGTTTTTCTTTAAACCCCGCCACATGTTTTAAAATTTTCACGCCAATGTGTGTACATTAAAACGCCACATGTGTTTTAACATTACACACCCCAAAATGTGTATACATTACAAAAGCCATATGTGTGAAACCATTCCCAAAAAGGCCAAATGTGTGTACATTACACACCCACTTGTGTTTTACATTACACAGCCACATGGGGACATTACACCCCCTTGGGTGTCCCATTACACACCCCACTTGTGTGTAATTACACACCCAAACTTGTGTTTTACATTAAACAGCCCTGTGTTTTCCTTTACCACCCACATGTGTTTTTAAAATTAAACAGCCACTGTGTGTACTTTCCGGGCCCAGTGTGTACTTTTCCAGCCACATGTTGGTAATTACACAGCCCCGGGTGTGTAAAATTACAAAAGCCAAGTGAATACATTACAAAAGCCACATGTGTGTACTTTCCCCCGCCACTTGTGTGTACTTTAAAAAGCCACATGTTGTATCCCATTACCCGGGCCCACAGGGGGATACATTACACAGCCAATGTGTGAAATTAACAGCCACATGGTGTAATTAACAGCCCATGGGGTGTATATTAACAGACAGGGTGTGTACTTTTAAAACCCCCACATGTGTGTACTTTAAACCAGCCACATGTGTGTACTTTAAACACCCCAACTTGTGTGTACTTTTCACGCCACATGTGTGTCCCTTTTTAAACAGCCACATGTGTGTACATTAACACCCCAAACATGTGTGTACATTACACAGCCCCCATGTGTTTTCTTTTCACAGCCCCCTGTGTGTTTTTAAACACACCCACATGTTTTTAAAATTTTCACGCCACATGGGGGTACATTAACGCCCACATGTGTGTACTTTTTCCACGCCACATTTTGGGGACTTTAAACAACCCCACATGTGTGTACTTTTCACGGGCCCCATGTGTAAAACATTACACGCCACATGTGTTTTTACATTAAACAGCCACATGTGTGTACATTACACTCCCCAATGTGTGTACTTTCACAGCCACATGTGTGTACTTTTCCCAGCCCTTGTGGAAAAATTTACACCCCACATGTGGGTAAAATTAAAACCAGCCACATGTGTTTTAATTACCAGTCAAATGTGTGTTCCCTTTACACAGAACATGGGTGTTCCTTTTCACAGCCACATGTTTTAACTTTACACAGCCACATGGTGTACATTACACAGCCACATGTGTGTACTTTTAATGCCACATGTTTGTACTTTTCACGCCAAATGTGTGTACTTTTACCACCCCCGGGTGGGTCCCATTACACACCCAAAATTGTGTTTTAAAATTACACACCCACATGTGGGGACTTTAAACCAGCAAATTGGTTACTTTACCCCCACATTTGTTTTCCATTAAAAGCCCCAAAATGTTTTTAACCTTTTCCCGCCCAATGTGTGTACATTACACAGCCCTTTGTGTGTACATTACACAGAAAAAGTGTGATCTTTCCCAACGCACTTTGGGTACTTTTAAAAACACCCTTTTTTTGTGTTTTAATTTAAACACCAGCCATTTGTGTTTTACATTACCACCCAAACATGTGTTATTCATTCACAGCCCCCATGTTTTTACATTACCGCCCTTGTGTTTTTTAAAATTACCCCGGCCACATGGGTGTACATTACACACCCAACATGTGTATACATTACACAGCCCCCATGTGTGTACTTTTCACACCCAACATTTTTGGTTGTACATTACAAGCCAAAATGTGGTATACTTTTAAACAGCCACATGGGGTGTACTTTAACACCCAACTTTGGGTGTACATTACCAAGCCACATGGGGTGTACATTACACCCCCACATGTGTTACATTACAAGCCACATTTGTTGTACTTTTACACAGCCACTTGTGTTTTCTTTACACACCCCACTTTGGGGTTGGTAATTACACACCCAACATGTGTGTACATTACACACCCACATGTGTTTTCATTTCCAGCCACTTTGGGTTTTTTTTTTAACATTCCCACGGCCCCCATGTGTGTAAAATTACACAGCCACATGTGTGAAAAATTACCAGCAAAATGTGTTTTAAATTCAAGCCCCCATGTGGGTACTTTACACGCCACTGTATGTACATTCCCACAGCCCATGTGTTTTTTTTTCACAGCCCATGTGGGGGAAAATTTACCCCACCCCCGGGTGTTATCCCACATTTTTGTTGCCCCGTGGGTTGGGGATTTACCTTTTATCACGGGGCGTGAAAATAAAAAAGTTTTTTTTTAAAATTGCCACAAACGCCCACGAGGGACCACGACCACGGACGAAATGCGACCAGGGACGAATCATGACGCCCACGACGATCATGAGCCCACGACAAATCTTACCACGGGGGATCAAGGCCCACGCCCGGCCAGACAAATCAGGGCCGACCCCCGACGATCATGCCCCAACGACGACCACGACGATCTTGAGGGACCCCACGAGGGTTTGACAAACCATAAAGATCAACCGACCCGACGTTCATGACGACCCAAAGATATAAACTTTCACCCCGCCCACGCCCGACCAAAAACCGTTTTCGGGCCCGACCACGACGCCAGGGACGACCATAACGACCACCGACCCCGCCCGTCTTTGACGCCCCACGACGCCTTAACGATCCACCGACCACGAAGACCAACGACGACCAAAAACAAATCACACCGCCCAAAGGGCGCCCATGACGACCAAAAACGATCACAAAAAAACCAACGCCGACCATGAGGGACTCATAAAGGGAAAAGTGTAACACAGCCCCTTGAGAGTAAAAAAATGATTTTCAATCCTTTTTGGGGAATTTTTTAAAACCTATCTACCACAAAAAACTGTCATTTTTCTGGCCTCTGGGGCACCTGCCGGACTTTTGGTCGTGGACGGGGGCAGCGGGGGCTTTAACCCCCGGGAATTTCCCCCTCCAGGTAAAAATGCGAGGTACCTGGAGGGTTTTTCCCCGGGGAAATTAAACGCCCCCGAGGCCCGGTCCACGACCAGGCCTCATGGTGGATCAGGGCCTGACCAACCAGGCTGCTACTGCTGGCCGCACGTAGACCATCATACGAACCACAGTCCGGCTGATCCGGCACCGACTTTAAGTATCTATCCAGCTCCCTCTTGAAGGCAGGCAGGGGTCTTGAAGGCAGGCAGGGGTCTTGAAGGCAGGCAGGGGTCTTGAAGGCAGGCAGGGGTCTTGAAGGCAGGCAGGGGTCTTGAAGGCAGGCAGGGGTCTTGAAAGCAGGCAGGGGTCTTGAAGGCAGGCAGGGGTCTTGAAGGCAGCCAGAGGTCTTGAAGGCAGGCAGGGGTCTTGAAGGCAGGCAGGGGTCTTGAAGGCAGTCAGGAGTCTTGAAGGCAGGCAGGGGTCTTGAACGCAGGCAGGGGTCTTGAACGCAGGCAGGGGTCTTGAATGCAGGCAGGGGTCTTGAAGGCAGGCAGGGGTCTTGAAGGCAGGCAGGGGTCTTGAAGGCAGTCAGGAGTCTTGAAGGCAGCCAGGAGTCTTGAAGGCAGGCAGGGGTCTTGAAGGCAGCCAGGAGTCTTGAAGGCAGCCAGGAGTCTTGAAGGCAGGCAGAGGTCTTGAAGGCAGTCAGGAGTCTTGAAGGCAGCCAGGAGTCTTGAAGACAGCTAGGGGTCTTGAAGGCAGCCAGGAGTCTTGAAGGCAGCCAGGAGTCTTGAAGGCAGCCAGGAGTCTTGAAGGCAGCCAGGAGTCTTGAAGGCAGCCAGGAGTCTTGAAGGCAGCCAGGAGTCTTGAAGGCAGCCAGGAGTCTTGAAGGCAGCCAGGAGTCTTGAAGGCAGGCAGGGGTCTTGAAGGCAGGCAGGGGTCTTGAAGGCAGTCAGGAGTCTTGAAGGCAGCCAGGAGTCTTTAAGACAGCCAGGGATCTTGAAGGCAGCCAGGAGTCTTGAAGGCAGCCAGGAGTCTTGAAGGCAGCCAGGAGTCTTGAAGACAGCCAGGGGTCTTGAAGGCAGCCAGGAGTCTTGAAGACAGCTAGCGGTCGTGAAGGCAGCCAGGAGTCTTGAAGGCAGCCAGGAGTCTTGAAGGCAGCCAGGAGTCTTGAAGACAGCCAGGAGTCTTGAAGGCAGCCAGGAGTCTTGAAGACAGCTAGCGGTCGTGAAGGCAGCCAGGAGTCTTGAAGGCAGCCAGGAGTCTTGAAGACAGCCAGGGGTCTTGAAGGCAGCCAGGAGTTTTGAAGGCAGCCAGGAGTCTTGAAGGCAGCCAGGAGTCTTGAAGGCAGCCAGGAGTCTTGAAGGCAGTCAGGAGTCTTGAATGCAGCCAGGAGTCTTGAAGGCAGCCAGGAGTCTTGAAGGCAGCCAGGAGTCTTGAAGGCAGCCAGGAGTCTTGAAAGCAGCCAGGAGTCTTTAAGACAGCCAGGGATCTTGAAGGCAGCCAGGAGTCTTGAAGGCAGCCAGGAGTCTTGAAGGCAGCCAGGAGTCTTGAAGGCAGCCAGAAGTCTTGAAGGCAGGCAGGGGTCTTGAAGACAGTCAGGAGTCTTGAAGGCAGCCAGGAGTCTTGAAGACAGCCAGGGATCTTGAAGGCAGCCAGGAGTCTTGAAGGCAGCCAGGAGTCTTGAAGGCAGCCAGGAGTCTTGAAGGCAGCCAGGAGTCTTGAAGGCAGCCAGGAGTCTTGAAGGCAGCCAGGAGTCTTGAAGGCAGCCAGGGGTCTATTGGTAATTCCCCTTATGCATGGTGGGAGGCTGTTGAACAGTCTTGGTCATCTGACATTATTATTTCCGAGTTTTTTACAAGTATATTTCGCTTTAATAGGATGGCTGAACATTGTTATATAGGCCTGGTGGTGGCTCTTGGCCTTGTGGTGGCTCCTGGCCTGGTGGTGGCTCCTGGCCTGGTGGAAAAAGCTCTCGCTTCACAATATAAGGTGTCTGGGTTCGATTCCAGGCGAGTGTTGAAACACTGGATGTGTTTCCTTACACCGGTTGTCTGTGTTCACCCATCAGCATAAAATGGGTACCTGGGTGTTGGTGGACTGGTGTGGGTCGCATCCTGGGACAAAATTGACCTATTTTGCGGGTAATGCTCAGCATAACAAGCGGTTTCTATATAGCAGTAAGTCACAGCTGATGTCAACTATGGTCTGTATACCTTGTACATGTACTGGTAGAAATAAAGATTATTATTATTATTGCTTGCCAGTGAGTAGGCCTAGTGGTGCCGTTTTCCTAGTGTTGCTGTGTCAGACACTGTGTCAGCCACTTTGTCAGCCACTGCTGTAAACCAACAAGAGCTACAGGGCTGTGACACAGGCATCTTCTACCTCTTATCCCAGCACATCTCTTCCACTTCTAAGTGTCCATCACAGCCAGATGAAAACATGTTCCAGATGACACACTGTGATCTTATCTCCCACGGAGGCTGTGAAGGCGATACAAGATGAGCCTATGACTGGTAGCTGTAGGAGAGGAGGGGAGAGAGGGAAACACTCCCTAGAAACCACTGTGTCAAAGAACATAAGAAAGAAGGAACACTGCAGCAGGCCCACTGGCCCTTGCGAGGCAGGTCCAAATCTCCTACCGGCTTAAGCCAGACCCAACCTAGTCAGGTCAGGTCACATTCACTTAAGGAAGGAGCACGGCATCAGATCTAGTAGCACAAGTTAGTCAGGACCAACTCACACCCACTCATGTGTTTATCTAACCTATTTTTAAAACTACACAACGTTTTAGCCTCAATAACTGTACTTGGGAGTTTGTTCCACTCATCCACAACTCTATTACCAAACCAGTGCTTTCCTATATCCTTCCTGAATCTGAATTTTTCCAACTTTAAGCCATTGCTGTGAGTCCTGCCTTGGCTAGTTATTTTTAGCACGCTATTTACATCCCCTTTATTTATTCCTGTTTTCCATTTATACACCTCAATCATATCCTCCCTAATTGTACACCTTTCTAGAGAGTGCAGATTCATGGACCTCAGTCTATTCTCATAGAGAAGATTTCTGATACATGGGATCAACTTTGTCATCCTCCTCTGTACGTTTTTCAGTGCATTTATATCCATTCTGTAATACGGTGACCAGAACTGAGCAGCATAGTCTAAATGAAGCCTAACCAAGGATATATAGAGTTGAAGAACAACCTGAGGACTCCTATTATTTATACTTCTTGATATGAAGCCAAGGATTTTGTTCGCTTTAATGCGAACACTAATGCACTGTTGTCTTGGTTTCAGATTACTGCTAACAAGAACTCCCAAATCCTTTTCACAATCAGTAATATTAAGATCTACATTATTTAGTTTATGTGTGTCATGGTTATTGTCCTGTCCAACATTTAGAACTTTGCATTTGTCAATATTAAACTGCATCTGCCACTTCTCCGACCACTGCATCAATCTATTCAAATCTTCCTGGAGTGCTCGAATGTCCTCGTGAGAATGAATTCGTCGGCCTATTTTGGTGTCATCGGCAAACTTGCCTATCTTGCTATTTATTCCCTCATCTATGTCGTTATGTAGATCGTGAACAACAAGGGTCCCAACAGTGACCCCTGTGTGGTATGGTGGTAAGCATGTACTTACTGTCTCTGGCAAAGTCTAGCCTAGGCTCCTGGTACTGCCTCCCAGCTGGCTCTGATCAACACTGCTGAGGTCTAGTCTCTTCTGGCTTTATCACATCAACTCTTGCAACATATTATCAGTAAGGCGTACACACGTGTACACACTGTTACTGGGAAAACAGTGAGAGGTGTACACAGGTACATCCCATCTCCATGGAGACTATGTGATCCCCCCCTCTCATTGTTAGTGTACACCCTGTCACCTGGGTGTACACTGCTATATGGATGTGTTATCCCGACACTCAGTAATCATCATAACAAACACTTACAAACACAATGTTGCCAACACACATAATCGTTCCCACCGCTAAACACAGCATTTATCTCTTAGACAACATTCCATCACAATTATCACAGTCATCTATCTATCAGCAAAAACAATTTTTATAACGTTCCAAAAAACTCCCATGAAAATAAACCCACAATTTGACTTTACTGGTCTCTTTTACGTTGGATCCATAAAATGTGCCCCCCCCCCAAAAAAAAAAAAAAAAACTTCGAGTTCAGATCTGAGAGCCTTCAAGACCATTTTGGAAATTTGATTTTATGCACGAAATTTTAAAAGAATGTAAATGCTTAATAAAAACTGTGATATATATTTATTTTTAAGATTGAAGCTTAGTACGTCACCGATATGCACTAGTCTCCCCTATTGTTATTATACATTCTCTCATAAACCAGACTATTATTATTAATAATAATAATTAATAAATTATTATTATTATTATTATTATGGGGAAACGCTAAACCTGTAAGGTATCTATGAATCTGCCCTTCAGGAAAGGTGGGAACACTGAATCACCAGCTGGGAATGTCTACAGGGATGGAACACCAGCTGGGAATGTCTACAACTGATGGAACACCAGCTGGCAATGTCTACAGGGATGGAACACCAGCTGGGAATGTCTACAACTGATGGAACACCAGCTGGCAATGTCTACAACTGATGGAACACCAGCTGGCAATGTCTACAGGGATGGAACACCAGCTGGGAATGTCTACAACTGATGGAACACCAGCTGGCAATGTCTACAGGGATGGAACACCAGCTGGGAATGTCTACAACTGATGGAACACCAGCTGGCAATGTCTACAACTGATGGAACACCAGCTGGCAATGTCTACAGGGATGGAACACCAGCTGGGAATGTCTACAACTGATGGAACACCAGCTGGCAATGTCTACAGGGATGGAACACCAGCTGGCAATGTCTACAACTGATGGAACACCAGCTGGCAATGTCTACAGGGATGGAACACCAGCTGGAATGTCTACAACTGATGGAACACCAGCTGGCAATGTCTACAGGGATGGAACACCAGCTGGGAATGTCTACAACTGATGGAACACCAGCTGGCAATGTCTACAGGGATGGAACACCAGCTGGGAATGTCTACAACTGATGGAACACCAGCTGGCAATGTCTACAACTGATGGAACACCAGCTGGCAATGTCTACAACTGATGGAACACCAGCTGGCAATGTCTACAGGGATGGAACACCAGCTGGGAATGTCTACAACTGATGGAACACCAGCTGGCAATGTCTACAGGGATGGAACACCAGCTGGGAATGTCTACAACTGATGGAACACCAGCTGGCAATGTCTACAACTGATGGAACACCAGCTGGCAATGTCTACAGGGATGGAACACCAGCTGGGAATGTCTACAACTGATGGAACACCAGCTGGCAATGTCTACAACTGATGGAACACCAGCTGGCAATGTCTACAGGGATGGAACACCAGCTGGGAATGTCTACAACTGATGGAACACCAGCTGGCAATGTCTACAACTGATGGAACACCAGCTGGCAATGTCTACAACTGATGGAACACCAGCTGGCAATGTCTACAGGGATGGAACACCAGCTGGGAATGTCTACAACTGATGGAACACCAGCTGGCAATGTCTACAACTGATGGAACACCAGCTGGCAATGTCTACAACTGATGGAACACCAGCTGGCAATGTCTACAGGGATGGAACACCAGCTGGGAATGTCTACAACTGATGGAACACCAGCTGGCAATGTCTACAACTGATGGAACACCAGCTGGCAATGTCTACAACTGATGGAACACCAGCTGGCAATGTCTACAGGGATGGAACACCAGCTGGGAATGTCTACAACTGATGGAACACCAGCTGGCAATGTCTACAACTGATGGAACACCAGCTGGCAATGTCTACAGGGATGGAACACCAGCTGGGAATGTCTACAACTGATGGAACACCAGCTGGCAATGTCTACAACTGATGGAACACCAGCTGGCAATGTCTACAACTGATGGAACACCAGCTGGCAATGTCTACAGGGATGGAACACCAGCTGGGAATGTCTACAACTGATGGAACACCAGCTGGCAATGTCTACAGGGATGGAACACCAGCTGGGAATGTCTACAACTGATGGAACACCAGCTGGCAATGTCTACAACTGATGGAACACCAGCTGGCAATGTCTACAGGGATGGAACACCAGCTGGGAATGTCTACAACTGATGGAACACCAGCTGGCAATGTCTACAGGGATGGAACACCAGCTGGCAATGTCTACAACTGATGGAACACCAGCTGGCAATGTCTACAGGGATGGAACACCAGCTGGGAATGTCTACAACTGATGGAACACCAGCTGGCAATGTCTACAGGGATGGAACACCAGCTGGGAATGTCTACAACTGATGGAACACCAGCTGGCAATGTCTACAACTGATGGAACACCAGCTGGCAATGTCTACAGGGATGGAACACCAGCTGGGAATGTCTACAACTGATGGAACACCAGCTGGCAATGTCTACAGGGATGGAACACCAGCTGGGAATGTCTACAACTGATGGAACACCAGCTGGCAATGTCTACAGGGATGGAACACCAGCTGGGAATGTCTACAACTGATGGAACACCAGCTGGCAATGTCTACAGGGATGGAACACCAGCTGGGAATGTCTACAACTGATGGAACACCAGCTGGCAATGTCTACAGGGATGGAACACCAGCTGGCAATGTCTACAGTGATGGAACACCAGCTGGGAATGTCTACAACTGATGGAACATCAGCTGGCAATGTCTCCAGTGACGGAACACTAGCTTGCTACTTCTACAGCTGGTAGAACACACTTTCCAGACAGCTGGTGGCGTGTGTCCTTCAGCAAGCATGCGATATCACTACACACACACACACACACACACACACACACACACACACACACACACACACAGCAACATGGGGTCGCAATTGGAGTTGAAGACTCAGACGAGTCACAGGGATGTTAGGAAGTATATCTTCAGCCATAGAGTTGTCAGGAAGCGGAACAATCTGGCAGGATCCATACACAGCTTTAAGAGGAGTTATGATAAAGAGGTATAATTCATCTTCATCAAACGCCATTGTGAAGAGCAGGTCTGCTGGGATCATCTGCTAGTGTTACACTAGCAGGGAGGTGGAGGGTACAGCAGCAGGAGGGAGGGTACAGCAGCAGGAGGGAGGTTACAGCAGGGTGAGAGTGGGAGTTGGGCGACTGTATCAGTAGGAGAGCGGGTACAGCAGCAGGGACGGGTGGAGTACAGCAGCACGAGGGCGGATACAGCAGCAGGAGGGAGGGTACAGCAGCAGGAGGGAGGTTACAGCAGCAGGAGGGAGGGTACAGCAGCAGGAGGGAGGTTACAGCAGCAGGAGGGAGGTTACAGCAGCAGGAGGGAGGTTACAGCAGCAGGAGGGAGGTTACAGCAGCAGGAGGGAGGTTACAGCAGCAGGAGGGAGGTTACAGCAGCAGGAGGGAGGTTACAGCAGCAGGAGGGAGGTTACAGCAGCAGGAGGGAGGTTACAGCAGCAGGAGGGAGGTTACAGCAGCAGGAGGGAGGGTACAGCAGCAGGAGGGAGGGTACAGCAGCAGGAGGGAGGTTACAGCAGCAGGAGGGAGGTTACAGCAGCAGGAGGGAGGTTACAGCAGCAGGAGGGAGGTTACAGCAGCAGGAGGGAGGTTACAGCAGCAGGAGGAGGGTACAGCAGCAGGAGGGAGGTTACAGCAGCAGGAGGGAGGTTACAGCAGCAGGAGGGAGGTTACAGCAGCAGGAGGGAGGTTACAGCAGCAGGAGGGAGGGTACAGCAGCAGGAGGGAGGTTACAGCAGCAGGAGGGAGGTTACAGCAGCAGGAGGGAGGTTACAGCAGCAGGAGGGAGGTTACAGCAGCAGGAGGGAGGTTACAGCAGCAGGAGGGAGGTTACAGCAGCAGGAGGGAGGTTACAGCAGCAGGAGGGAGGGTACAGCAGCAGGAGGGAGGTTACAGCAGCAGGAGGGAGGTTACAGCAGCAGGAGGGAGGTTACAGCAGCAGGAGGGAGGGTACAGCAGCAGGAGGGAGGTTACAGCAGCAGGAGGGAGGGTACAGCAGCAGGAGGGAGGTTACAGCAGCAGGAGGGAGGTTACAGCAGCAGGAGGGAGGTTACAGCAGCAGGAGGGAGGTTACAGCAGCAGGAGGGAGGGTACAGCAGCAGGAGGAGGTTACAGCAGCAGGAGGGAGGTTACAGCAGCAGGAGGGAAGTTACAGCAGCAGGAGGGAGGTTACAGCAGCAGGAGGGAGGTTACAGCAGCAGGAGGGAGGTTACAGCAGCAGGAGGGAAGTTACAGCAGCAGGAGGGAGGTTACAGCAGCAGGAGGGAGGTTACAGCAGCAGGAGGGAAGTTACAGCAGCAGGAGGGAGGTTACAGCAGCAGGAGGGAAGTTACAGCAGGGTGAGAGTGGGAGTTGGGCGACTGTATCAGTAGGAGAGCGGGTACAGCAGCAGGGACGGGTGGAGTACAGCAGCACGAGGGCGGATACAGCAGCAGGAGGGAGGGTACAGCAGCAGGAGGGGAGGTTACAGCAGGGTGAGAGTGGGAATTGGGCGACTGCATCAGCAGGAGGGCTGGTACAGCAGCAGGGACGGATGGAGTAAAGCAGCAGGGACGGGTGGGGTTCAGCAGTAGGGACGGGTGGGACACAGCAGCAGGGGCGGGTAAAGCATCATGGGGGCGGGTACAGCAGCAGGAGGGCGGGTACAGCATCATGAGGGCGGGTACAGCAGCAGGTGCCAGAGTCATATCATCAGTCACAAGTGGTCAGCTCACACAACACAACAAAATAACGTCTCCCTCATTAAAATTTCCGTCAGGTGGGCAGCAGCGGACATTGATATTCCAGCGGCGAGCCAGGATGGGTCTAGGACCAGCAGGAATACCTGGCTTCACACACACACACACACACACACACACCACACACACACACACACACACACACACACACACATATATACACACACACACACACACACACACACACACACACACACACACACACACACACACACACATACACACAGAAGTGATGTATACATAGCTCTAAGAAGAGGTACGATAAGGCTCTTGGAGCAGGGAGTGGACCGAGTAGCAACTAGCAAAGAGGCGAGGCCAGGAACTATGACTCAACTTCTGCAACCACATACAGATGAGTGCACACACACACACACACACAGCCTGGAACAGCCAGTTAAGTACCACACCAGCACACACGAGCAGCGCAACACGGCCCTGAGGGGATGAAGTGAATGCAACAAATTCAACATCATCAATGATTACAATATCTGAGATCAGATAAATTGCAATCTCACTGAAATATGCTGAGAAGATAATGTGAGCTACATGAATTCCAATGTCTCAAGAGGATGAGCTCAATGGTCCTAAAAATTTGCTCCACACGCATACCATAAATAAAGGAAGAGAAGATGCAAACCAGAGAGAGAGAGAGATGCACCCGCAGGGAGAAGACGAAGACTCGACCGACTTCTCAAAAGTCGCAGATTTTCTCAAGAAGGGAAACATGGGCTAAAAAAAAAAAAATAGAAATTACTGAGCTGCAGTTGAATATATCAAGAATCCAGGAGAGACAGAAGAAGCAGGAAGCCATAAGTGAAATAAGCAATAATATAAAATATTTTATCTGACGTGTAACGTACACAAGAGCAGACTACAGTCACTACAGTCTTGAGGATACATGAAAGCAGAATACAAGGAACACGACTACAGTCACTAATGTTGCTGTATCAGTCACTGCTGATACATTTCGGTCCTGGGACCTTGATCAAGGTTCCAGGACCGAAACGTTTTCTAATAAATATGTCCTAGTGTTGGCTTACGTGTCTTTTTAAACCAGTGCTGATACAGCAGCCAGGGTCCCTCCAGGACCAATGAATCGACGTTGTCCGCTCTGGACCATTTAGATAACGAATTAGAATTTAGGAAACGTTTCGCCACACAGTGGCTTCATCAGTCCTATACAGAAAAGAATAGTGAAGATAAGGAGTTTGAGGTAATCAGTCCCTCATCCTGGGGTCGATGTAATCATCTTGTCGGTTCTCTTAACCATTTATCTATGTTTAAACGACGTTTGTGTCCGCTCTGGATTATTTAAACGACGTTTCTGTCTTTCTGTTTGTTCCGGACCATTTAGACGACGTTCGGGTACATTCTGGTCAAAACTACCATCACCACCACAGCCAACACACTCTTTCACGGTTAAAACTCGCTTAACACTTAGCAAGCATTTTAAACGTTGTTTCGACCAAGATAAAGCTCACTCCTGAGCGAAACGTAGTTCGTACTGTATTGCCTTCTGTTTACCAGCTTGTGTGCTAGCTGCCCCGGCCACCACAATGACTCACCGTGGGTCACAATAAGAGTGAGTCAAGTGACCTGGGTCTGTCAGAGGAATACCCAGGAAATACTCGGTTGCTGCGTCAAATATACCTAGCCTTTGGTGTAGTAAGTCACGTGACCAAACACTAGAAAACAGCCAAAAATCTTTCACTACGCCTCAGCGAACATCCAAATATCAGCAACACAGACGACTTAAGGTACGCCTGTATCCTCCACTAGGACTCCACGGGACAATTGATGAATTGGGATGAGGCACAACTCGGCCTCACCGAACAAGATCTTAGACGTCGACGATGTCTCGAAGCCTCACTTATCGCCGTCACCACAGAACATAACACTGGGAACTACAAAATTCCGCCTATATATACCTCCGTCTTTTTAATGTGTGTGTGTGTTAGAAGTTATCAAGGTCCCAGGACGTGTTTTTCTAAACCAATTTGTTGGTATTCATTACCATGTGATGAATGGTTTTGAAAACCGACAAGTTGAAGAATTGAGACACTTATGCAACACATGGGAATCTTTATTGAAGAAACGTTTCGCCACACAGTGGCTTCATCAGTCCAATACAAAGTAGAAAATGGGTAAGGAGAGTAGAAGTATGAGGTAATCAGTCCCTCAACCTGGATTCGATGTGTTCAGTCCATCACTCTTGTAGTAAGTGCAGCATAGGGCCAGAGAGGTGGCTTATATACTTTGTATTGGACTGATGAAGCCACTGTGTGGCGAAACGTTTCTTCAATAAAGATTCCCATGTGTTGCATAAGTGTCTCAATTCTTCATTCATTACCATACCTAGCTATTGCGTCAGACATACCTGGAGTTTACCTGGAGAGGGTTTCGGGGGTCAACGCCCCCGCGGCTCGGTCTGAGACCAGGTCTCATGGTGGATCAGAGTCTGATTAACTAGGCTGTTACTGCTGGCCGCACGCAAACTGACGTACGAACCACAGCCCGGTTGGTCAGGTACTGACTTTAAGTGCCTGTCCAGTGCCTTCTTGAAGACAACCAGAGGTCCATTGGTAATCCCCCTCATGTATGCTAGGAAGCAGTTGAAAAGTCTTGGGCCCCAGACACTTACTGTGTTGTCTCTCAGTGTACTCGTGGCACCCCTACTTTTCATCGGGGGAATGTTGCATCTCCTGCTGAGTCTTTTGCTTTCGTAAGGGGTGATTTTCATGTGCAGGTTTGGTACCAATCCCTCCAGGACCTTCCAAGTGTATATTATCATGTATCTTTTTCGCCTGCGTTCCAAGGAATACAGATCAAGGACCTTCAACCGTTCCCAGTAATTTAGGTGCCTTATCGTACTTGTGTGTGCCGTGAAAGTTCTTTGTACACTCTCCAGGTCTGCGATGTCGCCAGCCTTGACGGAGGCCGTTAGTGTACAGCAGTATTCCAGCCTAGAGAGAACAAGCTGCGGGGCTGCGTCAGACATACTCGAGGTTGCGTCAGAAGTGGGGTAGAAGTCTTGCATGGGCCAGCAGGCCTGGGGGCCTGCTGGCCCATAGTCTACTCAGACATAAGTGGTCTACCTGTGACTTACCAGTGCCTACTCTCGCTGTCCGGTCTGGGGCCAGGCCTCCCTGTTAACTGCCTGGTCAACCTGGCTGTTGTTGTTCACTGGTCCGCTGACCCATGTGTCCATCACAGTTTGGTTGATCTGATACAAGGCGGACGTAGTGATCCAGTTTATTCTTGAAGACTGTTACAAAAAACGCGATTCTAAAAGCTTAGAGATCTCCAGGTAATACTAGAAAGGACTGCCCTTCTAGCATCCAGCCTGTTACTGGGTTTTCGTAACAAGTAGTCAGTATCCTTGTCCAATTATCCATTAGAATTCAGTATGATTCAATAGTGCTTCAGGATTGCAACTGGTAGGCTACTAACTAGAGAAATTAAAATTTAATAAATTTATTAAGTCTAGAGGTATATTATCAAATTAAATTAATTAAATTAATCACAGTAATCAAAATAATATTAATCTCTCGGGTACAATATTATTGTGCTGAAAGCACATATCACATTTATAATTCTTAAGTACCGTCTGGTACATTAACATTTAATAAGATATTACAAATATGTACAAGTGTGTATGTGTGTAAGTGCTCTAAGTAGTTCACTATGTCTCACGACTCGACTAGACTTAAACAAGTGACTGACAAAGTCCTCACATAAACTAACTTCTTAACCAACTGGCAACCAGAACAGTCTGCTTGAACAACAAAAAGAATGCTAAAGCCCAATAGCAATACAACAAGCAACTGCGACACAGAATCAGGAACAAGGAGATAATATAACGACACTAAGTAGGGACCATCAGCAGATCCTCCACAAGTCACAAAACTCCCATACTACTGAATCTAAGTTCAGCATAGGAAAAACCCTGACTGTGACAATACACAGAAACCAGTACAAAATTAGGTCAGAAGCTATAGTTCAGGACCTGAGATGTTTCGAGTGTCTAGGTGACACACAACCTCAGTACAACGTAGAAAATCACTAAGTCTATACAAGGTTCTGTGAACAGAGTTCTACAGAACTAACAAGAATAATGAGACAGACAATCTGTCCAACCACCAAGAGAGTTTAGACCAGACTGAATACTTCAGGCGAGGTGAGGACACCCCCCCTCGATCACGTGATAGCCTCCGTGGACAGCAGTCGCCCAGCAAGAAGCCGGCAATCTAACGAGCCACAAGCGATAATTACAGTAGTTAGACAATCAAGACTTGAACTGAGCACATAATATGTTACATCCTACCTAACAAAGGAAGCTAAGTCAAATAACAATATAAAGCAATACATTTACGATTTAGCTATTATCGCAAATATAAGCAATATAAAATTATTTGAAAAGGTAATTATATATATACATAATAATCATTGCAACCCATTCAGGGGTTGCAACAAAGACTTTAACACTTGTTCCAGCAATGTTCCTGATATCTGCTGGAAGCAGGTTGATATCTGCTGGAAGCAGGTTGATATCTGCTGGTAGTAGGTATCACTCACCACTACACACCCACCACCACTACACACCCACCACCACCACACAACCACCACCACCACCACCCCACATCCCACCACCCCACACAACCACCACCCACCACCAACACAACAACTAACCACCACCCACACAACCACCACCACCACTACAAACCACCACCACCAAACCACCACCAACCACCACCCCCAAAACCACCACCACCACAACAACCACCACCACACATCCACCACCACACAACCAACCACCACCACAACAACACCACCACAAAATTCCACCACCACCCACCCACAAACCACCAACACAACCACCACACACAACCACCACACTACAAACACCCACACACCACCAACCACATCACACACAACCCCACCACCACACATCCACATCCACACACCACACATCAACTTAATAACACACCACCACCACTCATCCCCACCACCACCAATCATCAACACCACCACACAACCACCACACACCACACACACCAACAAACCACCACACACACAACCACCACCAACACATACCACCACCACCACAACCACCACCACCACCAAACCACCACCACCAAACAACCACCAACCACAACACCACCACCACACACCACCCCACCACACAACCACCACCCCACCACCCCACAACACCACCACCACACAACCACCACCACACACACAACACACAACCACCACCACCACAACCACCACACAACCACCACCACACACAACATCACCACCACACAAACCACAACCACCACACAACCACCACCACACACACAACCACCACCACCACACAAACCACCACCACACAACCACCACCACCACAATACCACCACCACACAACCACCACCACCACACAACCACCACCTACACCAACCACCCCACCACCACACAACCACCACCACACCACCACCACCACCACCACACAACCACCACACCATCACAACCACCACCACCACACAACCACCCACCACCACCACAACCCCCATCCCCACAACCACACACCACCACACAACCACCACCACACCACCACCCCACCACACAACCACCGACCACCCACCACCACCAACCACCAACACAACCCCACCACCACACAACCACAAACCACCACACACCACCCACACACACAACCACCACCACCCCCACCACACAACCACCACCCACCACAACAACCACCACCACCAACCAACACACCACCCCACGCACCACACACCACCACCCACACCCCAAACCACAACCACCACCACCACCACACACCCACCACAACCACCACCCACACCACACCACCACCACACCACCACCACCAAAACACCACCACAACCACCACCCCCAAACACCCCACCACCACCACCACCACCACCACCACCACCACACCACCACCACACACCACCACCACCACCCCACCACCACCACACACACCACCACCACACACCACCACCACCACCACACACCACCACCACCACCACCCACCACCACCACCACCCCACCACCACCACCACACACACCACCACCACACACACCACACACACCACACCACCACCACCACACCACCACCACACACCACCACCCACCACCACACACCACACACCACACACCACCACCACCACACCACCACCACCACACCACCACCACCACCACCACCACCACCACCACACCACCACCACCACACCACCACCACCACCACCACCACCACCACCACACACCACACACCACCACCACCACACCACCACCACCACACACCACCACCACACACCACCACCACCACCACCACCACCACACACCACCACACCACCACCAACCACCAACCACCACACACCCACCCACACCACCACCACACACCACACACCACCACCACCACACACCACCACCACCACACACCACCACCACCCAACCACCAACCACACACCACCACCACCACCACCACCACACCACCACCACCACCACCACCACCCCACAGCACCAACCACACCCCACCACACAGCACCACACACCACCACCACCACCACCACCACCACCACCACCACACACCACCACCACCACCACACACCACCACACACCACCACACCACACCACCACACCACAACCACCACCACCACCACCACAACCACCACCACCACCACCACCACCACCACCACCACCACCACCACCACCACCACCACCAGGTCTAGGATGTATGACGGAATCTCCGTCAATTAGCGGAAGTACTGAAGCGGAAACCTGACAACCTTCCTATCAAATTATCTGAGAAGTCAATCAGCAGTGTGGATGCGGCAGCTTGACCTCTACAAATAATAACAGTCTACTGTATCAAAATTATGGAAGGCCATTCCTATCAGACGTGGAGGAATGTTTGTTAGTGAGGGCCAGCATGTGAGGGCCAGGAGTGCCAACACGTGAGGGCCAGGAGGGCCAGCATGTGAGGGCCAGGAGAGCCAACATGTGAGAGCCAGGAGGGCTAACATGTGAGGGCCAGGAGGGCCAGCACACACAGAATAACCCATCATCAATAGGACAGACCTGGTCTGGTCTGATCTGGTCTGGCCTGGTCTGGTCTGGTCTGGCCTACTTTGGTCTGGCATGGTTTGGTCTGGTCTGGCCTGGTTTGGTCTGGTCTGACCTGGTCTGGTCTAGTCTGACCTGGTCTGGTCTGGTCTGACCTGGTCTGGTCTGGGGTCGTGGCGTAAGACACAGTCACACTTCAGAAGGTAATAATTCTTGAAGACTCTCAGTATCCATCCCGTCATTATCTTGACCTGTGCTTTATTTACCATCTCTAAACGGTACACCGTCTAACATCAACGGTACACCGTCTAACATCAACGGTATACCGTCTAACATCAACGGTACACCGTCTAACATCAACGGTATGCCGTCTGACATCAACGGTACACCGTCTAACATCAACGGTACACCGTCTAACATCAACGGTATACCGTCTAACATCAACGGTACACCGTCTAACATCAACGGTATGCCGTCTGACATCAACGGTACACCGTCTAACATCAACGGTACACCGTCTAACATCAACGGTATACCGTCTAACATCAACGGTACACCGTCTAACATCAACGGTATGCCGTCTGACATCAACGGTACACCGTCTAACATCAATGGTACACCGTCTAACATCAACGGTATACCGTCTAACATCAACGGTACACCGTCTAACATCAACGGTATGCCGTCTGACATCAACGGTACAAACCCTCTAACATCAACGGTACACAACCGTCTAACATCAACGGTATACCGTCTAACATCAACGGTACACCGTCTAACATCAACGGTATGCCGTCTGACATCAACGGTACACCGTCTAACATCAACGATACGCCGTCTGGCATCAACTGTACGCCGTCTGACATCATTATTACTATATATGTTAGTGGCCACAGATATATCAGATCACTTTCTAGTTGTAGCTACACTGAGAGTAAAAGGTAGATGGGATACAAGGAGAATAGAAGCATCAGGGAAGAGAGAGGTGAAGGTTTATAAACTAAAAGAGGAGGCAGTTAGGGAAAGATATAAACAGCTATTGGAGGATAGATGGGCTAATGAGAGCATAGGCAATGGGGTCGAAGAGGTATGGGGTAGGTTTAAAAATGTAGTGTTAGAGTGTTCAGCAGAAGTTTGTGGTTACAGGAAAGTGGGTGTGGGAGGGAAGAGGAGCGATTGGTGGAATGATGACGTAAAGAGAGTAGTAAGAGAGAAAAAGTTAGCATATGAGAAGTTTTTACAAAGTAGAAGTGATGCAAGGAGGGAAGAGTATATGGAGAAAAAAGAGAGGTTAAGAGAGTGGTGAAGCAATGTAAAAAGAGAGCAAATGAGAGAGTGGGTGAGATGTTATCAACAAATTTTGTTGAAAATAAGAAAAAGTTTTGGAGTGAGATTAACAAATTAAGGAAGCCTAGAGAACAAATGGATTTGTCAGTTAAAAATAGGAGAGGAGAGCTATTAAATGGAGAGTTAGAGGTATTGGGAAGATGGAGAGAATATTTTGAGGAATTGTTAAATGTTGATGAAGATAGGGAAGCTGTGATTTCGTGTATAGGGCAAGGAGGAATAACATCTTGTAGGAGTGAGGAAGAGCCAGTTGTGAGTGTGGGGGAAGTTCGTGAGGCAGTAGGTAAAATGAAAGGGGGTAAGGCAGCCGGGATTGATGGGATAAAGATAGAAATGTTAAAAGCAGGTGGGGATATAGTTTTGGAGTGGTTGGTGCAATTATTTAATAAATGTATGGAAGAGGGTAAGGTACCTAGGGATTGGCAGAGAGCATGCATAGTTCCTTTGTATAAAGTCAAAGGGGACAAAAGAGAGTGCAAAAATTATAGGGGGATAAGTCTGTTGAGTATACCTGGTAAAGTGTATGGTAGAGTTATTATTGAAAGAATTAAGAGTAAGACGGAGAATAGGATAGCAGATGAACAAGGAGGCTTTAGGAAAGGTAGGGGGTGTGTGGACCAGGTGTTTACAGTGAAACATATAAGTGAACAGTATTTAGATAAGGCTAAAGAGGTCTTTGTGGCATTTATGGATTTGGAAAAGGCATATGACACGGTGGATAGGGGGGCAATGTGTCAGATGTTGCAGGTGTATGGTGTAGGAGGCAGGTTACGGAAAGCAGTGAAGAGTTTTTACGAGGATAGTGAGGCACAAGTTAGAGTATGTAGGAAAGAGGGAAATTATTTCCCAGTAAAAGTAGGCCTTAGACAAGGATGTGTGATGTCACCGTGGTTGTTTAATATATTTATAGATGGGGTTGTAAGAGAAGTAAATGCGAGGGTCTTGACAAGAGGCATGGAGTTAAAGGATAAAGAATCACACATAAAGTGGGAGTTGTCACAGTTGCTCTTTGCTGATGGCACTGTGCTCTTGGGAGATTCTGAAGAGAAGTTGCAGAGATTGGTGGATGAATTTGGTAGGGTGTGCAAAAGAAGAAAATTAAAAGTGAATACAGGAAAGAGTAAGGTTATGAGGATAACAAAAAGATTAGGTGATGAAAAATTGGATATCAGATTGGAGGGAGAGAGTATGGAGGAGGTGAATGTATTCAGATATTTGGGAGTGGACATGTCAGCGGATGGGTCTATGAAGGATGAGGTGAATCATAGAATTGATGAGGGGAAAAGGGTGAGTGGTGCACTTAGGAGTCTGTGGAGACAAAGAACTTTGTCCTTGGAGGCAAAGAGGGGAATGTATGAGAGTATAGTTTTACCAACGCTCTTATATGGGGGTGAAGCATGGGTGATGAATGTTGCAGTGAGAAGGCTGGAGGCAGTGGAGATGTCATGTCTGAGGACAATGTGTGGTGTGAATATAATGCAGAGAATTCGTAGTTTGGAAGTTAGGAGGAGGTGCGGGATTACCAAAACTGTCGTCCAGAGGGCTGAGGAAGGGTTGTTGAGGTGGTTCAGACATGTAGAGAGAATGGAGCGAAACAGAATGACTTCAAGAGTGTATCAGTCTGTAGTGGAAGGAAGGCGGGGTAGGGGTCGGCCTAGGAAAGGTTGGAGGGAGGGGTAAAGGAGGTTTTGTGTGCGAGGGGCTTGGACTTCCAGCAGGCGTACGTGAGCGTGTTTGATAGGAGTGAATGGAGACGAATGGTTTTTAATACTTGACGTGCTGTTGGAGTGTGAGCAAAGTAACATTTATGAAGGGGTTCAGGGAAACCGGCAGGCCGGACTTGAGTCCTGGAGATGGGAAGTACAGTGCCTGCACTCTGAAGGAGGGGTGTTAATGTTGCAGTTTAAAAACTGTAGTGTAAAGCACCCTTCTGGCAAGACAGTGGTGGAGTGAATGATGGTGAAAGTTTTTCTTTTTCGGGCCACCCTGCCTTGGTGGGAATCGGCCAGTGTGATAATAAAAAAAATAATGTTACACCTGTGTTCCGTTCTTCTTTCATTACATACATAGAATTCGTGGTTCCCTGAGCACGTGGTTGTTGTTCTTATCGTGGTATCGTCTGGCAAGCTACCAACCTACGGGTTGGTATTATCCATGTCCCGTCTGTCTCCTCCTTCCCCAAAATGGATGATAACTTCCAACTGTTGGGGTTGAACTCGAGAAGCCACTTCTTTCATACCATCTGCAGGTGACTGAGGTTTCTTTTGGGGTTTATCACTGTTCTCTCCTGGTTTTATTCTTCTCATTCAGCCACGGAACGGGTGGGATCTGAAACCACAGCGAGTAAATCGTAAAACAAGAAGACAGAATACCGTGACTGGAAAATTACATAAATAACCCGGACACAGAGAGAAAAAATTTTATGGCGACATTTCGGTCCGACTTGGACCACTCACAAGTCACACGGACCGAAACGTCGTCTTAAGCTTACTTGTGTATGAGCGGCAAAACTCCGGGTCGGTGCGTGAGACACTGGGACAGCTGGCTACCACTTACTCGCCATGGATTCAAGCCCCGCCCGTTCCGTGGTTTGTTTACAATCGTGTTATTACGATTTCGTGAGTCAGTCCTTACTGCGACCCCTGAATGGGTCACAATGTATATAATGTATATTACCTGGAGGTTACCTGGAGGTTATTCCGGGGATCAACACCCCTGCGGCCCGGTCCATGACCAGGCCTCCCGATATTAGCTAAATCGTAAATATATTGCTTTATATTATTATTTGACTTAGTTATATTATTAGGTAGGATATAACATTTATATATTATTTAGTGCTCATAGTTCAAGTCTTAAGTAGCTGACAGCATTGTCTAACTACTGTAATTTTCACTCTGCTTGTTTTGCTGCTGGCTTCTGTGTTGCTGGGCAGCAGCAGTCCACGGAGAGTCACATGATCAGGGTGGGGTGATCACACCACACCAGGAGTGAGAGTCGAGCTGCCTTACCCTAGCTATGGTCTGTTTGACGTTGCTTCTAACAAGACGTCCCTCTCCAGCTCTCCATTGCTGGCTCTTGTTGGAAGATCGTCTCTGTCACTTTCTTGTTGTTGGTTCTGTGTAACTCTGTTCACAGAACATAGCCTAGACTTAGTAATTTTCGACGTTGTACTGAGGTTGTGTCTCACAGACACTGAGAAACTCAGGTCCTGAGCTGTAGCTTCTGACCTAACTTGTACTGGTATCTGTGTACTGTCACAGTCGGGGATTTTCTAATGCTGAGCTTAGATTCAGTAGTATGGGAGTTTTGTGACTTCTGTGGAGGATCTGCAGATGGTCCCTACTTAGTGTCCTTATATTATCTCCTTGTTCCTGATTTTGTGTCGCTGTTGCTTATATTGCTGTTTGGCTCATCAGTCGTTTTATTGCTCAAGCAAGCTGTTCTGATTGCCAGATTGGTCAAGAAGTTAGTTTATGTGAGGATTTTTAGTCAGTCACTGTTTAAGTCTAGTCAAGTCTTGAGACATAGCGAACTACTTAGAGCACTTACACATCTACACACAAACTTACTTGTATATATTTGTATTATGTTATTAAATGTTAACAATGTACCAGACGGTACTTAAAAGCCATTAAGATGTGATATGTGCCTCCAGCACAATACTACTGTACACCAGAGAAGTGTACCAACTTGTATCCTATATTATATTCAATTGATTACTTTAATTTACTTTGATAATATACGCCTAGACAACTTTACTGTTATTAATAAACTTATTAAATTTTAATTTCTTTAGTTAGTATCCTACCAGTTGTAATCCTGAAGCACTATTGAATCTTACTGAATACTAATGGATAATTGGACCAGAATACTGACAGTATGTTACAAAAACCCAGTAACAGGCTGGATGCTAGGAGGGCAGTCCTTTCTAGTATTACCTGAAGATCTCTATTATTATTAGATATCGCGTTTTTTGTAACAGTCCTCATTAGTTTTACATCGTCAGCACACTGTGACACTTGGGACTCAGTCCCATCAGGTAGGTCATTGACGTATGTTAGGGGTCTTGAGGGGTTGTGACTCCCTCCCTCCCTCCCCCTCTCTCTCTCCAACCCCCTCCCTCTCTCCCTCCCTCTGGCTGTCTTCAAGAGGGAACTGGATGAGTCCCTCAAGTCACTATCCGAGCAGATAGCCGCGTTGCGGTTAGCTTGTAGGACTACATGGAACCAGCAGTAACAACCTGGTTAATCAGGCCTTGATGCACCGGGAGGCCTGGTTTGGAATCTGGCCGCGGGGGCGTTGACCCCCCCCCCCCCGCCGAAGCATCCTTCAAATATCCCGTCTGCAATCTCAGCCCTTTACTGTTACTCTCTGTCTTTTGTTATGTGGGTACTGCTTGTCCCAGTGTGTGTGTGTGTGTGTGTGTGTGTGTGTGTGTGTGTGTGTGTGTGTGTGTGTGTGTGTGTGTGTGTGTACTCACCTCGTTGTAGTTGCAGGGGTCGATTCATAGCTCCTGGCCCCGCCTCTTCGCTAGTCGCTATTAGGTCCACTTTCTCCCTGCTCCAAGACCTTTATTGTGTGTGTGTTTGTGTGTGTGTGTGTGTGTGTGTGTGTGTGTGTGTGTGTGTGTGTGTGTGTGTGTGTGTGTGTGTGTGTGTGTGTGTGTGAGAGAGAGAGAGAGAGAGAGAGAGAGGAGAGAGAGAGAGAGAGAGAGAGAGAGAGAGAGAGAGAGAGAGAGAGAGAGAGAGAGAGAGAGAGAGAGAGAGATAAGAACATTAAAAGGGGCGTGCTGGCGGAGCAGAGTATGGTAATACATAGTAATGACACAAGCACACCAATACAAGGGTCAATAAACGCTGTGGTTGACTCTCGTGCTTAATAAACACGGCGAGGTTAGAGAAGTGAAGGTGACGACACTTTAGCAGAGGCTGCCAGTGATCTCTCCAGCACACCACACGTCAAGCCCCTTGCGTCACTTGTCACACTCCTTACATGAGGTATCAGACCTCTCACTCTGGCAGTGTGGTCCTGGACCACACATCTTCCACGGGGTTTAACATCATTATAAACTTGGGTAATAGATACCGAAATGTTTTCTGATATGTGCTAAGTGTTTGCCCACGTGTCTTTCTAAACGAATATTATTTATAAGAGATAACAGACGTTTTACAAGGGATTACCAGTAGAATATTTCGAGGGTGGGGAGGTCACTGCCCCCGACATCTAAGATGCGAGGTCACTGCCCCCGACATCTAAGATGCGCTGTCAGACTTATTGAATGGCATATCAGACGTAAGATGTCTGATATCCCATTTAATAAGTTAGATTTTTTGTATAGGCTGACAGATCTCCTATATGGACAGACGCTTTATATGTCCTGAAAAACGTCTTATATGGGCTGACAGGCCTCTTTTATGGGCTGACAGATGCTTTATATGTCCTGACAGACGTCTGATATGGGTTGGTAACCGTCCTCTATGAACTGACGTAACTCCTTCAAAATTTAGCAGTAGCGCTTTCTCACAAGGCGAGAGAAAACAAACAATGAACACAGTACACTGTTACAAATAAATAAGTAACCACAGCACTACCCTATGTAACATAACCTAACAAGGGTTCCAACCTCCATACACACTGGTCTTCAGAGACATAATACAACCAGTCACGATGCCGTGCTCAACAGATTAAATTTCACCAGTAAAAATATTATCTGGGATCAAATATATCATGACCTTGGTGAAGTATGCTGGGAAGAAAATATAGATCTGAAGCAGTATGTGGAGAGGACCTCAGTGGCAGGAAGACGCAGCATCCAGGCACGTACCGTTTAGAAAAAAAAAAAGGAAGAGGCTCATTAGAAAAAGAGAGTCGTTCCCTCTACAGAAGAAGACGGAGAATTACAGAACTTCTCAGTGGCTGCAGATTTTCTGAAGGTAAAGAAACAGTTTACAAGGCCCAGGGAGAGAGAGAGAGAGAGAGGGGAGAGAGAGAGAGAGAGAGAGAGAGAGAGAGAGAGAGAGAGAGAGAGAGAGAGAGAGAGAGAGAGAGAGAGAGAGAGAGAGAGATAGAGAGAGAGAGAGAGAGAGAGAGAGAGAGAGAGAATAGAGAAGAGAGAGAGAGAGAGAGAGAGAGAGAGAAAGCCATGAATGAAAAAATAGAGAAATTCTAAATATTTTTTCTAATATAAAAAAATCCAGGGTAAAAAGCACATGTGGTATTGTTGGATGGCTTGAAGGAGACGGAACCTACGATGATGACAACAAAGAAATGAGTGAAATACTTTAGTAGTAGAATTCTTCTCGCATCACAATAATTTCTGACATAACTGTAGCCCAAATTAACTTTTAAAAAAATCGTTGATTGCCTGGCCATGCATTTGGCCCGAAACCCTGACTCATGAAACATCATGTTCACTAAGAACTGTAAGAAACCACTATTACATGGCTTGAATATTTTATGTAGCAGGAGCCTGGACACGTGTGTCCTTAAAGGGCACGTCAGTTCCTATGTCTTCTAATATCATGTTTATTTTTCTCCTATAATCTACCTCGTCCATAATTTCTATCACATCCGCTTTGTCTGTTTCGTAAGGTGAAGTCCAGGATCTTTCCTTAATTCATGGTATAACTTAACAAATCTTTGAGGACAATTCTTCATCTTACGAAAGCAGACAAAGAAAATGCGATAGTAATTATGGAAAGATGAACTTGATATTAGGAGACAGGGAAACTCAGGCGCCCCTTACACACCAGACATTGCCAAACTTCACAAAGATGGCAGTAAAGCAATCGCAAAAAGAACTGTAGACCGATAGTGCTGACGTCCCCCAACATTAATATATCTGAGTCTTTAAGAACCAAGGAGCAAGTCGCTCCTGCCTCTCGCAACTGTCTAATAATTACCACATGGCCCTAGATGCAGTGGAAGACAAGAAAAATGTGGAATAAGTATACAAAGACTTTGGCAAAGCCTTTGGTAAGTGTGATCATAGTTCGCAAAATGTGTGCAAAAAGAATATCTAGAGAAGTGTGCAGATGGATATTTACGCTAACAACGAATAGAACTCAAACTGTAATAGTGAAACAAAGTGAAATCAGAAGCTGCCATAATGGAAATATCTGTTTCCCAAGACACAAATCACAGCACCGTCTCATCCTTTGCAGACAATACTAGGATGTGAGAGTAACATCCACTGAGGACACAGTAAACCTCCAAGCTAATATAAATTCTCCCACTGACAACATGATGTTCAATGAGGGCAAGTTTCAGTTACTCTGTTATGGAAATATTGAGGAAATGAAAATTGGAATGGAGTATAAAACAAACTGGAAGCACTCACTAGAGTGCAAGACTGATGTGAGAGACTTAAGAGTCATAGTCAGATGATCTCACCCTCATTGTAACATTATCATTATGTCATTATTACAACCGCAAAGAAAATGATAGGCTGGATATCTATAACCTCCGACACTAACGTCCCACATTACCAAACTATGAAAGCGACTTAAGAAGCAAGACTGCTAGACAGATGGAAACACAAGAGTGGCACAACACAGGTCAACATGAGTGTGGACCAGGTGGCTCCTGCCTCTCACAGCCACCGGTCATGACCACACAGTCTTCGACACACTGGGAAGATGGATATTTAACTCTCTAACATAGTTGATCCAAACAGTGATGGTGATGGTCATTGGTGGTGATGGTAAGTGGTGGTGATGGTCAGTGGTGGTGATGGTCAGTGGTGGTGATGGTCATTGGTGGTGATGGTCATTGGTGGTGATGGTCATTGGTGGTGACGGTCAGTGGTTGTGATGGTCAGTGGTGGTGACGGTCAGTGGTTGTGATGGTCATTGGTGGTGATGGTCAGTGGTGGTGATGGTCAGTGGTGGTGATGGTCAGTGGTGGTGATGGTCAGTGGTGGTGATGGTCAGTGGTGGTGACAACCCAACTCCAGGTGATTTTTTAGTGGCAGGAAACGGAAAAAGAAAATGGAAGGAAATAACAAAAATAGTCCACCACCTTGGAGCCTTGTTGGACTGGAGGCACAGCCAGTGGCCACCCATGGCCCTCCAGAATTACATACTGATGCCAATAACAAAATCCCCCCAACAAACACAGAATACAACCTCGTTCATATTTGCTAATATACAGGGCCTTAGCCATCCACCAACAACAAAATACCTTTTATCAGTGGACTTCTAGAGGAGTCTAATGCAATGTTTGCAGCCTTCACAGAGACTCACACAAAAGATCACTTTGACAGTGAAATATGGATAAGTGGTTACAACCTTTTTAGATGCGACAGAAAAAAACAGGCAACAAGGGGGGGTTGGCCTGTATGTCAAAGAGTCCCTTATCTGCACGGAGTTGCTGAACACCACAAATGAGGTAGTTGAAGTTCTATCAATAAAGATCGAGAACCAAAACCTAGTCATTGTGGTTGTATACAAGCTACCAGATGCAACCTCACAACAGTTCAAGGAACAGCTACTGAAAATTGATTACTGTTTGGAAAACCTTCCAGCTCCATCCCCAAATATCTTACTGCTTGGTGATTTCAACCTAAGGCATACAAAATGGAAGAATGTTGCAAATAATGTTATAGCTGAAACAATCCCCGGAGGTAGCGCAGATGAAAAGTCACACACACATGAGCTACTAAGTCTCTGCGAAAAACACACCTTAAGCCAGCAGATAGTGGAGCCAACAAGACTAGAAAACACACTTGACCTTATCTTCACAAATAATGAGGACCTGATAAGAGACATAAGGATATCAAAAACAACTAATTCCGATCACAACCTAATCGAAGTCCAGACATACATGCATAGGGGTCCTGATCAGCAGAATGCATGTACCTGTGAAGGTGTCTTCACAAAATACAGCTTCAACAACAAGAACATCAACTGGGACCAGGTAAACCATGTCCTAAACGAAACATGTTGGGAAGATGTCTTAAATGACATGGATCGAAACCAGTGCCTTGAAAGGATCAACTTCCTGGCAGCCGAAGCATGTTCTAGGTATATTCCCCTAAGAAAGAAGAAGAGCAGGAGTAAACTGGAGAGAGAAAGACGCTCCCTCGACAGAAGACGACGAAGAGTCACTGAGCTCCTCGGGAGTGCTAGAATATCTGATACACGAAAGGAGGCGCTGACCAGGGAAGTGGAAACTATCGAACTTAAGTTAAATGACTCTTACAGGAACTAGGAGAGGCAGGAGGAGCTTAAAGCTATTAGTGAAATTGAAAGAAATTCAAAATATTTCTTTTCATATGCCAAAAACAAGGCAAATACCACATCTAGTATCGGGCCCTTACTCAGACAGGACGGGACTTACACAGATGACAACAAGGAAATGAGTGAAATACTGAAATCCAAGTACGACTCTGTGTTTAGTGAACCACTAATCGGTCTAAGGATCGACGACCCAAATGATTTCTTCATGAATGAGCCTCAAAACTCCATAAATGTATGCCAGATTTCCGACATTACCCTAACTCCGATAGATTTCGAAAAAGCCATTGACAACATGCCTATGCACTCAGCCCCGGGCCCAGACTCGTGGAACTCTGTTTTCATTAAGAACTGCAAGAAACCCCTCTTGTGTGCCCTAAGTACACTATGGAGGAGGAGCTTGGACATGGGTGAAATTCCACAGTCGCTTAAAACAACGGATATAGCCCCACTCCATAAAGGTGGCAGCAAAGCATTAGCTAAGAACTATAGACCAATAGCTCTGACGTCCCACATCATAAAAATCTTTGAAAGAGTGCTAAGAAGCAGGATTGCAAATCACCTGGATTCCCAAAATCTGCACAATCCAGGGCAACATGGGTTCAGGGCAGGTCGCTCCTGCCTCTCACAACTACTGGTTTACTATGACATGGCCTTGGATGCACTGGAAGAAAATCAGAATGCAGATGTAATATACATAGACTTTGCAAAAGCATTTGACAAATGCGATCATGGCGTAATAGCCCATAAAATACGTGCTAAAGTAATAAATGGGAAAGTGGGGAGATGGATCTTCAACTTCCTAACAAATCAAACACAAAGAGTAGTGGTCAACAGAGTTAAATCGGAGGCTGCCATAGTGAAGAGCTCTGTTCCACAAGGCACAGTACTCGCCCCCATCTTATTCCTTATCCTCATATCAGACATAGACAGAGATATACACCACATCACCGTATCATCCTTTGCGGATGATACTAGGATCTGCATGAGGCTGTCATCTGCCGAGGACGCGGTTAAACTCCAAGAAGATATAAACAAAGTTTTCCATTGGGCAACGGTAAACAATATGATGTTCAATGAGGACAAATTCCAACTACTCCGTTATGGAAAACTGGAGGAGATAATAACTAGAACAGAGTATACTACTGACTCCGGCCATACAATAGAGCGGAAAAATAAAGTAAGGGACCTGGGAGTAGTAATGTCTGAGGATCTCACTTTCAAGGATCACAACAGTGCCACGATCGCACGTGCAAAGAAAATGATAGGATGCATAATGAGAACGTTCAAAATGAGAGATGCCAAGCCAATGATGATCCTTTTCAAATCACTTGTTCTCTCTAGGCTGGAATACTGCTGTACATTAACATCTCCATTCAAAGCAGGTGAAATCGCAGATCTAGAGAGTGTACAGAGATCCTTTACTGCACGTATAAGTTCTGTCAACCACCTTAACTACTGGGAACGCTTGGAATCACTTGACTTGTACTCGTTGGAACGCAGGAGGGAGAGAGATATCATAATCTACACTTGGAAAATCCTGGAAGGAATGGTCCCAAATCTGCACACGGAAATCACTCCCTACGAAAGTAAAAGACTGGGCAGGCGATGCAAAATGCCCCCAATAAAAAGTAGGGGCACCATTGGTACACTAAGGGAAAACACCATAAGTGTCCGGGGCCCAAAACTGTTCAACAGCCTCCCATCAAGAATTAGGGGAATTGCCAATATGCCCCTGGCTGCCTTCAAGAGAGAGCTGGACAGATAGCTAAAGTCAGTGCCGGATCAGCCGGGCTGTGGCTCGTACGTTGGACTGTGTGCGGCCAGCAGTAACTGTCTAGTTGATCAGGCCCTGATCCATCGGGAAGCCTGGCCATGGACCGGGCCGCGGGGGCGTTGATCCCCGGAATAACCTCCAGGTAACCTCCAGGTCAGTGGTGGTGATGGTCAGTGGTGGTGATGGCCAGTGGTGGTGATGGTCAGTGGTGGTGATGGTCAGTGGTGGTGATGGTCAGTGGTGGTGATGGTCAGTGGTGGTGATGGTCAGTGGTGGTGATGGCCAGTGGTGGTGATGGTCAGTGGTGGTGATGGTCAGTGGTGGTGATGGTCAGTGGTGGTGATGGTCAGTGGTGGTGATGGTCAGTGGTGGTGATGGTCAGTGGTGGTGATGGCCAGTGGATGATGGTGGGGGTGGTGAGTCAGTGGGATAGGGAGGGGAAGAAGGGAGAGCAGGAGGGAGAGGAGGGAGGGAGAGGGGGTGAGAGGGTCACAACGTTTATTTGACATGAGGGCTGGAGGTGAGCCCTCCGCCCCGCCCCTCCACCCACGCCCCTCCACCCCGCCCCTCCAGCCGTTCATCAAACCTCTATACTGTTCTATCGTAGTGTCAAGCCTTGGTGAGGTCAACGTGAGAGGTTAGTCCTAATGTGAACCATTACCACACCTCCAGACATATGAGTAACCCAAACCCATACAAGACATAAAAATAACACATATACACCAATAAGAACCACTATCCCTCCACATGATACCACACACCCGTCCACATCTACCCCCCAATCTCCTCACACATTACCCACACACCCGTCCATATCTACCCACCACCTCCTCACATCTACCCCACACACCCTCCACATCTACCCCCACTAGCCCTCCACATTACCCCACACACACCTCCACACCTACCCCACACCCCTCCAACATCTACCCACACACCTCCACATTACACCCCCACACCCCTCCACATCTACCACACACAACCCCTCCACATTACCCCAACTTCCTCCAATCTACTACCCACACACCCTCCACACCTACCCCACACACCCCTCCACATCTACCCCACACACCCCTCCAAACCTACCCCACACACCCCATCACCCCTCCACATCTACCGCACACACCCTCCACATCTACCCCCCACACCCCTCCACATCTACCCCCACACCCCTCCACATCTACCCCACACACCCCTCCACACCTACCCCACACACCCCCACACCCCTCCACATCTACCCCACACACCCCTCCACATCTACCCCCACACCCCTCCACATCTACCCCACACACCCCTCCACATCTACCCCCACACTCCTCCACATCTACCCCACACACCCCTCCACACCTACCCCACACACCCCTCCACATCTACCCCACACCCCTCCACACCTACCCCACACAACCCTCCACACACCCCTCCACATCTACCCCACACACCCCTCCACATCTACCCCACACCACCCTCCACACCTACCCACCACACCCCTCCACATCTACCCCACACACCCCTCCACATCTACCCACACACTCCTCCACATCTACCCCACACACCCCTCCACACCTACACCCACACCCCTCCACACCTACCCCACACACCCCTCCACACCTACCCCACACACCCCTCCACATCTACCCACACCCCTCCACACCTACCCCACACACCCTCCACACACCCCTCCACATCTACCCACACACCCCTCCACATCTACCCCACACACCCCTCCACACCTACCCACCACACCCCTCCACATCTACCCCACACACCCCTCCACATCTACCCACACACCCTCCACATCTACCCCACACACCCCTCCACACCTACACCCACACACCCTCCACACCTACCCCACACACCCCTCCACACCTACCCACACAACCCCTCCATACCTAACCCACACACACCTCCACACCTACCCCACACACCCCTCACACCTACCCCCACACCCCTCCACATCTACCCACACACCCCTCCACACCTACCCCCCACACCCCTCCACATCTACCCCACACACCCCTCCACACCTACCCCACACACCCCTCCACACCCAAACCCCCCATACCCCCCCACATCTACCCCACACACCCCTCCACCCCTACCCCACACACCCCCCATACCTAACCCACACACACCTCCACACCTACCCCACACACCCCTCCACCCCTATCCCCACACCCCTCCACATCTACCCCACACACCCCTCCACACCTACCCCCCCCCACCCCTCCACATCTACCCCACACACCCCTCCACACCTACCCCACACACCCCTCCACACCTACCCCCCATACCCCACCACATCTACCCACACACCCCTCCACACCTACCCCACACACCCCCACACCTACCCCCACACCCCCCTCCACACTACCCCACACACCCCTCCACACCTACCCCCACACCCATCCACATCTACCCCACACACCCCTCCACACCTACCCCACACACCCCTCCACACCTATCCCCCACACCCCTCCACATCTACCCCACACACCCTGGATACCTGGAGGTTACCTGGAGGTTATTCCGGGGATCAACGCCCCCGCGGCCCGGTCCATGACCAGGCCTCCCGATGGATCAGGGCCTGATCAACTAGGCTGTTACTGCTGGCCGCACGCAGTCCAACGTACGAGCCACAGCCCGACTGATCCTGCACTGACTTTAGGTATCTGTCCAGCTCTCTCTTGAAGGCAGCCAGGGGCATATTGGCAATTCCCCTAATGCATGATGAGAGGCTGTTGAACAGTCTTAGGCCCCGGACACTTATGGTGTTTTCCCTTAGTGTACCAATGGCGCCCCTACTTTTTATTGGGGGTATTTTGCATCGCCTGCCCAGTCTTTTACTTTCGTAGGGAGTGATTTCTGTGTGCAGATTTGGGACCGTTCCTTCCAAGATTTTCCAAATGTAGATTATGATATATCTCTCCCTCCTGCGTTCCAACGAGTACAAGTCAAGTGCTTCCAAGCGTTCCCAGTAGTTAAGGTGCTTGACAGAACTTATACGTGCAGTAAAGGATCTCTGTACACTCTCTAGATCTGCAGTTTCACCTGCTTTGAATGGAGATGTTAATGCACAGCAGTATTCCAGCCTAGAGAGAACAAGTGATTTGAAAAGGATCATCATTGGTTTGGCATCTCTCGTTTTGAACGTTCTCATTATCCATCCTATAATTTTCTTTGCACTTGCGATCATGGCACTGTTGTGATCCTTGAAAGCGAGATCCTCAGACATTACTACTCCCAGGTCCCTTACATTATTTTTCCGCTCTATTGTATGGCCAGAGTCTGCCATACAATAGAGGAAGGGGTGAGAGGGTCACAACGTTTATTTGACAGAGGCTGGAGAGTGATGCCCCTTCACCCCGCCACACACCCCACACCTACCCCACACACCCCTCCACACCTACCCCAACACCCCTCCACACCAACCCCACACACCCCTCCACACCTACCCCCACACCCCTCCACACCTAATCCACACACACCCCTCCACACCTACCCCACACCCCTCCACACCTACCCCCCACACCAACCCCACACACCCCTCCGCATACCCTCAACACCTACCCAAGCACCATTATCGACCACACACCCTTCACATCTTCAACTTCCTAACAAATCGAACACAAAGAGTAGTGGTCAACAGAGTTAAATCGGAGGCTGCCATAGTGAAGAGCTCTGTTCCACAAGGCACAGTACTCGCCCCCATCTTATTCCTTATCCTCATATCAGACATAAACAGAGATATACACCACAGCACAGTATCATCCTTTGCGGATGATACTAGGATCTGCATGAGGCTGTCATCTGCTGAGGACGCGGTTAATCTCCAAGAAGATATAAACAAAGTTTTCCAATGGGCAACGGTAAACAATATGATGTTCAATGAGGACAAATTCCAACTACTCCGTTATGGAAAACTGGAGGAAATAATAACTAGAACAGAGTATACTACTGACTCCGGCCATACAATAGAGCGGAAAACTAATGTAAGGGACCTGGGAGTAGTAATGTCTGAGGATCTCACTTTCAAGGATCACAACAGTGCCACGATCGCACGTGCAAAGAAAATGATAGGATGGATAACGAGAACTTTCAAAACGAGAGATGCCAAGCCCATGATGATCCTTTTCAAATCACTTGTTCTCTCTAGGCTGGAATACTGCTGTACATTAACATCTCCATTCAAAGCAGGTGAAATCGCAGATCTAGAGAGTATACAGAGATCCTTTACTGCACGTATAAGTTCTGTCAAGCACCTTAACTACTGGGAACGCTTGGAAGCACTTGACTTGTACTCGTTGGAACGCAGGAGGGAGAGATATATCATAATCTACACTTGGAAAATCTTGGAAGGAATGGTCCCAAATCTGCACACAGAAATCACTCCCTACGAAAGTAAAAGACTGGGCAGGCGATGCAAAATGCCCCCAATAAAAAGTAGGGGCGCCGTTGGTACACTAAGGGAAAACACCATAAGTGTCCGGGGCCCAAAACTGTTTAACAGCCTCCCATCAAGCATTAGGGGAATTGCCAATAAACCCCTGGCTGCCTTCAAGAGAGAGCTGGACAGATACCTAAAGTCAGTACCGGATCAGCCGGGCTGTGGCTCGTACGTTGGACTGCGTGCGGCCAGCAGTAACAGCCTAGTTGATCAGGCCCTGATCCATCGGGAGGCCTGGTCATGGACCGGGCCGCGGGGGTGTTGATCCCCGGAATAACCTCCAGGTAACCCCTCCACACCAACTCCAACACCCACCCCACAACCACACTCCACTACGAGCCTGGCCCATGGCCGGCCTCCGAGAGTAGTAAGACTCTCGAAACTCATCAAAGGTATATCAAAGGTATATGACGTGCATAAATATCTTATGGAGAGGGAGCCTGGACACTGGGAATCATCCCACGGTCATTAAAACCCACACACACACACACACAGTCCCACTCCACACAGATGACAGTAAAGCAGTCACAAATACACTACAGACTGACATCCCATAGTTTTAAGAAGCATGATTGCTAATTACGTAGAATAACAGCAGTTGCATTACCCAGTGCAACATGGGTTTAGAGCAGGTCACTTCTGCCTCTCACAACTGCTGGACCACTGTAACACGGTCTTGGATGGTCACTTCTGCCTCTCACAACTACTGGACCACTGTAACACGGTCTTGGATGGTCACTTCTGCCTCTCACAACTGCTGGACTACTGTAACACGGTCTTGGATGGTCACTCCTGCCTCTCACAACTACTGGACCACTGTAACATGGTCTTGGATGGTCACTCCTGCCTCTCACAACTACTGGACCACTGTAACACGGTCTTGGATGGTCACTCCTGCCTCTCACAACTACTGGACCACTGTAACACGGTCTTGGATGGTCACTCCTGCCTCTCACAACTACTGGACCACTGTAACATGGTCTTGGATGGTCACTCCTGCCTCTCACAACTACTGGACCACTGTAACATGGTCTTGGATGGTCACTCCTGCCTCTCACAACTACTGGACCACTGTAACATGGTCTTGGTCACTCCTGCCTCTCACAACTACTGGACCACTGTAACATGGTACACAGAATATGCCAAAGCTCTCGACAGGTACGACCATGGTGTAATAGCCAACAAAATACATGAAAAAAGTGAATTACTTAGAAAGTAGGTAGAAGGCTGTTTCATGTTGTAGCAAGTCCGACGTAGAAAGTAACAGCTAACAGTGATATTAGAGGCTGTTACGATGAGCGGCTTTTTTCCACCCCATGTTACTCACCTTAATTATCTTTTCTCAGTCTTATACCCGACATTGACATTAATCATAGCACTGTATCACTCTTTATAGAGTGAGATGCACTGAGGACACGAGGAACCTGCAGGCTGGTATACACCAAGTCTTCCAGTGGGCCACTGACAACAATATGATGTCCAGTGGGGCCAAATTTCGTTTGTTCTATTACGAGAAAACTGAGAAAACAAAAGGTGGAATGGAGCGAATGACGCGGAAGAGGAATGTGAGGGACCTGGGAGTGATAATGTCAGATCTCACAGTCAAGGATCAACAGTGTTAATATAACAGTCACAAGGAAAACAATAGGCTGGATAACTAGAACCTTCAAAACACAGAGATACCAAGCCAATGATGATATTCTAAGTCACTTATTCTCTCTCTAGAGTGGAATATTCCAGTGTACTGACACCTTTAATTCAGGAATAACCCCCACTCAGGGTGAGGGAACTCACAACACTGTGATGAGTCCTTGATCAATGACAATACTCTGGTCGGTCCTTGGCCAGTGACAATACTCTGGTCGGTCCTTGGCCAGTGACAATACTCTGGTCGGTCCTTGGCCAGTGACAAGTCGTCAACACAGAGGTACACAATTTACAGACAACATTCACTGTTCCAACATCTAAGTTACTAGGAATGCCGAAAAGTACTGAACTGTACTCCCCGGTATGAATGCGAGAAAGATACAGTATAATCTACACCTGCAAAATGATGGAGGGATTGGTTCCAAATTTGCACATTAAAACCACTCCCTACAAAAGAAAAAGGCTCAGTAAATGATGTAAAAAATCCATATTAAAATCAGTGATTGAATGAGTACACTAAGAGATTAGCATAAGTGTAAAGGTACCAAGACTCTTCAACACCCTCCCTTCATACATAAGGGGAATACCAACAGACCCCCTTTGATGACCTTCAAGTCTTTCTACTCCCGGAGCCCGGCCATGGGCCAGGCTCTGGGCCCTAGTTAT
>NC_069406.1:59109558-59154558 GCF_026875155.1 Cherax quadricarinatus | reverse complement strand
CATTAAGAACTGCAAGAAACCCCTCTCGCGTGCCCTAAGTACACTATGGAGGAGGAGCTTGGACATGGGTGAAATTCCACAGTCACTTAAAACAACGGATATAGCCCCACTCCATAAAGGTGGCAGCAAAGCATTAGCTAAGAACTATAGACCAATAGCTCTGACATCCCACATCATAAAAATCTTTGAAAGAGTGCTAAGAAGCAGGATTGCAAATCACCTGGATTCCCAAAATCTGCACAATCCAGGGCAACATGGGTTCAGGGCAGGTCGCTCCTGCCTCTCACAACTACTGGATCACTATGACATGGCCTTGGATGCACTGGAAGAAAATCAGAATGCAGATGTAATATACACAGACTTTGCAAAAGCATTTGATAAATGCGATCATGGCGTAATAGCCCATAAAATACGTGCTAAAGGAATAACTGGGAAAGTGGGGAGATGGATCTTCAACTTCCTAACAAATCGAACACAAAGAGTAGTGGTCAACAGAGTGAAATCGGAGGCTGCCATAGTGAAGAGCTCTGTTCCACAAGGCACAGTACTCGCCCCCATCTTATTCCTTATCCTCATATCATACATAAACAGAGATATACACCACAGCACCGTATCATCCTTTGCGGATGATACTAGGATCTGCATGAGGCTGTCATCTGCTGAGGACGCGTTTAACCTCCAAGAAGATATAAACAAAGTTTTCCAGTGGGCAACGGTAAACAATATGATGTTCAATGAGGACAAATTCCAACTACTCCGTTATGGAAAACTGGAGGAGATAATAACTAGAACAGAGTATACTACTGACTCCGGCCATACAATAGAGCGGAAAAAATAATGTAAGGGACCTGGGAGTAGTAATGTCTGAGGATCTCACTTTCAAGGATCACAACAGTGCCACGATCGCACGTGCAAAGAAAATGATAGGATGGATAATGAGAACTTTCAAAACGAGAGATGCCAAGCCCATGATGATCCTTTTCAAATCACTTGTTCTCTCTAGGCTGGAATACTGCTGTACATTAACATCTCCATACAAAGCAGGTGAAATCGCAGATCTAGAGAGTGTACAGAGATCCTTTACTGCACGTATAAGTTCTGTCAAGCACCTTAACTACTGGGAACGCTTGGAAGCACTTGACTTGTACTCGTTGGAACGCAGGAGGGAGAGATATATCATAATCTACACTTGGAAAATCTTGGAAGGAACGGTCCCAAATCTGCACACAGAAATCACTCCCTACGAAAGTAAAAGACTGGGCAGGCGATGCAAAATGCCGCCAATAAAAAGTAGGGGCGCCATTGGTACACTAAGAGAAAACACCATAAGTGTCCGGGGCCCAAAACTGTTCAACAGCCTCCCATCAAGCATTAGGGGAATTGCCAATAAACCCCTGGCTGCCTTCAAGAGAGAGCTGGACAGATACCTAAAGTCGGTGCCGGATCAGCCGGGCTGTGGCTCGTACGTCGGACTGCGTGCGGCCAGCAGTAACAGCCTAGTTGATCAGGCCCTGATCCATCGGGAGGCCTGGTCGTGGACCGGGCCGCGGGGGCGTTGATCCCCGGAATAACCTCCAGGTAACCTCCAGGTGTACTTCTTGGTACGAAGGCGAGACAGCTACATTATTATCTATACCTGAAAAATTCTGTAAGTATTCGTCCCGAAGCTGCTCACACAAATCGTTTCCCATAAGAGGCCTGACAGACGGTGCAAAATACCCCAATGAAAATCAGGAAAACTTGATAAGTGTTAAAGAACCAAGACTCTTCAACACCCTCCATTCATATATAAGGGGGATTACCAACAACCCCCCCCCTGGCTGTCTTCAAGAACTGCCCAAGTTTCTCAAGTCAGTCCCTGATCTGCCAGGCTGTGGTGCTTGCGTTGGACTTCGTGCGACTAGCAGCCTAGTTGATTAGGTCATGCATCAGTACTGTGTGGGCGTTGACCCTCTAGTTAGACTCCAGGTATGTTAGGTGTAGTCACTTCCGGGGGTCACCACCCCAGCAGCACGGTCCCAGATCGGGTCTCCTGCTTGCTGGCCTGATCGATTACAATGCTTATACCCGCCACCCGCAAATCCATTGAATGTACCACAGCCTGGCTGATCAGGAACTGACTTGAGAAAGCTGTCGAATTTCCTCTTGATGACAGCCAGGGATTTGTTCGTAATTCCCATCATGAACGGCAGGATGATGATGAAGAGTCGTGGTCCCTTTACACTTATTCAGTTCTCTCTCAGTGTGCTCATCACGCCCCAGCTTTTTACTGAAAGAATCTTGCACCGTCTGACCAGCATTGTGCTTTCGTAAACGGTGATTTCAGTTGCAAGTTTGGGACCAATCTACCCTGAATCTTCCAAGTCTCTCACATCTGACTTATCTTACAGGATGAGGGAAAGTAGCACTTTACCTTACAGTATGAGGGTAGGTAGCATCTTACCTTATAGTACGAGGGTAGGTAGCATCTTACCTTATAGTATGATGCATGAGGACTCCTACCCATGTTCAGATCCCCCCCCATTCCCCCATATCCCTCCCTCCCTCCCCCGTTACTGCCCCACACTCTGGAGATCTACCTACTTGCCTGGCTCCTGACTGCTTACTTACCTGCCTCCCTCACTCTTGAGTGCTGCTACTGTCTTCTTGCCTCACTCTTACTGCCTCATTGAACCTCGGGAATGTGAAATGTATTGTTAATATTTTTCTTTTAATAGAACTTGAAGGTTCTATTCCCAGAGCAGCTTAAGCCAGTCATGCTGCAGTGTCTAAGAGCAGTTTTCTACTGTACTGCACACTTACACACACACAGCTTTAAGAACAGGTGCAAAAAGTTCTTGGAGCAGGGAGAAAGAGTGGACTTAGCAGCGATCAGCAAAGAAGCGGGGCCAGGAGCTGTAGCTCGACACTTGCAACCACAAATGGGTGAGTACAAAGCAGGTGGAGGTGTGATGGTGTGTGTATGTACTCAATTGTGGTTGCAGGAATCGAGTCATAGCTCCTGTGTGTGTGTGTGTGTGTGTGTGTGTGTGTGTGTCCTGGCCACCTGGTATAGTGACTGACTCGTGACTAACAAGGCTTCCTGGCGGGTTAAAGTGAGAATGAAAGACTCGCGGTACTTCCCAAATGCTGGTTGATGTCTATGGTGTTACGACTAGTCGTGGATGACGTGTGACAGACCCAGCCTGCCCTGACAGGCGGGGCAGACCCAGCCTGCCCTGACAGGCGGGGCAGACCCAGCCTGCCCTGACAGGCGGGGCAGACCCAGCCTGCCCTGACAGGCGGGGCAGGACACACATACCCCAACACATCTCGGTACTGTTGTTGGAAATGGTATAAAATACCGACAAGTTGATGATTAAGGCACATGTCCAACAGTTGGGTATATTTATTGATGACACGTTTCGCCTACACAGAAGTCTTCTTCAGTCAAATACAGAAGCAGCAGCAGTCATGAAATAAAGACGATATAATCAGTCCATCAACCTTAAAGAAAAGTATCTGAGGTGGTCAGTCCCTCAGCCTCCAGGCTGAGGGACACTTTCATCATCACTCAGCCTATCACTGTCTTGCCAGTGATGGTGTGAGTGAGGATCATCACTCACACCATCACTGTCTTGCCAGTGATGGTGTGAGTGAGGATCATCACTCACACCATCACTGTCTTGCCAGTGATGGTGTGAGTAATAACTTCAGATGTTCAAAACTCAAAATATTCCCACAGCAGAAAAATATTTGGAAGTTCTGGTGCCATTTACCTTCACGTGTTTATGTCAGGCAAGTTTATGTCAGGCAAGTTTATGTCAGGCAAGTTTATGTCAGGCAAGTTTATGTCAGGCAAGTTTATGTCAGGCAAGTTTATGTCAGGCAAGTTTATGTCAGGCAAGTTTATGTCAGGCAAGTTTATGTCAGGCAAGTTTGTGTCAGGCAAGTTTGTGTCAGGCAAGTTTGTGTCAGGCAAGTTTGTGTCAGGCAAGTTTGTGTCAGGCAAGTTTGTGTCAGGCAAGTTTGTGTCAGGCAAGTTTGTGTCAGGCAAGTTTGTGTCAGGCAAGTTTGTGTCAGGCAAGTTTGTGTCAGGCAAGTTTGTGTCAGGCAAGTTTGTGTCAGGCAAGTTTGCGTCAGGCAAGTTTGTGTCAGGCAAGTTTGTGTCAGGCAAGTTTGTGTCAGGCAAGTTTGTGTCAGGCAAGTTTGTGTCAGGCAAGTTTGTGTCAGGCAAGTTTGTGTCAGGCAAGTTTGTGTCAGGCAAGTTTGTGTCAGGCAAGTTTGCGTCAGGCAAGTTTGCGTCAGGCAAGTTTGTGTCAGGCAAGTTTGTGTCAGGCAAGTTTGTGTCAGGCAAGTTTGTGTCAGGCAAGTTTGTGTCAGGCAAGTTTGTGTCAGGCAAGTTTGTGTCAGGCAAGTTTGTGTCAGGCAAGTTTGTGTCAGGCAAGTTTGTGTCAGGCAAGTTTGTGTCAGGCAAGTTTGTGTCAGGCAAGTTTGTGTCAGGCAAGTTTGCGTCAGGCAAGTTTGCGTCAGGCAAGTTTGCGTCAGGCAAGTTTGTGTCAGGCAAGTTTGTGTCAGGCAAGTTTGTGTCAGGCAAGTTTGTGTCAGGCAAGTTTGTGTCAGGCAAGTTTGTGTCAGGCAAGTTTGTGTCAGGCAAGTTTGTGTCAGGCAAGTTTGTGTCAGGCAAGTTTGTGTCAGGCAAGTTGTGTGTCAGGCAAGTTTGTGTCAGGCAAGTTTGTGTCAGGCAAGTTTGTGTCAGGCAAGTTTGTGTCAGGCAAGTTTGTGTCAGGCAAGTTTGGCAAACTTCAGCAAATATAAAGTAAGTCTAGAAGCCGTGTTGATGATAACATGAGACAAAGTCTAGAAGCCGTGTTGATGATAACATGAGACAAAGTCTAGAAGCCGTGTTGATGATAACATGACACAAAGTCTAGAAGCCGTGTTGATGATAACATGAGACAAAGTCTAGAAGCCGTGTTGATGATAACATGAGACAAAGTCTAGAAGCCGTGTTGATGATAACATGAGACAAAGTCTAGAAGCCGTGTTGATGATAACATGAGACAAAGTCTAGAAGCCGTGTTGATGATAACATGAGACAAAGTCTAGAAGCCGTGTTGATGATAACATGAGACAAAGTCTAGAAGCCGTGTTGATGATAACATGAGACAAAGTCTAGAAGCGGTGTTGATGATAACATGAGACAAAGTCTAGAAGCCGTGTTGATGATAACATGAGACAAAGTCTAGAAGCAGTGTTGATGATAACATGAGGCAAAGTCTAGAAGCCGTGTTGATGATAACATGAGACAAAGTCTAGAAGCCGTGTTGGTGATAACATGAGACAAAGTCTAGAAGCCGTGTTGATGATAACATAAGACAAAGCAAGTCTAGAAGCCGTGTTGATGATGACATGAGACAAAGCAAGTCTAGAAGCCGTGTTGATGATAACATAAGACAAAGCAAGTCTAGAAGCCGTGTTGATGATAACATGAGACAAAGCAAGTCTAGAAGCCGTGTTGATGATAACATGAGACAAAGCAAGTCTAGAAGCCGTGTTGATGATAACATGAGACAAAGCAATTCTAGAAGCCGTGTTGATGATAACATGAGACAAAGCAATTCTAGAAGCCGTGTTGATGATAACATGAGACAAAGTAAGTCTAGAAGCCGTGTTGATGATAACATGAGACAAAGTAAGTCTAGAAGCCGTGTTGATGATAACATGAGAAAAAGTAAGTCTAGAAGCCGTGTTGATGATAACATGAGACAAAGCAAGTCTAGAAGCCGTGTTGATGATAACATGATACAAAGCAAGTCTAGAAGCCGTGTTGATGATAACATGAGACAAAGCAATTCTAGAAGCCGTGTTGATGATAACATGAGACAAAGTAAGTCTAGAAGCCGTATTGATGATAACATGAGAAAAAGTAAGTCTAGAAGCCGTGTTGATGATAACATGAGACAAAGCAAGTCTAGAAGCCGTGTTGATGATAACATGAGACAAAGCAAGTCAAGAAGCCGTGTTGATGATAACATGAAACAAAGTCTAGAAGCCGTGTTGATGATAACATGAGACAAAGTAAGTCTAGAAGCCGTGTTGATAACATGAGAAAAAGTAAGTCTAGAAGCCGTGTTGATGATAACATGAGACAAAGCAAGTCTAGAAGCCGTGTTGATGATAACATGAGACAAAGCAAGTCTAGAAGCCGTGTTGATGATAACATGAGACAAAGCAAGTCTAGAAGCCGTTGTTGATGATAACATGAGACAAAGCAAGTCTAGAAGCCGTGTTGATGATAACATGAGACAAAGCAAGTCTAGAAGCCGTGTTGATGATAACATGAGGCAAAGCAAGTCTAGAAGCCGTGTTGATGATAACATGAGACAAAGCAAGTCTAGAAGCCGTGTTGATGATAACATGAGACAAAGTCTAGAAGCCGTGTTGATGATAACATGAGGCAAAGCAAGTCTAGAAGCCGTGTTGATGATAACATGAGACAAAGTCTAGAAGCCGTGTTGATGATAACATGAGACAAAGCAAGTCTAGAAGCCGTGTTGATGATAACATGAGACAAAGCAAGTCTAGAAGCCGTGTTGATGATAACATGAGACAAAGCAAGTCTAGAAGCCGTGTTGATGATAACATGAGACAAAGCAAGTCTAGAAGCCGTGTTGATGATAACATGAGACAAAGCAAGTCTAGAAGCCGTGTTGACGATAACATGAGACAAAGCAAGTCTAGAAGCCGTGTTGATGATAACATGAGACAAAGCAAGTCTAGAAGCCGTGTTGATGATAACATGAGACAAAGCAAGTCTAGAAGCCGTGTTGACGATAACATGAGACAAAGCAAGTCTAGAAGCCGTGTTGATGATAACATGAGACAAAGCAAGTCTAGAAGCCGTGTTGATGATAACATGAGACAAAGCAAGTCTAGAAGCCGTGTTGATGATAACATGAGACAAAGCAAGTCTAGAAGCCGTGTTGATGATAACATGAGACAAAGCAAGTCTAGAAGCCGTGTTGATGATAACATGAGACAAAGTCTAGAAGCCGTGTTGATGATAACATGAGACAAAGCAAGTCTAGAAGCCGTGTTGATGATAACATGAGACAAAGCAAGTCTAGAAGCCGTGTTGATGATAACATGAGACAAAGCAAATCTAGAAGCCGTGTTGACGATAACATGAGACAAAGCAAGTCTAGAAGCCGTGTTGATGATAACATGAGACAAAGCAAGTCTAGAAGCCGTGTTGATGATAACATGAGACAAAGCAAGTCTAGAAGCCGTGTTGATGATAACATGAGACAAAGCAAGTCTAGAAGCCGTGTTGATGATAACATGAGACAAAGCAAGTCTAGAAGCCGTGTTGATGATAACATGAGACAAAGCAAGTCTAGAAGCCGTGTTGATGATAACATGAGACAAAGCAAGTCTAGAAGCCGTGTTGATGATAACATGAGACAAAGTCTAGAAGCCGTGTTGATGATAACATGAGACAAAGCAAGTCTAGAAGCCGTGTTGATGATAACATGAGACAAAGTCTAGAAGCCGTGTTGATGATAACATGAGACAAAGCAAGTCTAGAAGCCGTGTTGACGATAACATGAGACAAAGCAAGTCTAGAAGCCGTGTTGATGATAACATGAGACAAAGCAAGTCTAGAAGCCGTGTTGATGATAACATGAGACAAAGCAAGTCTAGAAGCCGTGTTGATGATAACATGAGACAAAGCAAGTCTAGAAGCCGTGTTGATAACATGAGACAAAGCAAGTCTAGAAGCCGTGTTGATGATAACATGAGACAAAGTCTAGAAGCCGTGTTGATGATAACATGAGACAAAGCAAGTCTAGAAGCCGTGTTGATGATAACATGAGACAAAGCAAGTCTAGAAGCCGTGTTGACGATAACATGAGACAAAGCAAGTCTAGAAGCCGTGTTGATGATAACATGAGACAAAGCAAGTCTAGAAGCCGTGTTGATGATAACATGAGACAAAGCAAGTCTAGAAGCCGTGTTGATGATAACATGAGACAAAGCAAGTCTAGAAGCCGTGTTGATGATAACATGAGACAAAGTCTAGAAGCCGTGTTGATGATAACATGAGACAAAGCAAGTCTAGAAGCCGTGTTGATGATAACATGAGACAAAGCAAGTCTAGAAGCCGTGTTGATGATAACATGAGACAAAGCAAGTCTAGAAGCCGTGTTGACGATAACATGAGACAAAGCAAGTCTAGAAGCCGTGTTGATGATAACATGAGACAAAGCAAGTCTAGAAGCCGTGTTGATGATAACATGAGACAAAGCAAGTCTAGAAGCCGTGTTGATGATAACATGAGACAAAGTCTAGAAGCCGTGTGATGATAACATGAGACAAGCAAGTCTAGAAGCCGTGTTGATGATAACATGAGACAAAGCAAGTCTAGAAGCCGTGTTGACGATAACATGAGACAAAGCAAGTGTAGAAGCCGTGTTGATGATAACATGAGACAAAGCAAGTCTAGAAGCCGTGTTGATGATAACATGAGACAAAGTCTAGAAGCCGTGTTGATGATAACATGAGACAAAGCAAGTCTAGAAGCCGTGTTGATGATAACATGAGACAAAGCAAGTCTAGAAGCCGTGTTGACGATAACATGAGACAAAGCAAGTCTAGAAGCCGTGTTGATGATAACATGAGACAAAGCAAGTCTAGAAGCCGTGTTGATGATAACATGAGACAAAGCAAGTCTAGAAGCCGTGTTGATGATAACATGAGACAAAGCAAGTCTAGAAGCCGTGTTGATGATAACATGAGACAAAGTCTAGAAGCCGTGTTGATGATAACATGAGGCAAAGCAAGTCTAGAAGCCGTGTTGATGATAACATGAGACAAAGTCTAGAAGCCGTGTTGATGATAACATGAGACAAAGCAAGTCTAGAAGCCGTGTTGATGATAACATGAGACAAAGTCTAGAAGCCGTGTTGATGATAACATGAGACAAAGCAAGTCTAGAAGCCGTGTTGATGATAACATGAGACAAAGCAAGTCTAGAAGCCGTGTTGACGATAACATGAGACAAAGCAAGTCTAGAAGCCGTGTTGATGATAACATGAGACAAAGCAAGTCTAGAAGCCGTGTTGATGATAACATGAGACAAAGCAAGTCTAGAAGCCGTGTTGACGATAACATGAGACAAAGCAAGTCTAGAAGCCGTGTTGATGATAACATGAGACAAAGCAAGTCTAGAAGCCGTGTTGATGATAACATGAGACAAAGCAAGTCTAGAAGCCGTGTTGATGATAACATGAGACAAAGCAAGTCTAGAAGCCGTGTTGATGATAACATGAGACAAAGCAAGTCTAGAAGCCGTGTTGATGATAACATGAGACAAAGTCTAGAAGCCGTGTTGATGATAACATGAGACAAAGCAAGTCTAGAAGCCGTGTTGATGATAACATGAGACAAAGCAAGTCTAGAAGCCGTGTTGATGATAACATGAGACAAAGCAAATCTAGAAGCCGTGTTGACGATAACATGAGACAAAGCAAGTCTAGAAGCCGTGTTGATGATAACATGAGACAAAGCAAGTCTAGAAGCCGTGTTGATGATAACATGAGACAAAGCAAGTCTAGAAGCCGTGTTGATGATAACATGAGACAAAGCAAGTCTAGAAGCCGTGTTGATGATAACATGAGACAAAGCAAGTCTAGAAGCCGTGTTGATGATAACATGAGACAAAGCAAGTCTAGAAGCCGTGTTGATGATAACATGAGACAAAGCAAGTCTAGAAGCCGTGTTGATGATAACATGAGACAAAGTCTAGAAGCCGTGTTGATGATAACATGAGACAAAGCAAGTCTAGAAGCCGTGTTGATGATAACATGAGACAAAGTCTAGAAGCCGTGTTGATGATAACATGAGACAAAGCAAGTCTAGAAGCCGTGTTGACGATAACATGAGACAAAGCAAGTCTAGAAGCCGTGTTGATGATAACATGAGACAAAGCAAGTCTAGAAGCCGTGTTGATGATAACATGAGACAAAGCAAGTCTAGAAGCCGTGTTGATGATAACATGAGACAAAGCAAGTCTAGAAGCCGTGTTGATAACATGAGACAAAGCAAGTCTAGAAGCCGTGTTGATGATAACATGAGACAAAGTCTAGAAGCCGTGTTGATGATAACATGAGACAAAGCAAGTCTAGAAGCCGTGTTGATGATAACATGAGACAAAGCAAGTCTAGAAGCCGTGTTGACGATAACATGAGACAAAGCAAGTCTAGAAGCCGTGTTGATGATAACATGAGACAAAGCAAGTCTAGAAGCCGTGTTGATGATAACATGAGACAAAGCAAGTCTAGAAGCCGTGTTGATGATAACATGAGACAAAGCAAGTCTAGAAGCCGTGTTGATGATAACATGAGACAAAGTCTAGAAGCCGTGTTGATGATAACATGAGACAAAGCAAGTCTAGAAGCCGTGTTGATGATAACATGAGACAAAGCAAGTCTAGAAGCCGTTGTTGATGATAACATGAGACAAAGCAAGTCTAGAAGCCGTGTTGACGATAACATGAGACAAAGCAAGTCTAGAAGCCGTGTTGATGATAACATGAGACAAAGCAAGTCTAGAAGCCGTGTTGATGATAACATGAGACAAAGCAAGTCTAGAAGCCGTGTTGATGATAACATGAGACAAAGTCTAGAAGCCGTGTTGATGATAACATGAGACAAAGCAAGTCTAGAAGCCGTGTTGATGATAACATGAGACAAAGCAAGTCTAGAAGCCGTGTTGACGATAACATGAGACAAAGCAAGTGTAGAAGCCGTGTTGATGATAACATGAGACAAAGCAAGTCTAGAAGCCGTGTTGATGATAACATGAGACAAAGTCTAGAAGCCGTGTTGATGATAACATGAGACAAAGCAAGTCTAGAAGCCGTGTTGATGATAACATGAGACAAAGCAAGTCTAGAAGCCGTGTTGACGATAACATGAGACAAAGCAAGTCTAGAAGCCGTGTTGATGATAACATGAGACAAAGCAAGTCTAGAAGCCGTGTTGATGATAACATGAGACAAAGCAAGTCTAGAAGCCGTGTTGATGATAACATGAGACAAAGCAAGTCTAGAAGCCGTGTTGATGATAACATGAGACAAAGCAAGTCTAGAAGCCGTGTTGATGATAACATGAGACAAAGTCTAGAAGCCGTGTTGATGATAACATGAGACAAAGCAAGTCTAGAAGCCGTGTTGATGATAACATGAGACAAAGCAAGTCTAGAAGCCGTGTTGATGATAACATGAGACAAAGCAAGTCTAGAAGCCGTGTTGATGATAACATGAGACAAAGCAAGTCTAGAAGCCGTGTTGATGATAACATGAGACAAAGCAAGTCTAGAAGCCGTGTTGATGATAACATGAGACAAAGCAAGTCTAGAAGCCGTGTTGATGATAACATGAGACAAAGCAAGTCTAGAAGCCGTGTTGATAACATGAGACAAAGTCTAGAAGCCGTGTTGATGATAACATGAGACAAAGCAAGTCTAGAAGCCGTGTTGATGATAACATGAGACAAAGCAAGTCTAGAAGTCGTGTTGATGATAACATGAGACAAAGCAAGTCTAGAAGCCGTGTTGATGATAACATGAGACAAAGCAAGTCTAGAAGCCGTGTTGATGATAACATGAGACAAAGCAACAACTGTTCCTGGGTCATCACTAATGATCGTCAATAACAAACAAGTCAATAAACAAAACAAATATAATAATCTTGCTTATAACGAAGTGTGTATAAGATCTTATAACTGTCTCACTCACCTCCGTTTTTATTTTGTTTTGTAATAATAATAATAATAATAATAATAATAATAATAATAATAATAATAATAATAATAATAATAATGGTTAACATCAGTTAACAAAGTCAGTTTTAACACCTGTTAACTAAGTCAGTAATGCTGTGGGGTATTGGTCCTGTTGTGTGGGTCTGGGTCTGGGGACCGACCAGCCCTGAGCGGAGGGACCAGATCAGAGGGATAGTCAGGCAGCTGTTACATCAAACATGACTAACAAGGCTCGGGAGGATAGTAACACAAGATCATTTAACATAAATAACCAGACGGGAGCACAAGAAGAGACGGAACTTGCACTACTGACAACCAAAGAAATGAGTGAAACCCTGAAGTTGCAATAAGTCAGTGAGCAGTTTATCTGACTAAAGATTTACAACCCAAGTGAATATTTTTTTATATAAATGAGACCCAATACGCTGTCCTAATGCCACTCGACTTGAAAGAAGCCACTGACAGTCTGGACACACGAGTCATTCCACAGTCAATGAAAGTCACTGATACAGCCCCCCACTTCACAAAGTTGGCAACAAAGCAATTGCTGAAAGTTAAAGATCGATACCACTGACATCCCACATATCAAAATATCTGGAGAGTTTTAAAAACCTCCGACACTTAGCTCTCTCGCTCTCTCTCTCTCTCTCTCTCTCTCTCTCTCTCTCTCTCTCTCTCTCTCTCTCTCCTCTCTCTCTCTCTCTCTCTCTCTCTCTCTCTCTCTCTCTCAGTGTACTCAGTCTCCGCTTTGTATTGGAGGTATTTTGCACCATCTACGACATCTATTGTTGTCATACAGAGTGATTTCACAGTTCAGGTTTGTGATCAATCCCTCCAGCAGAAGCCCTGGTCTGGAACTTGGTGCTGGGAGCGTTGACCACCTACTGGAAGCATCCTTCAGGTATAGAAGGCTTCAGGTGCCCTTTCTCGCCTACGTTCTAGAGCATGCAGCTCAAGGGATTTCAAGTGTTCCCGGTAGTTCAGACGCTTGATTAAGTGTATACGAACAGTGAAGTTCCCTGCGCACTTTCCAGCTTAGCAATTTGGCCTGCAGTATTCCAGGCAGTATTCCAGGCAGCATTCCAGCCTGGAGAGAAAAAGTGACTTAAGAGTATCATCACTGGCTCAGCATCTTTTGTCTTGAAAGTTCTAGTTATCCAGCCAATCGTGTTCGTTTTGTTTATGGTAACAATGACAACACTGTTGTGATTCTTGAATGTGAGATGAACAACGTCATATCAGAGGCTGCCACAGTGAAGCTCCGTTCCCCAAGGCACAGTACTCACCCCACATTCTCTCTCATTCTTGTATCAGACATAGACACAAACATAAATCACATAAAACTATTATCCTTTGCAAACGATACTAGAATTTTTAAGAACGTGACGTCCACTGAAGACACAGTGAACCACTAAGATAATATGAACCAAGTCTTGAACTGAGCCACTGACAACAATATGATTCTCATTAAGAACAAATTTCACTTATTCTGCTATGGAAAATTTGAAAAATTAAAAACTGGAATAACGTATAAAACAAACCATTCACCAGAGCAGAAGTGAAATGCGAGAGACTTAGAAGTGATAATGTCAGATCTTACCTTCGAGGACCACAACGGTGACACTATCAGAAACGCAAAAAAAAAAAAAGAACAGAAAGGCTGGATAAACAGAACATTCAAAACAAGAGATGCCAAGCCAGTGATGATATTCTTCAAGTCACTTCTCTCCAGCTGGAATACTGTTGTCCACGAACAGATTTTTTTTTTCAGGCAGATAAAATTGTAGAATTGGGGAATATACAGAGAACTTTCACTGCCCATATAAATTGAAGCTCGTAGATTATTGTGAATCCCTGAAGTCCCTTGAACAGCACTTTCTGGACTGTAGGCGAGAAAGATACATCAAAAATTATACCTGAAAAATTCAGGAGGGATCAGTCCCAAATCTGAGCACTGAAATAACTTCCTACGAAAGCAAGAAGCTCAAAATAGTATTAAAGAAAATAATCAGTAATTTGGGTTTACTCAGTCCAAGAAAAAACTAATTTTGTAGGTAAATGGTTTAAAAAACCGACACGTTGATAAATAAGACACATGTGCAACACCTGGATAACTTAACTGAGGAAACGTTTCCTCACACAGTGGCTTCATCAGTCCAATACAAAGAAGAATAGTGAAGATCAGGAGGAATCTTAGGCAATCAGTCCCTGAAGTTGATTACATCAAACCATACCCCCGGCCGGGATTGAACCCGCGGTCAAAGAGTCTCAAAACTCCAGCCCGTCGCGTTAGCCACTAGAGTTGATTACATCAACTCCACGTTGGCCTGCATGCTATTGGCACTAACAGCCTGTTTGACCACATTATCAACCAGAAGAGTCTCGTCTGGGACTGAGACGACCTGGCAGTGACTAAACCAACAACAGATAGGTACACCGCTATCATGGTGGCATTAAAGGAATGGTATTGGTGGCATGTTTCATCTTCCTCTGCCCTACCTCTCTCCTTCTCTAACATTAGTAACGCGGTTTCCTAACCCTGAGTTAATACTCGTCTGAACTTACATGATATTATGACCAGAGGATATTTTCATTTCTAGTGGGATAAATTACCTGTTGGTTTAAAGAGTACTTTTCACAAGGCCTCATTAGTTCCCTGGTATGTACCTGTTGAGCCAGGTGCTTCCAGGAGATATTTCTGGAATAACATTACGTTGGGAGATGGATTATCCTAGGTAATTTACACCAGGTATGGTAATTGTACTTACGTGTACCTTTGGCTACATAAACTTAGTATACAGGAAAATGATAATTGAGGGAATGCAGGATACCTTTGATGAGTTTCTGGAGTCTACTCCCGGAGCCAGGCCATGAGCCAGACTCGTCTGGGGCTAGCCTGGTAAACCAGGCTATTGCTGCTGAAGGCACGCTGCCCCAGATATCCATCACAGACTGACTCATCTGGCACCTGGTGAAGATACTTGTCCAGCTTCCAAGTTAATAAATAATAATAAGTAATGTACAGAGAGAGAGAGAGAGAGAGAGAGAGAGAGAGAGAGAGAGAGAGAGAGAGAGAGAGAGAGAGAGAGAGAGAGAGAGAGAGAGAGAGAGAAAGAGAGAAGCAACGAGAGTTACCTGTTAGTAGCAGCAACAGGTAAGCAAGAGAGAAGCCTGACCCACAGCTGTGGGAGCAGGAAGACCCTGCTCCCACAGTTATAACCTACAGCTACTCAAGCCATGCCAAGCCAGTGATGATTCTCTCTAGGCTTGAGTACTGTTGTACTCTAACAGCTCCATACAAGGCAGGCAAAGTTTCAGACCTAGAGAATGTTCAGTGAACCTTCACTTCTTGCATAAGTTACCTGCGATGTTTGAAGTCCCTCGATCTGTACTCCCTGGAACGTAGGAGATGCAGGTTATAATCTACACCTGCAAAACTGTAGAAGTGCTGGTCCCACATCTACACACACAAATCATTCCCCATAAAAGAAGAAGAATAACAAGAAAAGGTGCACCGAGTACACAAAAGTTCAAAGAGTGTGAAGGGACGAAGACTCTGCAAATATCCCCCCTTCATCCATAAGAGGAATTACCAACAGATTCCTGACTAACTTTAAAAGAAAACTGTACACGTCCTCAAGCCAGTTTCTGATCAGCCAGGCTGTGGTGTTTACATTTGTCTTCATGCGGCTAATACTGACATCTTGGACTCTGTATGAGTGAATTTAGCGGACCTACATTTTTGGGGCCCTGAATCTTGAACTGTTATGGGGTTACCATGACAACCAACAACAACTAGGCCTACAAAAAGTGGACAAAAGTGGCTTCTGGGCCCCTCCGGGGTTAGGGGCTCTCGAGCTTAAGCTCCATTAGTTTGACAGTAGATCAGTCCCCGCAGAGTGATGACCGACGTTACCATGACAACCAACTTTCGGTCAGATGTAAGTCTTCAACTATAATGTTTAAGAAACTTAGGTTTTAGCGACCCAAAAGAAAATTTGAAGAACTGAAGACAAATGGAGTAGAGAAACAGAAGACTTATCGCCAGAGAAGACAACATCCAGTACCAAAGAATCCTGGAATCACCAGTTATCCGTATCTTCAACAACTTGATTCAGAAAGACACGTGAGCAAACACTATGACATATTCATTAGAAAACGTTTCGGTCCTGGGACCTTGATCACTTCTAACATACAGAGGTAGAAAGGCGTTATATATATGCGGAGAGTGAGGTGCGAGTGATGTATGGTGACGGGTAGACGATGAGGTGACCTGAAGAATGTCATGTTGGGATGAGGACGGGTAGACGATGAGGTGACCTGAAGAATGTCATGTTGGGATGAGGACGAGTAGACGATGAGGTTGCATAAGTGTCTTAATCTTCAACTTGTCGGTTTTCAAAACCATTCATCACAGATATCACTCTTGAAGACAGCCAGAGATCACTCTTGAAGACAGCCAGAGATCACTCTTGGAGACAGCCAGAGATCACTCTTAAAGACAGCCAGAGATCACTCTTGGAGACAGCCAGAGATCACTCTTAAAGACAGCCAGAGATCACTCTTGGAGACAGCCAGAGATCACTCTTGGAGACAGCCAGAGATCACATTGAAGACAGCCAGAGATCACACTTGAAGACAGCCAGAGATCACTCTTGAAGACAGCCAGAGATCACTCTTGAAGACAACCAGAGATCACATTTGAAGACAGCCAGAGATCACACTTGAAGACAGCCAGAGATCACTCTTGAAGACAGTTAGAGATCACTCTTGAAGACAGCCAGCGATCACACTTGAAGACAGCCAGAGATCACACTTGAAGACAGCCAGAGATCACACTTGAAGACAGCCAGAGATCACACTTGAAGACAGCCAGAGATCACACTTGAAGACAGCCAGAGATCACACTTGAAGACAGCCAGAGATCACACTTGAAGACAGGCAGCGATCACTCTTGAAGACAGCCAGAGATCACACTTGAAGACAGCCAGAGATCACACTTGAAGACAGCCAGAGATCACACTTGAAGACAGCCAGAGATCACACTTGAAGACAGCCAGAGATCACACTTGAAGACAGCCAGAGATCACACTTGAAGACAGCCAGAGATCACACTTGAAGACAGCCAGAGATCACCTTGAAGACAGCCAGAGATCACACTTGAAGACAGCCAGAGATCACACTTGAAGACAGCCAGAGATCACACTTGAAGACAGCCAGAGATCACTCTTGAAGACAGCCAGAGATCACACTTGAAGACAGCCAGAGATCACACTTGAAGACAGCCAGAGATCACACTTGAAGACAGCCAGAGATCACACTTGAAGACAGCCAGAGATCACACTTGAAGACAGGCAGCGATCACTCTTGAAGACAGCCAGAGATCACACTTGAAGACAGCCAGAGATCACACTTGAAGACAGCCAGAAATCACACTTGAAGACAGCCAGAAATCACACTTGAAGACAGCCAGAGATCACACTTGAAGACAGCCAGAGATCACACTTGAAGACAGGCAGCGATCACTCTTGAAGACAGCCAGAGATCACACTTGAAGACAGCCAGAGATCACACTTGAAGACAGCCAGAGATCACACTTGAAGACAGCCAGAGATCACACTTGAAGACAGCCAGAGATCACACTTGAAGACAGCCAGAGATCACACTTGAAGACAGCCAGAGATCACACTTGAAGACAGCCAGAGATCACACTTGAAGACAGCCAGAGATCACACTTGAAGACAGCCAGAGATCACACTTGAAGACAGCCAGAAATCACACTTGAAGACAGCCAGAGATCATACTTGAAGACAGACAGAAATCACACTTGAAGACAGCCAGAGATCACACTTGAAGACAGCCAGAGATCACACTTGAAGACAGCCAGAGATCACACTTGAAGACAGCCAGAGATCACACTTGAAGACAGCCAGAAATCACACTTGAAGACAGCCAGAGATCACTCTTGAAGACAGCCAGAGATCACACTTGAAGACAGCCAGAGATCACACTTGAAGACAGCCAGAGATCACACTTGAAGACAGCCAGAGATCACTCTTGAAGACAGCCAGAAATCACACTTGAAGACAGCCAGAGATCACACTTGAAGACAGCCAGAGATCACTCTTGAAGACAGCCAGAGATCACACTTGAAGACAGCCAGAGATCACACTTGAAGACAGCCAGAGATCACACTTGAAGACAGCCAGAGATCACACTTGAAGACAGGCAGCGATCACTCTTGAAGACAGCCAGAGATCACACTTGAAGACAGCCAGAGATCACACTTGAAGACAGCCAGAGATCACACTTGAAGACAGCCAGAGATCACACTTGAAGACAGCCAGAGATCACACTTGAAGACAGCCAGAGATCACACTTGAAGACAGCCAGAGATCACACTTGAAGACAGCCAGAGATCACACTTGAAGACAGCCAGAGATCACACTTGAAGACAGCCAGAGATCACACTTGAAGACAGCCAGAGATCACTTGAAGACAGCCAGAGATCACTCTTGAAGACAGCCAGAGATCACACTTGAAGACAGCCAGAGATCACACTTGAAGACAGCCAGAGATCACACTTGAAGACAGGCAGCGATCACTCTTGAAGACAGCCAGAGATCACACTTGAAGACAGCCAGAGATCACTCTTGAAGACAGCCAGAGATCACACTTGAAGACAGCCAGAGATCACTCTTGAAGACAGCCAGAGATCACACTTGAAGACAGCCAGAGATCACACTTGAAGACAGGCAGCGATCACTCTTGAAGACAGCCAGAGATCACACTTGAAGACAGCCAGAGATCACACTTGAAGACAGCCAGAAATCACACTTGAAGACAGCCAGAGATCACACTTGAAGACAGCCAGAGATCACACTTGAAGACAGGCAGCGATCACTCTTGAAGACAGCCAGAGATCACACTTGAAGACAGCCAGAGATCACACTTGAAGACAGCCAGAGATCACACTTGAAGACAGCCAGAGATCACACTTGAAGACAGCCAGAGATCACACTTGAAGACAGCCAGAGATCACACTTGAAGACAGCCAGAGATCACACTTGAAGACAGCCAGAGATCACACTTGAAGACAGCCAGAGATCACACTTGAAGACAGCCAGAGATCACACTTGAAGACAGCCAGAAATCACACTTGAAGACAGCCAGAGATCATACTTGAAGACAGACAGAAATCACACTTGAAGACAGCCAGAGATCACACTTGAAGACAGCCAGAGATCACACTTGAAGACAGCCAGAGATCACACTTGAAGACAGCCAGAGATCACACTTGAAGACAGCCAGAAATCACACTTGAAGACAGCCAGAGATCACTCTTGAAGACAGCCAGAGATCACACTTGAAGACAGCCAGAGATCACACTTGAAGACAGCCAGAGATCACACTTGAAGACAGCCAGAGATCACTCTTGAAGACAGCCAGAAATCACACTTGAAGACAGCCAGAGATCACACTTGAAGACAGCCAGAGATCACTCTTGAAGACAGCCAGAGATCACACTTGAAGACAGCCAGAGATCACACTTGAAGACAGCCAGAGATCACACTTGAAGACAGCCAGAGATCACACTTGAAGACAGCCAGAGATCACACTTGAAGACAGCCAGAGATCACTCTTGAAGACAGCCAGAAATCACACTTGAAGACAGCCAGAGATCACACTTGAAGACAGCCAGAGATCACTCTTGAAGACAGCCAGAGATCACACTTGAAGACAGCCAGAGATCACACTTGAAGACAGCCAGATATCACACTTGAAGACAGCCAGAGATCACACTTGAAGACAGCCAGAGATCACTTGCCTTGAGATGCCTTACTTAACTACTGATAGCTATGTCTTCCATTCGTTGGAAAGCTAACCATCCATTACTGCCTCCATTTCATCTTTCGTGGCCTCTTAATCCATAATCACATCAATTAAACATTTCCGGTAAATCCATGTATCCACAAGTTCATTCTCCCTTTCCTTCCAAAACCTCCGTAATTCTGTGGGTGTTCCGGGGGCGTCGACCCCCGAAACACCTTCCAGGTAGTTGCTATGACAAACATAATCGTATTACCCTAAATTTATTTTGACTTCAGTTGTACAGGTCTTGTTTCTTTCATAATTGTTATTTAACTTGGCGCCTCACCACTTTTTTCAAAGACTCTAATGATCTGTGATGTTGATGTTATTTTGTTTTCGTTTCCTCTGTATGTGTGTGTGTGTGTGTGTGTGTGTGTGTGTGGAAGGTAAGTTATTGCCCTACTTACAGCCTCTGAGATTTCACCTAGATATCAATTCATCTCCAGGTAAACTATCCCCCAGGTAAACCACTCCCAGGAACCCCATTCCTAGGTAAACCATCAGCACGCACAAAACACAAGAGGCACTCCCTTCCTCCCTAGTGGTATTCCCAAGAGCGGGTCATCTGCACATACCCCAAACTCCGTCTCAGATGCCACCGTGAAACTATGCGGCGACAAAAACCCGGCGTTGGGGCTGTGCAGTGAGACTTGATGCAGCAGTCAGTCATTGAGAGAGTACACTGCATGAATAATGTATCTCTCACACGGCGCGCACAGCCGCAGCTGAATATAATTACTAACTGGAATGTCTTATCGGGTAGATGGAGACCTGGACCACATTCCAGAACACACTGGAGGACACAACCCTGGGTTGACAAGGACCTGGACCACATTCAAGCACAGGGGTTTTGGGGCCATTTTACTAGCTTGCAAAGGCAAGGACCTGTTATCTGTTTGTGATTCTGGTGCCTGACCAGACCTCATAGAATATTATAGGATTAAGAACTATTAAGAAGCATATAGGTTGGCAAATGTATATGTAATGAATGTAAGTAGAAGTCTGTACGAGTTACCTCTTATCTTGTGTGTTTATCAGACATAAACAAGAGATTAGCAATCTCGTCAGCGTGTGCAAAAAATTAGCAAGTCTCCATTACACGCTCCTGACTGGATGGTTGTAGCTCCCTGGATGGTTGTAGCTTCCTGGATGGTTGTAGCTTCCTGGATGGTTGTAGCTCCCTGGATGGTTGTAGCTTCCTGGATGGTTGTAGCTTCCTGGATGGTTGTAGCTCCCTGGATGGTTGTAGCTTCCTGGATGGTTGTAGCTCCCTGGATGGTTGTAGCTCCCTGGATGGTTGTAGCTCCCTGGATGGTTGTAGCTTCCTGGATGGTTGTAGCTTCCTGGATGGTTGTAGCTCCCTGGATGGTTGTAGCTTCCTGGATGGTTGTAGCTCCCTGGATGGTTGTAGCTCCCTGGATGGTTGTAGCTCCCTGGATGGTTGTAGCTTCCTGGATGGTTGTAGCTCCCTGGATGGTTGTAGCTTCCTGGATGGTTGTAGCTCCCTGGATGGTTGTAGCTTCCTGGATGGTTGTAGCTTCCTGGATGGTTGTAGCTCCCTGGATGGTTGTAGCTTCCTGGATGGTTGTAGCTCCCTGGATGGTTGTAGCTCCCTGGATGGTTGTAGCTCCCTGGATGGTTGTAGCTTCCTGGATGGTTGTAGCTCCCTGGATGGTTGTAGCTCCCTGGATGGTTGTAGCTCCCTGGATGGTTGTAGCTCCCTGGATGGTTGTAGCTCCCTGGACGGTTGTAGCTCCCTGGACGGTTGTAGCTTCCTGGATGGTTGTAGCTCCCTGGATGGTTGTAGCTCCCTGGATGGTTGTAGCTTCCTGGACGGTTGTAGCTCCCTGGACGGTTGTAGCTTCCTGGATGGTTGTAGCTTCCTGGATGGTTGTAGCTCCCTGGATGGTTGTAGTTCCCTGGATGGTTGTAGCTTCCTGGATGGTTGTAGCTCCCTGGACGGTTGTAGCTTCCTGGATGGTTGTAGCTCCCTGGATGGTTGTAGCTCCCTGGATGGTTGTAGCTCCCTGGATGGTTGTAGCTCCCTGGATGGTTGTAGCTTCCTGGATGGTTGTAGCTTCCTGGATGGTTGTAGCTCCCTGGATGGTTGTAGCTTCCTGTATCATGTGGGAGTTCGATACGTGGATTAGGGTAGAAATACTCACGTAGGCTGTTATTACGTATAATCGTAGATATGTGGAGAGAACCCGCAGCCGTTACCTTGCCTGCTCACACTCTTAACACTGACTGCCTGACTGCCCACAGTACCCAGTAGTGGGTCTTTTGAAATAGTGTCAGCTCAGCACATATGAAAGACCGTGCCTTAAGAGACGCTTGGTCGTTGAGTCAACGGACGGTTACTGGTAACTGGTTACTACTACTGAGACTGGTAACTGGTTACTACTACGCTCGTAATACTGACTAGCCGGCTGGCCAGTACCCCGTAGTGGGTCTTTTGAAATAATGTCAGCTCAGCACAGACCGTGACTCAAGACGGTTGGTCGTTGAGTCAACGGACAGGTTACTGGTAACTGGTTACTACTACTGAGACTGGTAACTGGTTACTACTACTGAGACCTGGATGGTTGTAGCTCCCTGGATGGTTGTAGCTTCCTGGACGGTTGTAGCTTCCTGGACGGTTGTAGCTTCCTGGATGGTTGTAGCTTCCTGGATGGTTGTAGCTCCCTGGATGGTTGTAGCTCCCTGGATGGTTGTAGCTCCCTGGATGGTTGTAGCTTCCTGGATGGTTGTATCTTCCTGGATGGTTGTAGCTCCCTGGATGGTTGTAGCTCCCTGGATGGTTGTAGGTTCCTGGATGGTTGTAGCTCCCTGGATGGTTGTAGCTCCCTGGATGGTTGTAGTTCCCTGGATGGTTGTAGTTCCCTGGATGGTTGTAGTTCCCTGGATGGTTGTAGTTCCCTGGATGGTTGTAGCTCCCTGGATGGTTGTAGCTCCCTGGATGGTTGTAGTTCCCTGGATGGTTGTAGTTCCCTGGATGGTTGTAGTTCCCTGGATGGTTGTAGTTCCCTGGATGGTTGTAGTTCCCTGGATGGTTGTAGTTCCCTGGATGGTTGTAGTTCCCTGGATGGTTGTAGTTCCCTGGATGGTTGTAGTTCCCTGGATGGTTGTAGTTCCCTGGATGGTTGTAGTTCCCTGGATGGTTGTAGTTCCCTGGATGGTTGTAGTTCCCTGGATGGTTGTAGTTCCCTGGATGGTTGTAGTTCCCTGGATGGTTGTAGTTCCCTGGATGGTTGTAGTTCCCTGGATGGTTGTAGTTCCCTGGATGGTTGTAGCTCCCTGGATGGTTGTAGCTCCCTGGATGGTTGTAGTTCCCTGGATGGTTGTAGTTCCCTGGATGGTTGTAGTTCCCTGGATGGTTGTAGTTCCCTGGATGGTTGTAGTTCCCTGGATGGTTGTAGTTCCCTGGATGGTTGTAGTTCCCTGGATGGTTGTAGCTCCCTGGATGGTTGTAGTTCCCTGGATGGTTGTAGTTCCCTGGATGGTTGTAGTTCCCTGGACGCATACACTTTAATAACACAAGTATTTAATGTAGGGAGAAGTAGGTCTGGACTTCCTCGGCTGTCTGTCTTTCCCATGGACTCCCACGTATATATCATAGCAACACTCCCATGTATGTACCTTAGCAACACTCCCATGTATGTACCTTAGCAACACTCCCATGTATGTACCTAAGCAACACTCCATTGTATGTACCTAAGCAACACTCCCATGTAAGTACCTAAGCAACACTCCCATGTATGTACCTAAGCAACACTCCCATGTATGTGCCTAAGCAACACTCTCAGGAAGACAGGCAACATTTCACTACCTTCTTCGAATTAATAGTGATCTCACAACTAAAATAATATTGTGGTGACAACATGTTCCAAGGAAGAAGAGGCAGCGGGGCTGGAAAATGTGGTATACCATCCACACACAACCAGTAAAACATCTAAACTACTGTGACCATCTCATAACAGTGTTCAGATACCTGATATATACACGGAAGGTACTTGAGGACTTGCTTCCTAACCTGTACTCTGCCTTAGCAATATACTGGAGGAAAAAAATATGGAAGAAAGTGAATAATAGCCCCAGTGGAGAACAAGGGCACCGTGGACACAATAATAAAACACTACATCATCATCCGTACACCTGTACTTCACCTGTAGACAGTTCCAGAAGTCACTACCAGCTCAGCCTTGTCCCTGAAGACACCTGCTTATGCCTGTGATGTACCTTTATACCTCTGATGAGTTTCGAGTTTTTCTACTCTCGGAGCCTGGCCTTTGGCCAGACTTGTCTGGTGCTTGCCTGATCAACCAGGCTGTTGCTGCTAATGGCCTTCTGGCCTACATATAAATTACAACCTGGTTGACCTGGTGAAGATAATTGTCCAGTTTTCTCTTAAAGGCTTCTACACTTGCTCCAGCAGTGTTTCTGATATCTTCTGGTAAGATTTTCAATAGTTTGGGCCCACGGGTGTTGATACAGTGTTTTCTTATTGTGCCCACGGTGCCCTTGCTTTTTACTGAGTTTATTTTGCATTTCCTTCTATATCTCTCATTCGAGTATGTTGTTATGGCAGTGTGCAGATTAGGGATCATATAAGCTGATTATGAACTAACTTGAGGAACCTATATACCATCTTACCAGAAGATATCAGAAACACGGCTGGAACAAGTGTAGAAGCCTTCAAGAGAAAACTGGACATGTATCTTCACCAGGTGCCAGATCAATCAGGCTGTGATGGATATGTCAGGCAGCGGGCCTCCAGCAGCAACAGCCTGGATGACTAGGCAAGCACCAGACGAGCCTGGCACATGGCCGGGTTCAGAGAGTAGAGAAACTTTCGAAACTCTACAAAGGTACCAGCAGTAACAGCATGACTGATCAGTCCTTGAGCCTTCAGGAGACCTGGCCTGGGGCCGGGCCGCAGGGGCGTTGACCCCCAAAACATCCTTCAGGTCTCTGTTCGTCAAGGCAGAGTACTCACCCCACTTCTGTTTTCCATTCTTATATCCAACACAGACAAGAACATAAATCATAAAACTATAACATCCTTTACTGATGACACCAGAATCTCTGAGAGTCGTCCATCGAAGACAAGGAATCTTCAGGCGGGTATAAATGAAGCGTTCCTGTGAACCTCACACAACACTGTGATGGTTAACGAGGACAAGTTTCACTTGCTCTTCTGTGGAAGATTGGTGGAAATGAAGGTTGAAACAGAGTACAGAATATACTCAAATAATTCAATAGAGCGGAAGTTTCTTATACAAAACTTGGGAGTAACATTGTTGGAAGATCTCACAGTCAAGGTTAACAGTAATACTGTCATTGTTACCACAAGGATATTGATAGCTTGGAAAATTAGAACTTTTAAGACAACAGATGTTCAGCCATTGATGGTACTCTTCAAGACACTTGTTCTCTCCAGGCTGGAATACTGCTGGGTACTGACTGTCTCCAGGCTGGAATACTGCTGGGTACTGACTGTCTCCAGGCTGGAATACTGCTGGGTACTGACTGTCTCCAGGCTGGAATACTGCTGTGTACTGACTGTCTCCAGGCTGGAATACTGCTGGGTACTGACTGTCTCCAGGCTGGAATACTGCTGTGTACTGACTGTCTCCAGGCTGGAATACTGCTGTGTACTGACTGTCTCCAGGCTGGAATACTGCTGTGTACTGTCTCCAGGCTGGAATACTGCTGTGTACTGACTGTCTCCAGGCTGGAATACTGCTGTGTACTGACTGTCTCCAGGCTGGAATACTGCTGTGTACTGACTGTCTCCAGGCTGGGATACTGCTGTGTACTGACTGTCACTAGGCTGGAATACTGCTGTGTACTGACTGTCTCCAGGCTGGAATACTGCTGTGTACTGTCTCCAGGCTGGAATACTGCTGTGTACTGACTGTCTCCAGGCTGGAATACTGCTGTGTACTGACTGTCTCCAGGCTGGAATACTGCTGTGTACTGACTGTCTCCAGGCTGGAATACTGCTGTGTACTGACTGTCTCCAGGCTGGGATACTGCTGTGTACTGACTGTCACTAGGCTGGAATACTGCTGTGTACTGACTGTCTCCAGGCTGGAATACTGCTGTGTACTGTCTCCAGGCTGGAATACTGCTGGGTACTGACTGTCTCCAGGCTGGAAAACTCCTGTGTACTGACTGTCTCCAGGCTGGAATACTGCTGTGTACTGACTGTCTCCAGGCTGGAATACTGCTGTGTACTGACTGTCTCCAGGCTGGGATACTGCTGTGTACTGACTGTCACTAGGCTGGAATACTGCTGTGTACTGGCTGTCTCCAGGCTGGAATACTGCTGTGTACTGTCTCCAGGCTGGAATACTGCTGGGTACTGACTGTCTCCAGGCTGGAAAACTCCTGTGTACTGACTGTCTCCAGGCTGGAATACTGCTGGGTACTGACTGTCTCCAGGCTGGAATACTGCTGTGTACTGACTGTGTCCAGGCTGGAATACTGCTGTGTACTGACTGTCTCCAGGCTGGGATACTGCTGTGTACTGTCTCCAGGCTGGAATACTGCTGTGTACTGACTGTCTCCAGGCTGGAATACTGCTGTATACTGACTGTCTCCAGGCAGGAATGCTGCTGGGTACTGACTGTCTCCAGGCTGGAAAACTCCTGTGTACTGACTGTCTCCAGGCTGGAATACTGCTGGGTACTGACGGTCTCCTTCAAGGCAGGCGAGATTGCTGAACTGGAAGACATAAAAGAGAATTTACACTCTTCCAATGCACTTAATCAAGCATCTGAACTACTGGGAACACTTGAAGTCTCTTCAGCTATATTCCCTGGAACGTAGGAGAAAGATACATCAAGATTTACATCTGGAGAATCCTAGAGGAACTGCTACCAAACTTGAATACTGTAAACACTCCTTGTGGCAACAAGGACATGGTAGACGGTGCAAAATACCTCCACTGGAAAGTAGGGAAGTGACGAGTACACTAAGAGAGGATTCCATGAGTATACCACTCTTCAAAGCTCTCCCTCCCTGCATGAGCGAAATTACCAACAAACTTCTGGCGGTCTTGAAGAGGGAACTGGACAAGTTCCACAAATCAGTGAGTGACCATCCGGGATGGTTGTGGTTGGTACGTTGGACTGTTGTAAACTCGTAAGTATTAACTCTCACAAGTAGAAAGATTAAAAAAAAAAATTGCTGGAGCAGTGAAGGTGGGACAGCAAGTTCTACAGTGGCACCACAGCTAGGTTGATCATGAACTAACTTAAGGAACCTATATGCCAGCAGTAACAGCCTGGTTGATCAGTCCTTGATCCTCCAGAAGGCCTGGTCTGGGACCGGGCCGCGGGGGGTGTTGACCCCCAAAAACATCCTTTAGGTCTTTGTTCCTCAAGGCACAGTTCTCACCCCACTTCTGTTTCTCACTCTTTTATCCAGTAACCAAAGTCAGTTTGTGTTGTTGTAGGAGCGACCTCAACACAGCTTTAATGCATAATAATAATTATTATTATTATTATTATTATAATCATGGGGAGCGCTAAACCCGTAGGATTATACAGCCCCTGTGGGGGGGGGTAATGGAAGGTATTCAGGCTCAATTCAGAGAACTGGAGCACAGATTCAATTCCCTAGATCAAGAGCCCCTCACCAGCGTCAAGAAACCTCCTTTGAGGGGTTTCCTACGTAAGAAAACTTTCTCTTTCTCCCTAGACTATGCAGTCTTCTACCTTCAGTGATGTTCGTGTATATTTGGACGCTTCTTGGTTACTCCTAAGTCACCTTCTGCTACTTCTTTAAGTCCTCCTGCACCCATACTCTGCTAGTCTGCGAGAGTCTTACTACTCTTGGAGCCCGGCCATGGGGCAGTCTCGACTGGTGCTAGCCTGGTTAACCAGGTTTTTGCTGCTGGAGGCCCGCTGCCCCACATATCCATCAGAGCCTGGTTGATCTAGCACCTGGTGAAGATACCTGTCCAGTTTCCTCTTGAAGACTTCTACACTTGTTCCAGCAGTGTTTCTGATATCTTCTGGTAAGATGTTGAAGACTCGGGGCCACGAATGTTGATACAGTTTTCCCTTATTGTGCCCACCGCACCCCTGCTTTTCACTGCTTTTATTTTGCATTTCCTCCCATATCGCTCTACTACAGCTCCTCCTCCTCACTCTTATTACTGGCAGGTGTAAGGTGATAGCTGATGGTAAGGCTTCCACCAACATTCATCTCCTTACAGCAGAGGAAGCGGTGTATCCTATACAGTGTGTGTGTTGCTACTCTTTGTAGCTACCCACACACTGCCCCACTCACCACACTAGTCCAGTGGCTTCAATCCTGTCATCCTCCCTGTTATGCTAGTCTTTGTTTCAATCCTACCATCCTGACTGATATGGTAGTCCTGGTTTCAGTCCTACCATCCTGACTGCTATGAAGAACTCAAAAGAAACACTGTATTCAAAACTCGCGAGGGTCACCAAATAGAACGAAAGGAACACGTAAAAGACTTGGGAATAATTATGTCAGCTAACCTTTCATTTAAAGAACATAATAAGACAAAGGTCACAACAACCAGGAGAATGATGGGGTGGGTATTGAGAACTTTCAAAACAAGGGAAATAATATCAGTGGCGACGCTTTCAAATCGCTAGTGCTCCCTCATTTAGAATATTGCTCAGTGCTGACGCCCCGTTCAAGGCAGGAGAAATATCAGAGCTGGAACAAATACAGAGATTGTTTACAGTTCACAAGGAGCCAGTAAAGCACTTAAATTACTGGGAACGACTTCAAGTCTTGAACATGTACTCACTGGAGCGGATTAGAGATACATGATAATATATACCTCGAAAGTACTTGAGGACCTGGTCCCAAATCTGCACACTACCATAACAACATACTGGAGTGAGAGATATGAGAGGAAGTGTAAAATAAACCCAGTGAAAAGCAGGGGTGCGGTGGGCACAATAAGGGAACACTGTATCAACATCCGTGGCCCCAGATTATTCAACATCTTGCCAGAAAATATCAGAAACATTGATGGAACAAGTGTAGAAGCCTTCAAGAGGAAAAAGAACAAGTATCTTCACGAAGTGCCTGATCAACCAGACTGTGACGGATATGTGGGGCAGCGGGTCTCCAGGAACAACAGCCTGGTTGACCAGGCAAGCACCAGACGAGCCTGCCCTATGCCCGGCCTCCGAGTAGTGAGGCTCTCGAAACTCATCAAAGGTATATCCTATGATATTCTGGGTTAGTCCCACCAGTAACTCACTAGTAAGAGTCTTAGTTGCTATATCTGTTAATGTTCGTGTGGGTCAATGCCCCCCCGAGGCCCGGTCTGTGACCAGGGCCCATGATGGATCAGGGCCTGATCAACCAGGCTGTTCGCAGGTAAACCGAAGTACGAACCATAGCCGGGTTGGTCAGGTACTGACTTTAGGTACCTATCCAGTGCCTTCTTGAAGACAGCCAGAGGTCTATTGGTAATCCCCCTTATGTATGCTGGGAGGCAGTTGAACAGTCTTGGGCCCCTGACACTTACTGTGTTGTCTCTTAATGTACTCGTGGCGCAAATTTGTGACTAATCCCTCTACAAATTTCCAAGTATATATTATCATGTACCTGCGTTCCAGGGAATACAATTCAAAGCAGTGCAACCGTTACAAGTAATTCAGGTGCTTTATCGCATTTATACGTGCCGTGAAAGTTCTCTATACATTCTCCAGGTCTGCAATGTCTCCTGTCATGAAAGGGGTCGTTAGTGTGTAGCAATATTCCAGCCTAGAGAGAACAATCTGGCATTTCAGTACAGTGTATGTCAGTACAAGTTTGTTAGATTTGCCTGAAGTCCATGAGTGACGATCAGCAAACCAGCCAGAGTGCGTAAATTGTAACAAGCTTCCATTTTACACGCATGCTCCCTCAGGGATCCGAAGCCACCCTTCCGTGGAACGAACCTGCCTACTTTCTTTGAACAACTTGATAACCCCTATACCTTTGATATACCTATGGGTTTAGCGCTCCCCATCAACAAAATATTCCAAGGTCATACGAGAGAAGGATGTTGGTACTTCTCTGGATGGTTGGTGATTGTCGTCCTGGATAGTTGGTGACTGTCGTCCTGGATGGTTGGTGACTGTCGTCCTGGATGGTTGGTGACTGTCGTCCTGGATAGTTGGTGACTGTCGTCCTGGATGGTTGGTGACTGTCGTCCTGGATGGTTTGTGATTGTCGTCCTGGATAGTTGGTGACTGTCGTCCTGGATGGTTGGTGACTGTCGTCCTGGATGGTTGGTGACTGTCGTCCTGGATGGTTGGTGACTGTCGTCCTGGATGGTTGGTGACTGTCGTCTTGGATGGTTGGTGACTGTCGTCTTGGATGGTTGGTGACTGTCGTCCTGGATGGTTGGTGACTGTCGTCCTGGATGGTTGGTGACTGTCGTCCTGGATGGTTGGTGACTGTCGTCCTGGATGGTTGGTGACTGTCGTCCTGGATGGTTGGTGACTGTCGTCTTGGATGGTTGGTGACTGTCGTCCTGGATGGTTCATGACTATCGTCCTGGATGGTTGGTGACTATCGTCCTGGATGGTTGGTGACTGTCGTCCTGGATGGTTGGTGACTGTCGTCCTGGATGGTTGGTGACTGTCGTCTTGGATGGTTGGTGACTGTCGTCTTGGATGGTTGGTGACTGTCGTCCTGGATGGTTGGTGACTGTCGTCCTGGATGGTTGGTGACTGTCGTCCTGGATGGTTGGTGACTGTCGTCTTGGATGGTTGGTGACTGTCGTTCTGGATGGTTCATGACTATCGTCCTGGATGGTTGGTGACTGTCGTCCTGGATGGTTGGTGACTGTCGTCCTGGATGGTTGGTGACTGTCGTCCTGGATGGTTGGTGACTGTCGTCTTGGATGGTTGGTGACTGTCGTCCTGGATGGTCCATGACTATCGTCCTGGATGGTTGGTGACTCGTCCTGGATGGTTGGTGACTGTCGTCCTGGATGGTTGGTGACTGTCGTCCTGGATGGTTGGTGACTGTCGTCCTGGATGGTTCATGACTGTCGTCCTGGATGGTTCATGACTGTCGTCCTGGATGGTTGGTGACTGTCGTCCTGGATGGTTGGTGACTGTCGTCCTGGATGGTTGGTGACTGTCGTCTTGGATGGTTGGTGACTGTCGTCCTGGATGGTTCATGACTATCGTCCTGGATGGTTGGTGACTGTCGTCCTGGATGGTTGGTGACTGTCGTCCTGGATGGTTGGTGACTGTCGTCCTGGATGGTTGGTGACTGTCGTCTTGGATGGTTGGTGACTGTCGTCCTGGATGGTCCATGACTATCGTCCTGGATGGTTGGTGACTCGTCCTGGATGGTTGGTGACTGTCGTCCTGGATGGTTGGTGACTGTCGTCCTGGATGGTTGGTGACTGTCGTCCTGGATGGTTGGTGACTGTCGTCCTGGATGGTTCATGACTGTCGTCCTGGATGGTTGGTGACTGTTGTCCTGGATGGTTCATGACTGTCGTCCTGGATGGTTGGTGACTGTCGTCCTGGATGGTTGGTGACTGTCGTCCTGGATGGTTGGTGACTGTCGTCTTGGATGGTTGGTGACTGTCGTCCTGGATGGTTCATGACTATCGTCCTGGATGGTTGGTGACTGTCGTCCTGGATGGTTGGTGACTGTCGTCTTGGATGGTTGGTGACTGTCGTCCTGGATGGTTGGTGACTATCGTCCTGGATGGTTGGTGACTGTCGTCTTGGATGGTTGGTGACTGTCGTCCTGGATGGTTGGTGACTGTCGTCTTGGATGGTTGGTGACTGTCGTCCTGGATGGTTGGTGACTGTCGTCTTGGATGGTTGGTGTCTGTCGTCCTGGATGGTTGGTGACTGTCGTCCTGGATGGTTGGTGACTGTCGTCCTGGATGGTTGGTGACTGTCGTCCTGGATGGTTGGTGACTGTCGTCCTGGATGGTTGGTGACTGTCGTCCTGGATGGTTGGTGACTGTCGTCCTGGATGGTTGGTGACTGTCGTCCTGGATGGTTGGTGACTGTCGTCCTGGATGGTTGGTGACTGTCGTCCTGGATGGCTGGTGACTGTCGTCCTGGATGGCTCATGACTGTCATCCTGGATGGTTGGTATACCTTTGACCTTTGATATACCTTTGAAGAGTTTAGAGAGTTTATCTAATCTCTGAGCCCGGCCATGGGCCAGGCTCGTCTGGTGCTTGCCTAGTCAACCAGGCTGTTGCTGCTGGAGGCCCGCTGCCGAGGCCGAGGGACTGATTACCTCAAACCCCTCATCTTCCATCTTTCCCTACATTGCACTGGAGAAGCCACTGTCTAGAGAGCCGTTTCCAGAATCAAGATACCCACCTGTCGTACGTGTGTCTCATTTATAAATCTGTCGTATTTCTGAATCATTTCTTCACATTTCTCTGTTGTGACAACAGAGGCACTTCCACAAGACTTTCCAGACGAACATTCTGACACACTCCAATTATTAAGACTATGATTAACTGCCCTTAAATTATCAGACTGCTGAACCCAGCGAACTGGTCAATACCCTTGACCTGATACTCAGCAGTAATACGTATTAAGTACCAAACACAGCTGTGTTAGATGCACCAAACATAGCTGTGTTAGATACACCAAACATAGCTGTGTTAGATACACCAAACATAGCTGTGTTAGATACACCAAACATAGCTGTGTTAGATACACCAAACATAGCTGTGTTAGATACACCAAACATAGCTGTGTTAGATACACCAAACATAGCTGTGTTAGATACACCAAACACAGCTGTGTTAGATACACCAAACATAGCTGTGTTAGATACACCAAACATAGCTGTGTTAGATACACCAAACATAGCTGTGTTAGATACACCAAACATAGCTGTGTTAGATACATCAAACATAGCTGTGTTAGATACAGCAAACATAGCTGTGTTAGATACACCAAACATAGCTGTGTTAGATACACCAAACATAGCTGTATTAGATACATCAAACATAGCTGTGTTAGATACACCAAACATAGCTGTGTTAGATACACCAAACATAGCTGTGTTAGATACACCAAACATAGCTGTGTTAGATACACCAAACATAGCTGTGTTAGATACACCAAACATAGCTGTGTTAGATACACCAAACATAGCTGTGTTAGATACACCAAACATAGCTGTGTTAGATACACCAAACATAGCTGTGTTAGATACACCAAACATAGCTGTGTTAGATACACCAAACATAGCTGTGTTAGATACACCAAACATAGCTGTGTTAGATACACCAAACATAGCTGTGTTAGATACACCAAACATAGCTGTGTTAGATACACCAAACATAGCTGTGTTAGATACACCAAACATAGCTGTGTTAGATGCACCAAACATAGCTGTGTTAGATACACCAAACATAGCTGTGTTAGATACACCAAACATAGCTGTGTTAGATACACCAAACATAGCTTGTTAGGTACACCAAACATAGCTGTGTTAGATACACCAAACATAGCTGTGTTAGATACACCAAACATAGCTGTGTTAGGTACACCAAACATAGCTGTGTTAGATACACCAAACATAGCTGTGTTAGATACACCAAACATAGCTGTGTTAGATACACCAAACATAGCTGTGTTAGATACACCAAACATAGCTGTGTTAGATACACCAAACATAGCTGTGTTAGATACACCAAACATAGCTGTGTTAGATACACCAAACATAGCTGTGTTAGATACACCAAACATAGCTGTGTTAGATACACCAAACATAGCTATGTAAGATACACCAAACTCAGAGCACCAGCTAACTGAAACTCAGACCTGTACGCACACTGCTGGTGACCAGCACACTGCTGGTGACCAGCACACTGCTGGTCACCAGCACACTGCTGGTCACCAGCACACTGCTGGTGACCAGCACACTGCTGGTCACCAGCACAACAACAACAATCACAAAGGTACAGTTAACAAATACAACGTTAACAATACAAAAACAACACTAACTGAGGGTTAACTGTATCATAATGTTACTGGTAACGCGAATTTCGACCAGTATCTGGAGAGTGCGACTTGACGGACTCCTGACGTCCGCTTCAGACTTACTTACCTTTGTTGAGTTCCTTGAGTCTTTCTACTCCTGGAGCCTGGCCATGAGCCAGGCTCGTCTGGTGTTAGCCTGGTCAACCAGGTTGTTGCTGCTGGTAGTAGAGAGAGAGAGAGAGAGAGAGAGAGAGAGAGAGAGAGAGAGAGAGAGAGAGAGAGAGAGAGAGAGAGAGAGAGAGTGGCTCCCTCTACATAGACAAAAACGAAGAGTCAAAGAACTTCACAAAAGCCGAAGTCTTTGTCAAGAAGATAAAGAAACACTGGCTAGTGAAAGGGAAAACACTGAGTTCACTCTGAGTGCATCATGCACGACTCAGGAGAGAGAGAGAGAGAGAGAGAGAGAGAGAGAGAGAGAGAGAGAGAGAGAGAGAGAGAGAGAGAGAGAGAGAGAGAGAGAGAGAGAGGAAGTAAGAAATAAAAGGAAATTGAAAATACTTTTAATCGCAGACAAAGTTGAGGGTAAAATTTACATGGAATAAGCTGGCCTTGTTACAAGGAGCGTACTTAGTGAACCATTAATTAGTGTAAAGACTGACACTGCGAGCAACTTCCTCCAGGATGACACTCAACATTCTTACAACATCTCCATAATTTCTGACATAACCCAAACCTCGCTCGACTTCCAAGAAACTAGTGATAACGCGTCCCTGCACGTTGCCTCAGGCCCACACTCATCAAACCTCCATATTCATCAGGAACTCGTGCCTTAAATATCTTATGGAGACGGAGTCTAGACACAACAGTCATCTTACATTCATTAAAGACCACGAATATAACCCCCACTCCACAAAGATGGCAGTAATCACACACACACACATATACGTACACTTGTTCCAGCAGTGTTTCTGATATCCTTTAGTACGTTGCTGAATAGTCTTAGGCCACGAACGTTGACACTACCTATCTGGAGTCTACCTGGAGGGTATTCCGGGGATCAACGCCCCCGCTGCCCGGTCAATAACCAGGCCTCCTGGTGGATCAGGGCCCGATTAACCAGGCTGTTACTGCTGGCCTCACGCAGTCCAACGTACGAATCACAGCCCGGCTGATCCGGCTCTAACTTTAGGTATCCGTCCAGCTCCCTCTTGAAGACAACCTGGTTAACCAGTACATGCAAAATTACCACAGTGAAAAGATACCGAAATTCCAAGCACTTGCATGATTTCTCACATTATGAAGGAACAGAAAAAATAACAGCAACAGAAGACTTGTAAATCTGAAATATAACTTCACATAGAACCTTACTGACTGAACTTGGGAGTGTCAGGTTACACGTAATTTTTTTTAAGGGTGACATGTCAGCCATAGTTTGAAATCCTCACAAATCCCAATGCATTATAAATGACCCAACTTATACAGCCAAGAACTTATATTCATAACGTCATCCAGGCTCTGGTGGCCTGGTGGTTAACGCTCTCGCTTCACACGGTGAGGGCCTGGGTTCGATTCCCAGCCAGAGTAGAAACATTGGACGTGTTTCTTTCCACCTGTTGTCTATGTTCCCCATCAGTAAAATGGGTACCTGGGTGTTAGTCGACTGGTGTGGGTCGCATCCTGGGACACTGACCTAAGGAGGCCTGGTCACAGATCGGGCCGCGGGGGCGTTGACCCCCGGAACTCACTCCAGGTATAATGTTTTTTAAGAAGTCTGATTGAGTAATATTTCTCTCAAGTACAGAGTTTCAAAATCAACTGGACGATTATAATCTCTAACGTGAATAAACACAACATTATACTCTTGTCCAGTTTAATGTTTTATTTATGTTGTTGTAATGTTTGTTCAAGACTTTTTTAACTTTGGTCCTAATAAACATTATTATATTTTTTACAAGGAATCTTATATATACAGCGTCACCATTTTCGGGGGAATTATTAATAATTTTGTTACTGTAATAATGATTTTAAACGCAACTTTCATTTTGGAATTGTTACATAGATGACGTAGTATATTAGTGAACATGAGCGGGAACCTACATATTCTTGGCTGAACATGAGCGGGAACCTACATATTCTTGGCTGAACATGAGCGGGAACCAACATATTCTTGGCTGAACATGAGCGGGAACCAACATATTCTTGGCTGAACATGAGCGGGAACCTACATATTCTTGGCTGAACATGAGCGGGAACCTACATATTCTTGGCTGAACATGAGCGGGAACCTACATATTCTTGGCTGAACATGAGCGGGAACCTACATATTCTTGGCTGAACATGAGCGGGAACCTACATATTCTTGGCTGAACATGAGCGGGAACCTACATATTCTTGGCTGAACATGAGCGGGAACCTACATATTCTTGGCTGAACATGAGCGGGAACCTACATATTCTTGGCTGAACATGAGCGGGAACCTACATATTCTTGGCTGAACATGAGCGGGAACCTACATATTCTTGGCTGAACATGAGCGGGAACCAACATATTCTTGGCTGAACATGAGCGGGAACCTACATATTCTTGGCTGAACATGAGCGGGAACCAACATATTCTTGGCTGAACATGAGCGGGAACCTACATATTCTTGGCTGAACATGAGCGGGAACCTACATATTCTTGGCTGAACATGAACGGGAAACCAACATATTCTTGGCTGAACAATACTGAACCAGTATCATGTAAGTGTTTGAACAACTGAGTTGAAGCTAAAACCTTGTGTAGCTTCAAAAATTAGCTAGATAAATACACGAGTAGGTGTGAGTTGGACCTGACTGTCTTGCGCTTGTGTGTCTGATGTGGGTTTCCATCCTTCTTAAGTGGATGTGAGTTGGACCTGACTGGCTTGCGCTTGTGCGTCTGATGTGGGTTTCCATCCTTCTTAAGTGGATGTGACTTGGACCTGACTGGCTTGCGCTTGTGCGTCTGATGTGGGTTTCCATCCTTCTTAAGTGGATGTGACTTGGACCTGACTGGCTTGCGCTTGTGTGTCTGATGTGGGTTTCCATCCTTCTTAAGTGGATGTGAGTTGGACCTGACTGGCTTGCGCTTGTGCGTCTGATGTGGGTTTCCATCCTTCTTAAGTGGATGTGAGTTGGACCTGACTGTCTTGCGCTTGTGTGTCTGATGTGGGTTTCCATCCTTCTTAAGTGGATGTGAGTTGGACCTGACTGGCTTGCGCTTGTGCGTCTGATGTGGGTTTCCATCCTTCTTAAGTGGATGTGAGTTGGACCTGACTGTCTTGCGCTTGTGTGTCTGATGTGGGTTTCCATCCTTCTTAAGTGGATGTGACTTGGACCTGACTGGCTTCGGCCAGTAGCTTGGACCAGTAGGTGACTTGGACCTACCTAGCATGGGCCAGGAGGCCTTCTGCAGTGCTCCTTTCTTGTATTCTATGTGAGCCTATAGGCCGCTACCACAAAGAGCCTGATCTGCCAGGCCATCAACCACTCAGCCTGGTCTGAGACCGGACCTCAAGGGCTATGATCCATAGAATTATCAACAGGTAAAAACGGCGTAAGAATATCGGTCGAGCTAAAATGCAAAAATCCGAGAGAATTACTGACATTACCTCTTTAAGACGGTATTACTTAAATACAAGTCACTTCCGGATCCACTGCACCGTGGCACCTACGGGGGACTGCATGCGGTCACCACCAGCACTGGTCTGGGACCCAGCAGCGGTACCTACGAGGGACTGCATGTGGTCACCACCAGCACTAGTCTGGGACTCAGCAGCGACACCTACGAGGGAGTGCATGTGGTCACCACCAGCACTAGTCTGGGACCCAGCAGCGGTACCTACGAGGGACTGCATGTGGTCACCACCAGCACTAGTCTGGGACTCAGCAGCGACACCTACGAGGGAGTGCATGTGGTCACCACCAGCACTAGTCTGGGACCCAGCAGCGGTACCTACGAGGGACTGCATGTGGTCACCACCAGCACTAGTCTGGGACCCAGCAGCGACACCTACGAGGGACTGCATGCGGTCACCACCAGCACTGGTCTGGGACCCAGCAGCGGTACCTACGAGGGACTGCATGTGGTCACCACCAGCACTAGTCTGGGACCCAGCAGCGACACCTACGAGGGACTGCATGTGGTCACCACCAGCACTAGTCTGGGACCCAGCAGCGGCACCTACGGGGGACTGCATGTGGTCACCACCAGCACTGGTCTGGGACCCAGCAGCGGCACCTACGGGGGACTGCATGTGGTCACCACCAGCACTAGTCTGGGACCCAGCAGCGGCACCTACGAGGGACTGCATGCGGTCACCACCAGCACTAGTCTGGGACCCAGCAGCGGCACCTACGGGGGACTGCATGTGGTCACCACCAGCACTAGTCTGGGACCCAGCAGCGGCACCTACGGGGGACTGCATGTGGTCACCACCAGCACTGGTTTGGGACCCAGCAGCGGCACCTACGGGGGACTGCATGTGGTCACCACCAGCACTGGTCTGGGACCCAGCAGCGGTACCTACAGGGGACTGCATGCGGTCACCACCAGCACTGGTCTGGGACCCAGCAGCGGCACCTACGGGGGACTGCATGTGGTCACCACCATGCACTGGTCTGGGACCCAGCAGCGGCACCTACGGGGGGACTGCATGCGGTCACCACCAGCACTGGTCTGGGACCCAGCAGCGGCACCTACGGGGGACTGCATGTGGTCACCACCAGCACTGGTCTGGGACCCAGCAGCGGCACCTACAGGGGACTGCATGTGGTCACCACCAGCACTAGTCTGGGACCCAGCAGCGGCACCTACGGGGGACTGCATGTGGTCACCACCAGCACTAGTCTGGGACCCAGCAGCGGCACCTACTGGGGACTGCATGTGGTCACCACCAGCACTAGTCTGGGACCCAGCAGCGGCACCTACGGGGGACTGCATGTGGTCACCACCAGCACTGGTCTGGGACCCAGCAGCGGCACCTACGGGAGACTGCATGTGGTCACCACCAGCACTAGTCTGGGACTCAGCAGCGACACCTACGAGGGAGTGCATGTGGTCACCACCAGCACTAGTCTGGGACCCAGCAGCGGTACCTACGAGGGACTGCATGTGGTCACCACCAGCACTAGTCTGGGACTCAGCAGCGACACCTACGAGGGAGTGCATGTGGTCACCACCAGCACTAGTCTGGGACCCAGCAGCGGTACCTACGAGGGACTGCATGTGGTCACCACCAGCACTGGTCTGGGACCCAGCAGCGGCACCTACGGGGGACTGCATGCGGTCACCACCAGCACTGGTCTCTGACCCAGCAGCGGTACCTACGGGGGACTGCATGCGGTCACCACCAGCACTGGTCTGGGCCCCAGCAGCGGCACCTACGGGGGACTGCATGTGGTCACCACCAGCACTGGTCTGGGACCCAGCAGCGGCACCTACGGGAGACTGCATGTGGTCACCACCAGCACTAGTCTGGGACCCAGCAGCGGCACCTACGGGAGACTGCATGTGGTCACCACCAGCACTAGTCTGGGACCCAGCAGCGGCACCTACGGGGGACTGCATGTGGTCACCACCAGCACTAGTCTGGGACCCAGCAGCGGCACCTACGGGGGACTGCATGTGGTCACCACCAGCACTAGTCTGGGACCCAGCAGCGGCACCTACGGGGGACTGCATGTGGTCACCACCAGCACTAGTCTGGGACCCAGCAGCGGCACCTACGGGGGACTGCATGTGGTCCACCACCAGCACTAGTCTGGGACCCAGCAGCGGCACCTACGGGGGACTGCATGTGGTCACCACCAGCACTGGTCTGGGACCCAGCAGCGGCACCTACGGGGGACTGCATGTGGTCACCACCAGCACTAGTCTGGGACCCAGCAGCGGCACCTACGGGGGACTGCATGTGGTCACCACCAGCACTAGTCTGGGACCCAGAATCTGCACCTACGGGGGACTGCATGTGGTCACCACCAGCACTGGTCTGGGACCCAGCAGCGGCACCTACGGGGGACTGCATGTGGTCACCACCAGCACTAGTCTGGGACCCAGCAGCGGCACCTACGGGGGACTGCATGTGGTCACCACCAGCACTGGTCTGGGACCCAGCAGCAGCACCTATGGGGACTGCATGTGGTCACCACCAGCACTAGTGTGGGACCCAGAATCTGCACCTACGGGGGACTGCATGTGGTCACCACCAGCACTAGTCTGGGACCCAGAATCTGCACCTACGGAGGACTGCATGTGGTCACCACCAGCACTGGTCTGGGACCCAGCAGCGGCACTTACGGGGGACTGCATGTGGTCACCACCAGCACTGGTCTGGGACCCAGCAGCGGCACCTACGGGGGACTGCATGTGGTCACCACCAGCACTAGTCTGGGACCCAGCAGCGGCACCTACGGGGGACTGCATGTGGTCACCACCAGCACTGGTCTGGGACCCAGCAGCGGCACCTACGGGGGACTGCATGTGGTCACCACCAGCACTAGTCTGGGACCCAGCAGCGGTACCTACGAGGGACTGCATGTGGTCACCACCAGCACTAGTCTGGGACTCAGCAGCGACACCTACGAGGGAGTGCATGTGGTCACCACCAGCACTAGTCTGGGACCCAGCAGCGGTACCTACGAGGGACTGCATGTGGTCACCACCAGCACTAGTCTGGGACCCAGCAGCGACACCTACGAGGGACTGCATGCGGTCACCACCAGCACTGGTCTGGGACCCAGCAGCGGTACCTACGAGGGACTGCATGTGGTCACCACCAGCACTAGTCTGGGACCCAGCAGCGACACCTACGAGGGACTGCATGTGGTCACCACCAGCACTAGTCTGGGACCCAGCAGCGGCACCTACGGGGGACTGCATGTGGTCACCACCAGCACTGGTCTGGGACCCAGCAGCGGCACCTACGGGGGACTGCATGTGGTCACCACCAGCACTAGTCTGGGACCCAGCAGCGGCACCTACGAGGGACTGCATGCGGTCACCACCAGCACTAGTCTGGGACCCAGCAGCGGCACCTACGGGGGACTGCATGTGGTCACCACCAGCACTAGTCTGGGACCCAGCAGCGGCACCTACGGGGGACTGCATGTGGTCACCACCAGCACTGGTTTGGGACCCAGCAGCGGCACCTACGGGGGACTGCATGTGGTCACCACCAGCACTGGTCTGGGACCCAGCAGCGGTACCTACAGGGGACTGCATGCGGTCACCACCAGCACTGGTCTGGGACCCAGCAGCGGCACCTACGGGGGACTGCATGTGGTCACCACCAGCACTGGTCTGGGACCCAGCAGCGGCACCTACGGGGGACTGCATGCGGTCACCACCAGCACTGGTCTGGGACCCAGCAGCGGCACCTACGGGGGACTGCATGTGGTCACCACCAGCACTGGTCTGGGACCCAGCAGCGGCACCTACAGGGGACTGCATGTGGTCACCACCAGCACTAGTCTGGGACCCAGCAGCGGCACCTACGGGGGACTGCATGTGGTCACCACCAGCACTAGTCTGGGACCCAGCAGCGGCACCTACTGGGGACTGCATGTGGTCACCACCAGCACTAGTCTGGGACCACAGCAGCGGCACCTACGGGGGACTGCATGTGGTCACCACCAGCACTGGTCTGGGACCCAGCAGCGGCACCTACGGGGGACTGCATGTGGTCACCACCAGCACTGGTCTGGGACCCAGCAGCGGCACCTACGGGAGACTGCATGTGGTCACCACCAGCACTAGTCTGGGACCCAGCAGCGGCACCTACGGGGGACTGCATGCGGTCACCACCAGCACTGGTCTGGGACCCAGCAGCGGTACCTACGGGGGACTGCATGCGGTCACCACCAGCACTGGTCTGGGCCCCAGCAGCGGCACCTACGGGGGACTGCATGTGGTCACCACCAGCACTGGTCTGGGACCCAGCAGCGGCACCTACGGGAGACTGCATGTGGTCACCACCAGCACTAGTCTGGGACCCAGCAGCGGCACCTACGGGAGACTGCATGTGGTCACCACCAGCACTAGTCTGGGACCCAGCAGCGGCACCTACGGGGGACTGCATGTGGTCACCACCAGCACTAGTCTGGGACCCAGCAGCGGCACCTACGGGGGACTGCATGTGGTCACCACCAGCACTAGTCTGGGACCCAGCAGCGGCACCTACGGGGGACTGCATGTGGTCACCACCAGCACTAGTCTGGGACCCAGCAGCGGCACCTACGGGGGACTGCATGTGGTCACCACCAGCACTAGTCTGGGACCCAGCAGCGGCACCTACGGGGGACTGCATGTGGTCACCACCAGCACTGGTCTGGGACCCAGCAGCGGCACCTACGGGGGACTGCATGTGGTCACCACCAGCACTAGTCTGGGACCCAGCAGCGGCACCTACGGGGGACTGCATGTGGTCACCACCAGCACTAGTCTGGGACCCAGCAGCGGCACCTACGGGGGACTGCATGTGGTCACCACCAGCACTAGTCTGGGACCCAGCAGCGGCACCTACGGGGGACTGCATGTGGTCACCACCAGCACTGGTCTGGGACCCAGCAGCGGCACCTACGGGGGACTGCATGTGGTCACCACCAGCACTAGTCTGGGACCCAGCAGCGGCACCTACGGGGGACTGCATGTGGTCACCACCAGCACTAGTCTGGGACCCAGAATCTGCACCTACGGGGGACTGCATGTGGTCACCACCAGCACTGGTCTGGGACCCAGCAGCGGCACCTACGGGGGACTGCATGTGGTCACCACCAGCACTAGTCTGGGACCCAGCAGCGGCACCTACGGGGGACTGCATGTGGTCACCACCAGCACTGGTCTGGGACCCAGCAGCAGCACCTATGGGGGACTGCATGTGGTCACCACCAGCACTAGTCTGGGACCCAGAATCTGCACCTACGGGGGACTGCATGTGGTCACCACCAGCACTAGTCTGGGACCCAGAATCTGCACCTACGGAGGACTGCATGTGGTCACCACCAGCACTGGTCTGGGACCCAGCAGCGGCACTTACGGGGGACTGCATGTGGTCACCACCAGCACTGGTCTGGGACCCAGCAGCGGCACCTACGGGGGACTGCATGTGGTCACCACCAGCACTAGTCTGGGACCCAGCAGCGGCACCTACGGGGGACTGCATGTGGTCACCACCAGCACTGGTCTGGGACCCAGCAGCGGCACCTACGGGGGACTGCATGTGGTCACCACCAGCACTAGTCTGGGACCCAGCAGCGGCACCTACGGGGGACTGCATGTGGTCACCACCAGCACTGGTCTGGGACCCAGCAGCGGCACCTACGGGGGACTGCATGTGGTCACCACCAGCACTAGTCTGGGACCCAGAATCTGCACCTACGGGGGACTGCATGTGGTCACCACCAGCACTAGTCTGGGACCCAGAATCTGCACCTACGGGGGACTGCATGTGGTCACCACCAGCACTGGTCTGGGACCCAGCAGCGGCACCTAGGGGGGACTGCATGTGGTCACCACCAGCACTGGTCTGGGACCCAGCAGCGGCACCTACGGGGGACTGCATGTGGTCACCACCAGCACTAGTCTGGGACCCAGCAGCGGCACCTACGGGGGACTGCATGTGGTCACCACCAGCACTAGTCTGGGACCCAGCAGCGGCACCTACGGGGGACTGCATGTGGTCACCACCAGCACTGGTCTGGGACCCAGCAGCGGCACCTACGGGGGACTGCATGTGGTCACCACCAGCACTAGTCTGGGACCCAGCAGCGGCACCTACGGGGGACTGCATGTGGTCACCACCAGCATTGGTCTGGGACCCAGCAGCGACACCTACGGGGGACTGCATGTGGTCACCACCAGCACTGGTCTGGGACCCAGCAGTGGCACCTACGGGGGACTGCATGTGGTCACCACCAGCACTGGTCTGGGACCCAGCAGCGGCACCTACGGGGGACTGCATGTGGTCACCACCAGCACTGGTCTGGGACCCAGCAGCGGCACCTACGGGGGACTGCATGTGGTCACCACCAGCACTGGTCTGGGACCCAGTAGCGGCACCTACGGGGGACTGCATGTGGTCAGCACCAGCACTGGTCTAGGACCCAGCAGCGCTGTATATCGAAGCTATCTTCCAAAATAACTATGCTGATATAGCAGCTAATGAAAATCAGTACATTGTTGGGTCACACGTGTAAAAACAGTTTGACTGAGGCTGATCCGCTGATATAACAGAAGAGAAAGTCTCCTGTGATTAGTAATGTTTCATATTTTAATATCACGAACAAGAGTACCGAGAATGTCGAGCAAATTGCTGAAATTTGCCAACCAGCTGAGGAATATCAGTGAGGAAGACAGCAGAGATCTTTGTGCTGGTAACACCAGGTTCATAGTTGTTGTGTGGACCTGTAGACCTGCTGCAGTGCTCAGTTGTTTGGTGCTCAGTGACTTGGAGCACCTGCCTCATTTGCATATATAACTGCTTTCCCCTCCTACTGTTATACTGCTTCCCAGAACACTCAGTGACAGTATTTACTGGACATCTTACTGCAGATGTGGGTTATTAAATCTCTCTCTCTCGCTCTCTCTTGTATATATATATATATATATATATATATATATATATATATATATAATATATATATATATATATAGGTAGTAGGTTGGTAGACAGCAACCACCCAGGGAGGTACTACCGTCCTGTCAAGTGAGTGTAAAACGAAAGCCTGTAATTGTTTTACATGATGGTAGGATTGCTGGTGTCTTTTGTCTGTCTCATAAACATGCAAGATTTCGGGTACGTCTTGCTACTTCTACTTACACTTAGGTCACACTACACATACATGTACAAGCATATATATACATACCCCTCTGGGTTTTCTTCTATTTTCTTTCTAGTTCTTATTCTTGTTTATTTCCTCTTATCTCCATGGGGAAGTGGAACAGAATTTTTCCTCCGTAAACCATGCGTGTTGTAAGAGGCGACTAAAATGCCGGGAGCAAGGGGCTAGTAACCCCTTCTCCTGTATATATTACTAAATGTAAAAGGAGAAACTTTCGTTTTTCCTTTTGGGCCACCCCGCCTCGGTGGGATACGGCCGGTGTGTTGAAAGAAAGATATATATTTAACACGTCGGCCGTTTCCCACCGAGGCAGGGTTACCCAAAAAGAAAGAAAATTTTTTTCATCATCATTCAACACTTTCACCATCACTCAAGCATAATCACTGTCTTTGCAGAGGCGCTCAGATAAGACAGCTTAGACATTCCTCCAAACTGCCAATATCCTAAACCCCTCCTTTAAAGTGCAGACATTGTAATTCCCATTTCCAA
>NC_069406.1:59004558-59104558 GCF_026875155.1 Cherax quadricarinatus | reverse complement strand
TTACCTGCTGCTCTCATCACTTACTGACAGGTGTTGACAGCAGGTAGTCAGGTCAGGGCTGCACACACTCTCACTTCACTCACCTGTAACAACAAAACACTGTGTCAACAATTACAATAAACAAACAATAATGTTTTTAGTCCTAAAATACAAACACGGAAATTAGACCCTTTACTAATAAGTTTTTTTATTATATTATTTTTTTATTAACACACTGGCAGGGTGGCCACCAAGGCAGGGTGGCCACCAAGGCAGGGTGGCCACCAAGGCAGGGTGGCCCGAAAAAGAAAAACTTTCACCATCATTCACTCCATCACTGTCTTGCCAGAAGGGTGCTTTACACTACAGTTTTTAAACTGCAACATTAACACCCCTCCTTCAGAGTGCAGGCACTGTACTTCCCATCTCCAGGACTCAAGTCCGGCCTGCCGGTTTCCCTGAATCCCTTCATAAATGTTACTTTGCTCACACTCCAACAGCACGTCAAGTTCTTATATATATATATATATATATATATATATATATATATATATATATATATATATATATATATATATATAATATGCAAAACAACAACGGGGGGGGGGAGAAGAGGAGAAGAATGATAGCTCTAGGCCTTTCGTGTTGGAATCAACACATCAGGAGCTTGCAAAGTTGCAGAAAATAAGGAGGATGTCCGAGCTAATACGATCCCAGGGGATGTATTCCCTGGGATGGTGTTAGCTGGTATTAGATATTGTATTAGCCTACTACAGCTTGTAGCTTTCTGTTATTGAACTAAAAGATAGAATACCACCATCAGTGCAACAATACATAAATATCTGCCACATAAGAGAGTAAAACGTATAACGATGTTTCGCACCACAACTTGGATCATTAACTAGTGTGTTATGTCTGAGGTAACTTGGATCATTAACTAGTGTGTTAAGTCCGTTATAACTTGGATCATTAACTAGTGTGTTATGTCTGAGGTAACTTGGATCATTAACTAGTGTGTTATGTCTGAGGTAACTTGGATCATTAACTAGTGTGTTATGTCTGAGGTAACTTGGAACATTAACTAGTGTGTTATGTCTGAGGTAACTTGGATCATTAACTAGTGTGTTGTGTCTGAGGTAACTTGGATCATTAACTAGTGTGTTATGTCTGAGGTAACTTGGATCATTAACTAGTGTGTTGTGTCTGAGGTAACTTGGATCATTAACTAGTGTGTTTATGTCTGAGGTAACTTGGATCATTAACTAGTGTGTTATGTCTGAGGTAACTTGGAACATTAACTAGTGTGTTATGTCTGAGGTAACTTGGAACATTAACTAGTGTGTTATGTCTGAGGTAACTTGGATCATTAACTAGCGTGTAGAGTTATGTCTGAGGTTACTTGGATCATTAACTAGCGTGTAGAGTTATGTCTGAGGTAACTTGGATCATTAACTAGTGTGTTGTGTCTGAGGTAACTTGGATCATTAACTAGTGTCTTATGTCTGTTATAACTTGGATCATTAACTAGTGTGTTATGTCTGAGGTAACTTGGATCATTAACTAGTGTGTTGTGTCTGAGGTAACTTGGATCATTAACTAGTGTGTTATGTCTGAGGTAACTTGGATCATTAACTAGTGTGTTATGTCTGAGGTAACTTGGATCATTAACTAGTGTGTTGTGTCTGAGGTAACTTGGATCATTAACTAGTGTGTTATGTCTGAGGTAACTTGGATCATTAACTAGTGTGTTAAGTCCGTTATAACTTGGATCATTAACTAGTGTGTTATGTCTGAGGTAACTTGGATCATTAACTAGTGTGTTAAGTCCGTTATAACTTGGATCATTAACTAATGTGTTATGTCTGAGGTAACTTGGATCATTAACTAGTGTGTTATGTCTGTTATAACTTGGATCATTAACTAGTGTGTTATGTCTGAGGTAACTTGGATCATTAACTAGTGTGTTATGTCTGTTATAACTTGGATCATTAACTAGTGTGTTATGTCCGTTATAACTTGGATCATTAACTAGTGTGTTATGTCTGAGGTAACTTGGATCATTAACTAGTGTGTTATGTCTGAGGTAACTTGGATCATTAACTAGTGTGTTATGTCTGTTATAACTTGGATCATTAACTAGTGTGTTATGTCTGTTATAACTTGGATCATTAACTAGTGTGTTATGTCTGATGTAACTTGAATCATTAACTAGTGTGTTATGTCTGTTATAACTTGGATCATTAACTAGTGTGTTATGTCTGAGGTAACTTGGATCATTAACTAGTGTGTTATGTCTGTTATAACTTGGATCATTAACTAGTGTGTTATGTCTGTTATAACTTGGATCATTAACTAGTGTGTTATGTGTGTTATAACTTGGATCATTAACTAGTGTGTTATGTCTGATGTAACTAGGATCATTAACTAGTGTGTTATGTCTGATGTAACTTGGATCATTAACTAGTGTGTTATGTCTGAGGTAACTTGGATCATTAACTAGTGTGTTATGTCTGAGGTAACTTGGATCATTAACTAGTGTGTTATGTCTGTTATAACTTGGATCATTAACTAGTGTGTTATGTCTGTTATAACTTGGATCATTAACTAGTGTGTTATGTCTGATGCAACTTGGATCATTAACTAGTGTGTTATGTCCGTTATAACTTGGATCATTAACTAGTGTGTTATGTCTGTTATAACTTGGATCATTAACTAGTTTGTTATGTCTCTTATAACTTGGATCATTAATTAGTGTGTTATGTCTCTTATAACTTGGATCATTAACTAGTTTGTTATGTCCGTTATAACTTGGATCATTAACTAGTATGTTATGTCTGTTATAACTTGGATCATTAACTAGTTTGTTATGTCTCTTATAACTTGGATCATTAACTAGTGTGTTATGTCTGTTATAACTTGGATCATTAACTAGTTTGTCTGTTATAACTTGGATCATTAACTAGTGTGTTATGTGTGTTATAACTTGGATCATTAACTAGTGTGTTATGTCTGAGGTAACTTGGATCATTAACTAGTGTGTTATGTCTGTTATAACTTGGATCATTAACTAGTGTGTTATGTCTGTTATAACTTGGATCATTAACTAGTGTGTTATGTCTGTTATAATTTGGATCATTAACTAGTGTGTTATGTCTGATGTAACTTGGATCATTAACTAGTGTGTTATGTCTGTTATAACTTGGATCATTAACTAGTGTGTTATGTCTGTTATAACTTGGATCATTAACTAGTGTGTTATGTCTGAGGTAACTTGGATCATTAACTAGTGTGTTATGTCTGTTATAACTTGGATCATTAACTAGTGTGTTATGTCTGTTATAACTTGGATCATTAACTAGTGGGTTATGTCTGTTATAATTTGGATCATTAACTAGTGTGTTATGTCTGAGGTAACTTGGATCATTAACTAGTGTGTTATGTCTGAAGTAACTTGGATCATTAACTAGTGTGTTATGTCTGAGGAAACTTGGATCATTAACTAGTGTGTTATGTCTGTTATAACTTGGATCATTAACTAGTGTGTTATGTCTGAGGTAACTTGGATCATTAACTAGTGTGTTATGTCTGTTATAATTTGGATCATTAACTAGTGTGTTATGTCTGTTATAACTTGGATCATTAACTAGTGTGTTATGTCTGACGTAACTTGGATCATTAACTAGTGTGTTGTGTCTGAGGTAACTTGGATCATTAACTAGTGTCTTATGTCTGTTATAACTTGGATCATTAACTAGTGTGTTATGTCTGAGGTAACTTGGATCATTAACTAGTGTGTTATGTCTGAGGTAACTTGGATCATTAACTAGTGTGTTATGTCTGTTATAACTTGGATCATTAACTATTGTGTTATGTCTGATGTAACTTGGATCATTAACTAGTGTGTTATGTCTGTTATAACTTGGATCATTAACTAGTGTGTTGTGTCTGTTATAACTTGGATCATTAACTAGTGTGTTGTGTCTGTTATAACTTGGATCATTAACTAGTGTGTTATGTCTGTTATAACTTGGATCATTAACTATTGTGTTATGTCTGATGTAACTTGGATCATTAACTAGTGTGTTATGTCTGTTATAACTTGGATCATTAACTAGTGTGTTATGTCTGTTATAACTTGGATCATTAACTGGTGTGTTATGTCTGTTATAACTTGGATCATTAACTAGTGTGTTGTGTCTGTTATAACTTGGATCATTAACTAGTGTGTTGTGTCTGAGGTAACTTGGATCATTAACTAGTGTGTTATGTCTGTTATAACTTGGATCATTAACTAGTGTGTTATGTCTGTTATAACTTGGATCATTAACTAGTGTGTTGTGTCTGTTATAACTTGGATCATTAACTAGTGTGTTATGTCTGAGGTAACTTGGATCATTAACTAGTGTGTTATGTCTGAGGTAACTTGGATCATTAGCTAGTGTGTTATGTCTGAGGTAACTTGGATCATTAACTAGTGTGTTATGTCTGAGATAACTTGGATCATTAACTAGTGTCTTATGTCTGAGGTAACTTGGATCATTAACTAGTGTGTTATGTCCGACGTAACTTGGATCATTAACTAGTGTGTTATGTCTGACCTAACTTGGATCATTAACTAGTGTCTTATGTCTGAGATAACTTGGATCATTAACTAGCGTCTTATGTCTGAGATAACTTGGATCATTAACTAGTGTCTTATGTCTGAGGTAACTTGGAACATTAACTAGTGTCTCAAGAAATCGTAATGACACGATTGTAAACAAACCATACCCCCGGCCGAGATTGAACCCGCGGTCATAGAGTCTCAAAACTCCAGCCCGTCGCGTTAGCCACTAGACCAGCTAGCCACAATAAGATTCACCCAACTAGGTATATTTCTACACCATAGGAAAGTTAGCACAGGCACCTCTGTGACCACAAATGGCTAACGCGACGGGCTGGAGTTTTGAGACTCTATGACCGCGGGTTCAATCCCGGCCGGGGGTATGGATTGATTAACTAGTGTCTTATGTCTGAGACAACTTGGATCATTAACTAGTGTCTTATGTCTGAGGTAACTTGGATCATTAACTAGTGTCTTATGTCTGAGGTAACTTGGATCATTAACTAGTGTCTTATGTCTGAGGAAACTTGGATCATTAACTAGTGTCTTATGTCTGAGGTAACTTGGATCATTAACTAGTGTGTTTTGTCTGAGGTAACTTGGATCATTAACTAGCGTGTAGAGTTATGTCTGAGGTAAAGTGGATCATTAACTAGTGTCTTATGTCTGAGGTAACTTGGACCATTAACTAGCGTGTAGAGTTATGTCTGTTATAACTTGGATCATTAACTAGCGTGTAGAGTTATGTCTGAGGTAACTTGGATCATTAACTAGCGTGTAGAGTTATGTCTGAGGTAACTTGGATCATTAACTAGCGTGTAGAGTTATGTCTGAGGTAACTTGGATCATTAACTAGCGTGTAGAGTTATGTCTGAGGTAACTTGGATCATTAACTAGCGTGTAGAGTTATGTCTGAGGTAACTTGGATCATTAACTAGCGTGTAGAGTTATGTCTGAGGTAACTTGGATCATTAACTAGCGTGTAGAGTTATATCTGGGATAACGTGGATCATTAACTAGCGTGTAGAGTTATGTCTGAGGTAAATTGGATCATTAACTAGCGTATAGAGTTATGTCTGGGAAAACTTGGATCATTAACTAGCGTGTAGAGTTATGTCTGGGATAACTTGGATCATTAACTAGCGTGTAGAGTTATGTCTGGGATAACTTGGATCATTAACTAGCGTGTAGAGTTATGTCTGAGGTAACTTGAATCATTAACTAGCGTGTAGAGTTATGTCTGAGGTAACTTGGATCATTAACTAGCGTGTAGAGTTATGTCTGAGGTAACTTGGATCATTAACTAGCGTGTAGAGTTATGTCTGAGGTAACTTGGATCATTAACTAGCGTGTAGAGTTATGTCTGAGGTAACTTGGATCATTAACTAGCGTGTAGAGTTATGTCTGAGGTAACTTGGATCATTAACTAGCGTGTAGAGTTATGTCTGAGGTAACTTGGATCATTAACTAGCGTGTAGAGTTATGTCTGAGGTAACTTGGATCATTAACTAGCATGCAGAGTTATGTCTGGGATAACTTGGATCATTAACTAGCGTGTAGAGTTATGTCTGGGATAACTTGGATCATTAATTAGCGTGTAGAGTTATATCTGGGATAACGTGGATCATTAACTAGCGTGTAGAGTTATGTCTGAGGTAAATTGGATCATTAACTAGCGTATAGAGTTATGTCTGGGAAAACTTGGATCATTAACTAGCGTGTAGAGTTATGTCTGGGATAACTTGGATCATTAACTAACGTGTAGAGTTATGTCTGGGATAACTTGGATCATTAACTAGCGTGTAGAGTTATGTCTGAGGTAACTTGAATCATTAACTAGCGTGTAGAGTTATGTCTGAGGTAACTTGGATCATTAACTAGCGTGTAGAGTTATGTCTGAGGTAACTTGGATCATTAACTAGCGTGTAGAGTTATGTCTGAGGTAACTTGGATCATTAACTAGCGTGTAGAGTTATGTCTGAGGTAACTTGGATCATTAACTAGCGTGTAGAGTTATGTCTGAGGTAACTTGGATCATTAACTAGCGTGTAGAGTTATGTCTGAGGTAACTTGGATCATTAACTAGCGTGTAGAGTTATGTCTGGGATAACTTGGATCATTAACTAGCGTGTAGAGTTATGTCTGAGGTAACTTGGATCATTAACTAGCGTGTAGAGTTATGTCTGAGGTAACTTGGATCATTAACTAGCGTGTAGAGTTATGTCTGAGGTAACTTGGATCATTAACTAGCGTGTAGAGTTATGTCTGAGGTAACTTGGATCATTAACTAGCGTGTAGAGTTATGTCTGAGGTAACTTGGATCATTAACTAGCGTGTAGAGTTATGTCTGAGGTAACTTGGATCATTAACTAGCGTGTAGAGTTATGTCTGAGGTAACTTGGATCATTAACTAGCGTGTAGAGTTATGTCTGAGGTAACTTGGATCATTAACTAGCGTGTAGAGTTATGTCTGGGATAACTTGGATCATTAACTAGCGTGTAGAGTTATGTCTGAGGTAACTTGGATCATTAACTAGCGCGTAGAGTTATGTCTGAGGTAACTTGGATCATTAACTAGCGTATAGAGTTATGTCTCGGAAAACTTGGATCATTAACTAGCGTGTAGAGTTATGTCTGGGATAACTTGGATCATTAACTAGCGTGTAGAGTTATGTCTGGGATAACTTGGATCATTAACTAGCGTGTAGAGTTATGTCTGAGGTAACTTGGATCATTAACTAGCGTGTAGAGTTATGTCTGAGGTAACTTGGATCATTAACTAGCGCGTAGAGTTATGTCTGAGGTAACTTGGATCATTAACTAGCGTGTAGAGTTATGTCTGAGGTAACTTGGATCATTAACTAGCGTGTAGTTATGTCTGAGGTAACTTGGATCATTAACTAGCGTGTAGAGTTATGTCTGAGGTAACTTGGATTATTAACTAGCGTGTAGAGTTATGTCTGAGGTAACTTGGATCATTAACTAGCGTGTAGAGTTATGTCTGGGATAACTTGGATCATTAACTAGCGTGTAGAGTTATGTCTGAAGTAACTTGGATCATTAACTAGCGTGTAGAGTTACGTCTGAGGTAACTTGGATCATTAACTAGCGTGTAGAGTTATGTCTGGGATAACTTGGATCATTAACTAGCGTGTAGAGTTATGTCTGAGGTAACTTGGATCATTAACTAGCGTGTAGAGTTATGTCTGAGGTAACTTGGATCATTAACTAGCGTGTAGAGTTATGTCTGAGGTAACTTGGATCATTAACTAGCGTGTAGAGTTATGTCTGAGGTAACTTGGATCATTAACTAGCGTGTAGAGTTATGTCTGAGGTAACTTGGATCATTAACTAGCGTGTAGAGTTATGTCTGAGGTAACTTGGATCATTAACTAGCGTGTAGAGTTATGTCTGAGGTAACTTGGATCATTAACTAGCGTGTAGAGTTATGTCTGAGGTAACTTGGATCATTAACTAGCGTGTAGAGTTATGTCTGAGGTAACTTGGATCATTAACTAGCGTGTAGAGTTATGTCTGGGATAACTACTTATGATGGTGTTAAAATTACTGAAGTTGTTGTTTGAGGTTATATTTGTGTCTTCTTCAAGGTGGTGACGAGGTGCCTACAATGCTGCCCACGAACTCTTCATCCAAGGAATTGGATCTATCCTCTCTTTTCTTGGATCAAACTTTACATCCCAGGCTTTGTGTGTTAAATGATCCTTACGGGTTCATTACTTACTTTGGTAATTCCCCTTATGTATGAAGGGAAGATATTGAAGAGTCTTGGTCCCTTTACACTTATTGAGTTACCTTAGTATACTCACTGTTGTTCACCGGCAGTATTTTCCACTGTCAGTCTTGTTCTCATAGGAGTGAACCCCCGGAGTAAGATCTGTGTACAGTTCTGGATCAATACTTCCAGGTGTTGGCTATCATGTATCCTTCTCGCCTACCTTCCATAGAGTGCAGTTTCAGGGACTGCTAGCGTTCCCAGTAATTTAGGTGCCTGACTGAAATCACAGCTGCTGTGAAGGAAGACTCTCTGTACTTTCTCCAGTTATCTGAATTCATCTACGTTACAAGGGGTTATTAGAGAACAGCAATATTCCAGCCGAGAGTTAACAAGTCATGAAAGATTATCATCAGAGGCCTGACACCTCTACTTTTTAAAATTCTACTTAGCCAGCCTATCATTTGGTTGAGGATGTGATAGTCACACTGTTGTGATCCCTGACTCAGAACTAACATCAACACTCCTACACATTTTAAATTAATCTTCTAGTATCGTCAGCAGAGGTTGGTACTTCGTATGATTTACGTTTCTGTGTCTTGTATGAGAATGAGAAACAGAACTGGAGTGAGAACTGGCCATTATGCGATTGTTTCTTATTTACCAACTTATAGGGTGTAAATGTTGGCTAAGTTAGGTGATCACAGCAAGTTCGGTGTGTGTGTGTGTGTGTGTGTGTGTGTGTGTGTGTGTGTGTGTGTGTGTGTGTGTATGTGTATGTGTGTGTGTGTGTGTGTGTGTGTGTGTGTGTGTGTGTAATCTTCAAGGCCAGAATCTTCTTTACGTTAACCTTGAAACTCAATTCCCTTATTTTTGAAGTCATTCGTACCCATTATAATCTTCTCTTTGGATATACAGATTTGAATTTGAGTTTTGAATCTGACATCCCATTCTTTTTTTTCCAGACAATGAGTATTTGTAAACAAAACAAGTGTAGAAAGTATGTATTTTGAGGTGCCTGTTGTGACTTGAAAAAGCCCACTGTGTGGGCGAAACGTTGTCAATAAAGGATCACATTATACTGCATATGTGTTTATATTTCCATTATGTCGGTATTTTATACCATTTATTTCCAGCCTATTGGATGGATCACTGGATCACTTGCTCCTGGATCCACGGACGGATCACTGGGTCACTTGCTCCTGGATCCACGGACGGATCACTGGATCACTTGCTCCTGGATCCACGGACGGATCACTGGATCACTTGCTCCTGGATCCACGGACGGATCACTGGATCACTTGCTCCTGGATCCACGGACGGATCACTGGATCACTTGCTCCTGGGTCCACGGACGGATTACTGGGTCACTTGCTCCTGGATCCACGGACGGATCACTGGATCCTGGATCCACGGACGGATCACTGGATCACTTACTCCTGGATCCACGGACGGATCACTGGGTCACTTGCTCCTGGATCCACGGACGGATCACTGGGTCACTTGCTCCTGGATCCACGGACGGATCACCGGATCACTGGCTCCTGGATCCACGGACGGATCACTGGCTCCTGGATCCACGGACGGATCACTGGATCACTTACTCCTGGATCCACGGACGGATCACTGGATCACTGGCTCCTGGATCCACGGACGGATCACTGGATCACTTACTCCTGGATCCACGGACGGATCACTGGATCACTGGCTCCTGGATCCACGGACGGATCACTGGATCACTTACTCCTGGATCCACGGACGGATCACTGGATCACTGGCTCCTGGATCCACGGACGGATCACTTGTTCCTGGATCCACGGACGGATCACTGGCTCCTGGATCCACGGACGAACCTACTATGAAACAAATGAAGGTTAAGAGGCGCGTGAGTTACTCTGTCTTCTAATAATGTTAATTTTTCCACTATAATCTGTCTTGCCCATTATTACTATCACATTTGTTTTCTCTGTTTCGTAAAGTGAAGTCCAGGATCTTTCCTTAATTCACGGTATAAGTTAACAAATCTTTGAGGACAATTGTGTTGCAGAGGTCTGAGCTTTGCTCAATCCTCTGCAACACAGCTGTGTACTAGAACTGGTGCTGCTGTAACTCCTGAAACATCTTGTGACGAATAGTGAACTGTTAGGTTAGGTTAGGTAAGGTTTGCCAAGAAACAGGACAAGTGTTTGCTGACGCGGGTCTTAGTTATATGAAGACCAGCAGCTGGAGCTTTTGGTTATCTGACCGAGGTCTTCCACTGGCTTACCCCTCTAACTCTTAGTGAACTGTTTTCGTTCACTGCCTTGCTTACGTAATTAATGTCTTCCGCTGTATCAGCAGTCTTGTCAGAGTTATCTGTTGGATGCTGACTGACATTCTGTGGTTTAGATTCTGTGGGAGTTATCCCTGCACTAGGCCCGGATTCCCGTTTTCTAACAGACTCCATAGCGTAGTAGTGAACATAGCGAAGTGAGAGACTGCTATAGAGAAAAGTTCACTTCCCCAAGGCATAGTCCTGGCTCCTACTCTCTTTCTCATTCTTATATCTGACAGAGGCACAGATCATAGCACCGTATCATCCTTTACCGACGATACTAAAACCTGTATGAGAGTAACATCCACTGAGGACCCAGCAAACCTCGAGGCTGATATAAATTCTCCCACCGACAAAATATTTACTGAGGACGAGTTTCAGTTACATTGTTAAGGAAATATTGAGGAAATAAAGACTGGAACGGAGTTTAAAACAGACTGGAATGACTCACTAGAGCGTAAGATTAATATGAGAGTCGTAGTCAGAGGATCTCACCTTAAATGATCACAACAATGTCACTATCGTAGTTACAAGAAAAATGATAGGTTGGATAGCAAGCCAGTGATGATACACTTCAAGTTACTTGTTCCCTCCATGCTGGAGTACTGTAGTGCTCTTAACACCTCCCTTCAGAGCAAGTGAAATTACAGACCTGGAGAATGTGCAGAGAACCTTCACACAGAAATCACTCCCTACGAAAGTAAAAGACTGGGCAGGCGATGCAAAATGCCGCCAATAAAAAGTAGGGGCGCCATTGGTACACTAAGAGAAAACACCATAAGTGTCCGGGGCCCAAGACTGTTCAACAGCCTCCCATCAAGCATTAGGGGAACTGCCAATAAACCCCTGGCTGCCTTCAAGAGAGAGCTGGACAGATACCTAAAGTCAGTGCCGGATCAGCCGGGCTGTGGCTCGTACGTTGGACTGCGTGCGGCCAGCAGTAACAGCCTAGTTGATCAGGCCCTGATCCATCGGGAGGCCTGGTCGTGGACCGGGCCGCGGGGGCGTTGATCCCCGGAATAACCTCCAGGTAACCTCCAGGTACTCACACAGATTCAACCACCCACCTAAATTACTGGGAATGTTTGAAGTCCCTTGATCTATATTCCTTGGAATGTAGGTGATAATAAGCCATTATAATCTACACTTGGAAAATTTTTAGAAGGATTCATTCCAAACTTACACAAATTGTTCCCCTGAAAGTAAGAGGTTGACAGACGCTGGAAGGTTTCTCTAATAAGACATGGGGATGCAATGAACACTTTAAAGTGTGAGGGGATCAAGACTCTTCAACATCCTCCATTTATATATAAGGGAGATTACTAACAGACACCTGGCTGTCTTCAAGAGAGAACTGGACAAGTTTCTCAAGGCATTTCCTGATTAGCCAGGTTGTGGTGCTTACGCTGGACTTCTTGCCACCAACAGCTTGGTTGATCATGCCATCCACCGAGACGCCTGGCCAATAAAAGAATAAGGACGGATACTCTATAAATTAATTCTCTCTCTCCTCTCTATCTCTCCCTCTCTCCCACCTCTCTCTGTCTCTGTCTCTCTCTCTCTCTCTCTCTCTCTCTCTCTCTCTCTCTCTCTCTCTCTCTCGTGCGTCATCCATCTTGGCCGTCAAGCTAGCCCCACCATCATGCCTGGTAGTGACCGTCTACGTCTGATCCTCTACCCTCGCTCCTTCATGCTGCTCAAGGCATCTTACTCTGCCAAACTCATCCTTTCCTACACTTTTCTCGGATCAAAAGAAAATAATAAATTTTCATACACAGTTCCAGTATCAGGCACGACAGCTCAGTCAGGGTTGATAACACCGTAACCTTTCATGGCAGCACCTATTTACTGCTAGAGGGAGGGCATATATATATATATATATATATATATATATATATATATATATATATATATATATATATATATATATATATATATATATATATACATATAGGCAAGACAAGCCTCTGGGGATGGAAATCTTCTTAAGTACTTTCACACGTCTCCGTGCGTTATCAGGAGCTATGCAATATTACAAGAGTAGCAACAAAAGGAATGAAGGGAGGTTTTGCCAGAGTAAGGTAGCGTGGTGACGCCAACCACCAGCTTCCCTCACGTCTGAGTGTACGAACAATAACTTCTACGAGAGTGGCATCCATTGAAGACACACGAGAACCTTCAAGCTAACATAAACTAAGTTTTGTAGTGGGCCACTGACAGCAGTATTATGCTACTCAACGAGGACAGGTTTCACCTACAGAAACACGAAAAACTTTTGGCACTCCGGCAGGACTGCCAGTCACTGTCTCGTGAACACCTCAAATGACAGGTAAATCTTACCAACGTCTTACACTCAACACGCAATGCTTTTTCCTGTGTCCTTCTTAAAACCTTAAGATTTCTTTCCCAGCCTATGAGGTGCAGTCTGAGTCAGTCCTCAGCAAGAAAATACCAAGAAAAACTAACATTAACAATAAATAACAGTCCGGACTAAAAAAAAGTCACAAGCAGTATATAACCCAGTCACAGGCAGTATATAAACCAGTTACAGGCAGTATATAACTCAGTCACAAGCAGTATATAACAGAGTCACAGGCAGTATATAACCCAGTCACAAGCAGTATATAACCCAGTCACAGGCAGTATATAACCCAGTCACAGCAAGTACATAACCCAGCCACAAGCAGTATATAACCCAGTCACAAGCAGTATATAACCCAGTCACAGGCAATATATAACAGAGTCACAAGCAGTATATAACACAGTCACAAGCAGTATATAACAGAGTCACAAGCAGTATATAACCCAGTCACAAGCAGTATATAACCCAGTCACAAGCAGTATATAACCCAGTCACAGGCAGTATATAACCCAGTCACAGCAAGTACATAACCCAGCCACAAGCAGTATATAACAGTCACAAGCAGTATATAACCCAGTCACAAGCAGTATATAACAGAGTCACAAGCAGTATATAACCCAGTCACAGACAGAATATAACCCAGTCACAAGCAGTATATAACCCAGTCACAAGCAGTATATAACAGAGTCACAAGCAGTATATAACCCAATCACAGGCAGTATATAACCCAGCCACAAGCAGTATATAACCCAGTCACAGACAGTATATAACCCAGTCACAAACAGTATATAACCCAGCCACAAGCAGTATATAACCCAGCCACAAGCAGTATATAACCCAGTCACAAGCTGTATATAACCCAGTCACAAGCAGTATATAACCCAGTCACAAGCAGTATATAACCCAGCCACAAGCAGTATATAACCCAGTCACAGGCAGTATATAACCCAGCCACAAACAATATATAACCCAGCCACAAGGAGTATATAACCCAGCCACAAGGAGTATATAACCCAGCCACCAGCAGTATATAACCCAGTCACAAGCAGTATATAACCCAGTCACAGACAGTATATAACCCAGCCACAAGCAGTATATAACCCAGTCACAGACAGTATATAACCCAGTCACAGGCAGTATATAACCCAGTCACAAGCAGTATGTAACCCAGCCACAAGCAGTACATAACCCAGTCACAATCAGTATATAACCCAGTCACAAGCAGTATATAACCCAGTCACAAGCAGTATATAACCCAGTCACAAGCAGTATATAACCCAGTCACAAGCAGTATATAACCCAGTCACAGACAGTATATAACCCAGTCACAGGCAGTATATAACACAGTCACAAGCAGTATATAACCCAGTCACAGGCAGTATATAACCCAGCCACAAGCAGTATATAACCCAGTCACAGGCAGTATATAACACAGTCACAGACAGTATATAACGCAATCACAGGCAGTATATAACCCAGCCACAAGCAGTATATAACCCAGTCACAGGCAGTATATAACACAGTCACACGCAGTATATAACACAGCCAAAAGCAGTATATAACCCAGTCACAAGCAGTATATAACCCAGTCACAAGCAGTATATAACCCAGTCACAAGCAGTATATAACCCAGTCACAAGCAGTATATAACACAGTCACAAGCAGTATATAACCCAGTCACAAGCAGTATATAACACAGTCACAAGCAGTATATAACCCAGTCACAAGCAGTATATAACACAGTCACAAGCAGTATATAACCCAGTCACAAGCAGTATATAACACAGTCACAAGCAGTATATAACACAGTCACAAGCAGTATATAACACAGTCACAAGCAGTATATAACAGTCACAAGCAGTATATAACCCAGTCACAAGCAGTATATAACCCAGTCACAAGCAGTATATAACACAGTCACAAGCAGTATATAACACAGTCACAAGCAGTATATAACAGTCACAAGCAGTATATAACCCAGTCACAAGCAGTATATAACACAGTCACAAGCAGTATATAACAGTCACAAGCAGTATATAACAGTCACAAGCAGTATATAACCCAGTCACAAGCAGTATATAACACAGTCACAAGCAGTATATAACACAGTCACAAGCAGTATATAACCCAGTCACAAGCAGTATATAACCCAGTCACAAGCAGTATATAACACAGTCACAAGCAGTATATAACACAGTCACAAGCAGTATATAACACAGTCACACGCAGTATATAACACAGTCACACGCAGTATATAACCCAGTCACAAGCAGTATATAACACAGTCACAAGCAGTATATAACACAGTCACAAGCAGTATATAACACAGTCACAAGCAGTATATAACACAGTCACAAGCAGTATATAACACAGTCACAAGCAGTATATAACCCAGTCACAAGCAGTATATAACCCAGTCACAAGCAGTATATAACACAGTCACAAGCAGTATATAACACAGTCACAAGCAGTATATAACACAGTCACAAGCAGTATATAACACAGTCACAAGCAGTATATAACACAGTCACAAGCAGTATATAACACAGTCACAAGCAGTATATAACACAGTCACAAGCAGTATATAACACAGTCACACGCAGTATATAACACAGTCACAAGCAGTATATAACACAGTCACAAGCAGTATATAACACAGTCACAAGCAGTATATAACCCAGTCACAAGCAGTATATAACACAGTCACAAGCAGTATATAACACAGTCACAAGCAGTATATAACAGTCACAAGCAGTATATAACACAGTCACAAGCAGTATATAACACAGTCACAAGCAGTATATAACACTGTCACGAGCAGTATATAACCCAGTCACAAGCAGTATATAACACAGTCACAAGCAGTATATAACACAGTCACAAGCAGTATATAACACAGTCAGAAGCAGTATATAACACCTCCTTCCCTCCCTGCCCACCTCCTTCCCTCCCTGCCCACCTCCTTCCCTCCCTGCCCACCTCCTTCCCTCCCTGCCCACCTCCTTCGCTCCCTGTCCACCTTCTTCCCTCCCTGCCCACTTCTTCCTTCCTGCCCACCTTCTTCCCTCCCTGCCCACCTTCTTCCTCCTGCCCACCTCCTTCGCTCCCTGTCCACCTCCTTCCCTCCCTGCCACCTTCTTCCTCCTCCACACCTTCTTCCCTCCCTGCCCACCTATTCATCCCTGCCCATTACTCCTCCCATGCCCACTTTTACCTCCGCTTACACCACTCTTCCCTCACTAAGCAGTCATATAACACAGTCACAGATCGAACACAGCACAAGCAGTATTACACATCAGAGTTTACCTCCTACCTTGCAATCTTCGCCCACTCCTCACTTCCACTCTTCCTCCTGGCCCACTTTGTCGGCCAACCTCTTCTCCTGCCTTGCGTCCTCCTGCCCACCTGATGATTCTGCCACTCTCCAACCCATCCACCTCTGGCACCCCTGCAACCTTCCACCCTGGCACCACACTCACCACTCCACCCTGCATCCCCTCAACCCTTCCCCCTGCCCACCTTCTCTCCCACCTCTTCCCCCTGCCCCCCTCTTCCCTCCCTGCCCACCTCCTTCTCCCTTCCACTCCTTCCCTCCTGCCACACTCTTCCTCCTGCCCACCTTCTTCCTCCCTGCCACCTTCTCCCCCCTGGCCCACCTTCTTCCCTCCCTGCCCACTCTTCCCTCCCTGCCCCCTGCTCCCTCCTGCCCATCCATCTTCACTACCGCACCAACCATTCCACATGTACATCACACTCAACATTCTACTCGCCCATGGTTCCGACTATGATTGCCCATCACCATCCCCTGGCACCACACTCAACCATCCACCCTGGCACCACACTCAACCATCCACCCTGGCACCACACTCAACCATCCACCCTGGCACCACACTCAACCATCCACCCTGGCACCACACTTCAACCATCCACCCTGGCACCACACTCAACCATCCACCCTGGCACCACACTCAACCATCCACCCTGGCACCAATCACCATCCACCCTGGCACCACACTCAACCATCCACCCTGGCACCAACACTCAACCATCCACCCTGGCACAACACTCAACCATCCACCCTGGCACCGCACTCAACCATCCACCCTGCACCGCACTCAACATCCACCCTGGCACCACACTCAACCATCCACCCTGGCACCACACTCAACCATCCACCCTGGCACCACACTCAACCATCCACCCTGGCACCACACTCAACCATCCACCCTGGCACCACACTCAACCATCCACCCTGGCACCACACTCAACCATCCACCCTGGCACCACACTCAACCATCCACCCTGGCACCACACTCAACCATCCACCCTGGCACCGACACTCACCATCCACCCTGGCACCACACTCAACCATCCACCCTGGCACACACTCAACCATCCACCCTGGCACAACACTCAACCATCCACCCTGGCACCAACACTCAACCATCCACCCTGGCACCCACTCAACATCCACACTGGCACCACACTCAACCATCCACCCTGGCAACCACACTCAACCATCCACCCTGGCACCACACTCAACCATCCACCCTGGCACCACACTCAACCATCCACCCTGGACCACACTCAACCATCCACCCTGGCACCACACTCAACCATCCACCCTGGCACCACACTCAACCATCCACCCTGGCACCACACTCAACCATCCACCCTGGCACCACACTCAACCATCCACCCTGGCACCACACTAACCATCCACCCTGGCAACACACTCAACCATCCACCCTGGCACCGCACTCAACCATCCACCCTGGCACCACTCACCAACCACCCTGCACACACTCACCCATCCATGGCACCACACTCAACCATCCACCCTGGCACCACACTCAACCATCCACCCTGGCACCACACTCAACCATCCACCCTGGCACCACACTCAACCATCCACCCTGGCACCACACTCAACCATCCACCCTGGCACCACACTCAACCATCCACCCTGGCACCACACTCAACCATCCACCCTGGCACCACACTAACCATCCACCCTGGCACCACACTCAACCATCCACCCTGGCACCACACTCAACCATCCACCCTGGAAACCACACTCAACCATCCACCCTGGCACCGCACTAATACCATCCACCCTGGCACCACACTCAACCATCCACCCTGGCACCACACTCAACCATCCCCCTGGCACCACACTCAACCATCCACCCTGGACACACAACCATCCACCTGCACCACACTCACCATCCACCCTGGCACCACACTCAACCATCCACCCTGGCACCACACTCAACCATCCACCCTGGCACCCACCACCTCCATGCACACATACCATCCACCCTGGCACCACACTCAACCATCCACCCTGGCACCACACTAACCATCCACCCTGGCACCACACTCAACACACCTGCACTAATCCATCCACCCTGGCACCACACTCAACCATCCACCCTGGCACCACACTCAACCATCCACCCTGGCACCGAATCAACCATCCACCCTGGCACCACACTCAACCATCCACCCTGGCACCACACTCAACCATCCACCCTGGCACCAACTCAACATCACTGGCACACACCACCATCCACCCTGGCACCACACTCAACCATCCACCCTGGCACCACACTCAACCATCCACCCTGGCACCACACTCAACCATCCACCCTGGCACCACACTCAACCTTCCACCCTGGCACCACACTCAACCAACCTGGCACCTATCACTCACCTGGCACCACACTCAACCATCCACCCTGGCACCACACTCAACCATCCACCCTGGCACCAACTCAACCCATCCACCCTGGCACCACACTCAACCATCCACCCTGGCACACACACTCAACCATCCACCCTGGCACCACACTCAACCACACTGGCCCACCACTCACCGGCACCACACTCAACCATCCACCCTGGCAACACACACATACCTGGCACAACCAACCTCCACCCTGGCACCACACTCAACCATCCACCCTGGCACCACACTCAACCATCCACCCTGGCACACACTCAACCATCCACCCTGGCACCACACTCAACCATCCACCCTGGCACCACACTCAACCATCCACCCTGGCACCACACTCAACCATCCACCCTGGCACCACACTTAACCATCCACCCTGGCACACATCAACATCACCTGCACACCAACCATCCACCTGGCACCACACTCAACTCCACTGCACCCATCCCACCCCTGGCACCACACTCAACCATCCACCCTGGCACCACACTCAACCATCCACCCTGGCACCACACTCACATCCACCTGCACCCACTACTCCACTGGCACACACACCATCCACCTGGCAACACTCAACCACCCTGGCACCACACTCAACCATCCACCCTGGCACCACACACATCCATGCACCATCACACCACCTGGCACCTACACACCTCACCACCTCACCATCCCCTGGCACCACACTTAACCATCCACCCTGGCACCACACTCAACCATCCACCCTGGCACCGCACTCAACCATCCACCCTGGCACCACACTCAACCATCCACCCTGGCACCACACTCAACCATCCACCCTGGCACCACACTCAACCATCCACCCTGGCACCACACTCAACCATCCACCCTGGCACCACACTCAACCATCCACCCTGGCACCACACTCAACCATCCACCCTGGCACCACACTCAACCATCCACCCTGGCACCACACTCAACCATCCACCCTGGCACCGCACTCTAGCTCTTGTTTCACTTTAAAAAACAATGTTTTCTGTTTCCAGCTATCTCGACTATTGTTCCTAGCAGCTGATGACTCAAAGTGAATATCTTAACTATCAGCTGGACAAGCATGAGTTTATCTTAGGTGCTAGACCGGGATGTATGATGTTACCATGACGGAGGCTGTGAAAGAAATGGATGCTGGGGTGATGGTGAGAAATGTGGGGTTAAAAGATACATATAACAATTTAGATACAGAGTGAGAGCTGTTATAGTTACCCCTTTGTCAATGACTCGGCGCTGGTTTGGCAGATTCTGAAGAGAAGTTGCAAAGGTTGGTGGAGGAATTTAGGAGGACGTGTAAGAGAAGGAGATTAAGAGTAAAGGAAAGAGAAAGGTGGTGAGAATAACTACAAAAAAAAAATCTAAGCAATGAAAGATGGATGATGGAGGGAGGCTGGAGGAAGTGATTAAGACACGTGTGTAACAGTTGGGTGTCTTCATTTATGAAATGTTTCGCCTACACAGTAGACTTCTTCAGTCAGACACAGAGGCAGCAGGAGTAATAGTGAAATGAGGATGATGTAATCAGTCCATCAACCTTGGAGAAAAAGTGTCTGAGGTAGTCAGTCCCTCAGCCTAGAGAAGAGTTCAGCTCCACAGTCTGGAACGATGTTCCAGAATGGGGAGTGCGCGTGTCTGCCTTGTCTTCCCTCCCCATAACCCCCCATCCTCTAACACCCTCCCCACCCCCATCCTATGCATGGGGAGTAGGGCGTCGTCCCTACCCCCCACTAATCCCCACCTCTCCCCCCTCTATCCTTCTCTCATTCAATCAACCCCACGTATTCTTCGTCCATCCCCCACCACCAGGCCAACTATCCCCCACCAGGCCAGCTATTTCCCCGCACCGGGCCAACTAGCCCTCCCCACCGGGCCACATTCCAACTAACGTCACGTTGTCCAAAGTGACCCCAGAGACTGTGAAGCGCTAAACCCGTAGTGAGTCACATAGCGCCCTGAAGGTCTACCTGGAGGGTTTTCCGGGGGTCAACGCCTTCGCGACCCAGTCCTTGAGCAGGCCTCCCGGTGGATCAGGACATGATCAACCAGGCTGTTACTGCTGGCCACACGTAGTCCAATGTACCAACCAAAGCCCGGCTGATCAGATACTGACCAGCCGGGTGTCTGTCCAGCTTCTTCTTGAAGACAGCCAGGGGTCTTGAAGGCAGCCAGGGATCTTGAAGACATCCTGGGGTCTTGAAGATAGTCAGGGGTCTTGAAGACATCCAGGGGTCTTGAAGGTAGTCAGGGGTCTTGAAGACATCCAGGGATCTTGAAGGTAGTCAGGGGTCTTGAAGACATCCAGGGGTCTTGAAGACATCCAGGGGTCTTGAAGGTAGTCAGGGGTCTTGAAGACATCCAGGGATCTTGAAGACAGCCAGGGGTCTTGAAGACATCCAGGGGTCTTGAAGACATCCAGGGGTCTTGAAGGTAGTCAGGGGTCTTGAAGACATCCAGGGGTCTTGAAGGTAGTCAGGGGTCTTGAAGACAGTCAGGAGCTTGAAGACAGCCAGGGGTCTTGAGGGTAGTCAGGGGTCTTGAAGACAGCCAGGGATCTTGAAGACAGTCAGGAGCTTGAAGACAGCCAGGGGACTTGAAGGCAGCCAGGGATCTTGAAGGCAGCCAGGGGATTGAAGACAGCCAGGGGTCTTGAAGACAGCCAGAGGTCTTGAAGACAGCCAGAGGTCTATTGGTTATTCCCCTTATGCCTGGTGAGAGGCTGCTGAACAGTCTTGGGATCCTGACACTTATTGTGTTGTCTCTTAGTGTACTCATGGCGCTCCTACTTTTCACTGGGGGTGTCGCACCACCTTCTACCTTCGTAGGGAGTGATTTCTGTGTGCAGATTTGAGTAATGACACCTAAGAGAAACAGCACAGCAGCTCCAGTTCCTGAGATCAAAAACCCTTCAACAAGGTCATTTATTGTCAACTTCGAAAATTATTACCTGCCTCAGAGAGAGAGAGAGAGAGAGAGAGAGAGAGAGAGAGAGAGAGAGAGAGAGAGAGAGAGAGAGAGAGAGAGAGAGAGAGAGAGAGAGGTAAGCATGTCTGCCTAATCCTAGAAATACTAAGATCGTTCGGGTACACTTGGCCAGGTCAGGTCAGGTCAGGTCAGGTCACCAGGGAGATTATAACAACAAGTTGACCACAGTCAATCCTCCTAATCAGGATTTTCATCATATTGTCAACCACCAAGGTTGACCTGACCTGAGGGAGTGACCACGGTCCAGACCTGAGTGACCAGGGTGGTGTACATCACTGCTGGAACACCAGGGTCCAGACCTGAGTGACCAGGGTGGTATAGATCACTGCTGGAACACCAGGGTCCAGACCTGAGTGACCAGGGTGGTGTACATCACTGCTGGAACACCAGGGTCCAGACCTGAGTGACCAGGGTGGTGTACATCACTGCTGGAACACCAGGGTCCAAACCTGAGTGACCAGGGTGGTGTACATCACTGCTGGAACACCAGAGTCCAGACCTGAGTGATCAGGGTGGTATACACTACTGCTGGAACACCAGAGTCCAGACCTAAGTGATCAGGGTGGTATACACTACTGCTGGAACACCAGGGTCCAGACATGAGTGACCAGGGTGGTATACACTACTGCTGGAACACCAGAGTCCAGACCTAAGTGATCAGGGTGGTATACACTACTCCTGGAACACCAGGGTCCAGACATGAGTGACCAGGGTGGTATACACTACTGCTGGAACACCAGGGTCCAGACCTGAGTGACCAGGGTGGTATACACTACTGCTGGAACACCAGGGTCCAGACATGAGTGACCAGGGTGGTATACACTACTGCTGGAACACCAGGGTCCAGACATGAGTGACCAGGGTGGTATACACTACTGCTGGAACACCAGAGTCCAGACCTAAGTGATCAGGGTGGTATACACTACTGCTGGAACACCAGGGTCTAGACCTAAGTGATCAGGGTGGTATACACTACTGCTGGAACACCAGGGTCCAGACCTGAGTGACCAGGGTGGTGTACATTACTGCTGGAACACCAGGGTCCAGACCTGAGTGACCAGGGTGGTGTACATCACTGCTGGAACACCAGGGTCCAGACCTGAGTGACCAGGGTGGTGTACATCACTGCTGGAACACCAGGGTCCAGACCTGAGTGACCAGGGTGGTGTACATCACTGCTGGAACACCAGGGTCCAGACCTGAGTGACCAGGGTGGTGTACATCACTGCTGGAACACCAGGGTCCAGACCTGAGTGACCAGGGTGGTGTACATCACTGCTGGAACACCAGGGTCCAGACCTGAGTGACCAGGGTGGTGTACATCACTGCTGGAACACCAGAGTCCAGACCTGGGTGACCAGGGTGGTATACACTACTGCTGGAACACCAGGGTCCAGACCTGAGTGACCAGGGTGGTGTACATCACTGCTGGAACACCAGGGTCCAGACCTGAGTGACCAGGGTGGTGTACATCACTGCTGGAACACCAGGGTCCAGACATGAGTGACCAAGGTGGTGTACATCACTGCTGGAACACCAGAGTCCAGACCTGAGTGACCAGGGTGGTGTACATCACTGCTGGAACACCAGGGTCCAGACCTGAGTGACCAGGGTGGTGTACATCACTGCTGGAACACCAGGGTCCAGACCTGAGTGACCAGGGTGGTGTACATCACTGCTGGAACACCAGGGTCCAGACCTGAGTGACCAGGGTGGTGTACATCACTGCTGGAACACCAGGGTCCAGACATGAGTGACCAGGGCGGTGTACATCACTGCTGGAACACCAGAGTCCAGACCTGAGTGACCAGGGTGGTGTACATCACTGCTGGAACACCAGGGTCCAGACCTGAGTGACCAGGGTGGTGTACATCACTGCTGGAACACCAGGGTCCAGACATGAGTGACCAGGGTGGTGTACATCACTGCTGGAACACCAGAGTCCAGACCTGGGTGACCAGGGTTGTATACATCACTGCTGGAACACCAGGGTCCAGACCTGAGTGACCAGGGTGGTGTACATCACTGCTGGAACACCAGGGTCCAGACCTGAGTGACCAGGGTGGTGTACATCACTGCTGGAACACCAGAGTCCAGCAGACTCGACCCAGCTAATGCAATTCGACAAGTACATCTATCTGTCTTAGTTCCAGTAATAACTTCAGCAAGATCCTTCAAGGTAATGATTAGTGTCAATAATTATACAAGCCACAACCACCTTCGAATACCAGGCCATTCTTCTCTTTTTAACAAAATGATAGTTGAGCAGTGCAGTAGGCCTACTGGTCTGTATTAAATACGTACCATTGAGGAAACCCAGAAGAAGATCAGATATAGAAAGCGTAAGAGATGGTACAGAAGAAGAAAACGGGTAACCGAATCTTAGCCGAGAAATTTAGAGCAAAAACTTGGGATGACATACCTAATAGAAGAAGTAAAAAGGGAACAAAAAACCATGCAGGGTACTGCAAGAAACCCAAAATATTTTTATTCATATGCAAAATCCAAGCTAAGAACTACCATTATTGAAACGAGATTTTTATACTGACGATGAACAGGAAATGAGTGGAATCCTAAAAGAACAGTATGAGTCGGTGTTCAGCAACACTAAATGACAGTAACGTAGAGAATACAGAAATATTTTTCACTCCAGCAGAAGGCCGCGCTGACTAACTGATATTAGTACAAGTCCCATAGATTTCAAAAAAGAAATGGACAACATGCCCACTCAGCACCTGGACCAGACTCATGGAATACTCTATTTATAAAAAAAAGTGCTAAGTACCACAAGAACGAGCCCTCGGTATTCTCTGGAGAAAGAGCTTAGATCAAGGTGAAATACCGGAGGACTTGTGGAGTGCAGACACAGCTCCTTGGTATAAGGGAGGTAGTAGAGCACTAGCTAAAAATTACAGATCAGTGGACCCAACTTCTTACATCATGAAAATCTTCAAAAGAGTGATGAGACGGCGGATTATAAATTTCAAGGACCAGCACAACCAACATAACCCGAACCAGCATGGTTTTAGAGCAGGACGATCATGCCTGTCACAGCTACTGAACCATTATGACAGAATTACGGAGGCGTTGTAAGGCAGCCAACACGCAGATGTAATTTACACAAATTTTGCAAAGGCGTTTGACATATGCGACCATGGAGTGACAGCGCACAAAATGAGGCCCATGGGCATTACAGGGTAGGTAAGCAGATGAATTTTCGGGTTCCTAACACACACAACACAAAAAGTAGTAGTAAGCAAAGTAAAATCCAACATCAGCGAGGTAAAAGTTGAGTTCCCCAAAGCATCGTCCTGGCACCTCTGCTGTTTCTCATCCTCCTAGCAGACATAAAAATACCCGTCAGAGTTTTGTATCATCATTTACATGAAAGTCACTATGGGAGAAGACATTGAAAATTTACAGGAAGGCATAAGAACTGTTTTCCAGTGGGCAGTTTAGAACAACATGATGTTCAATGATAAGTTCCAGCTGCTTAGGTATGGAAAGAATGAAGAACTCAAAAGAAACACTGTATTCAAAACTCGCGAGGGTCACCAAATAGAACGAAAGGAACACGTGAAAGACTTGGGAATAATTATGTCAGCTAACCTTTCATTTAAAGAACATAATAAGACAAAGGTCACAACAACCAGGAGAATGATGGGGTGGGTACTGAGAACTTTCAAAACAAGGGAAATAATATCAGTGGCGACGCTTTCAAATCGCTAGTGCTCCCTCATTTAGAATATTGCTCAGTGCTGACGCCCCGTTCAAGGCAGGAGAAATATCAGAGCTGGAACAAATACAGTAAAGCACTTAAATTACTGGGAACGCTTTCAAGTCTTGAATATCTACTCGCTGGAACGGAGGAGAGATACACGATAATATATACGTAGAAAGTACTCGAGATCTTGGTTCCAAATCTGCACACAGCCATAACTAACATACTGGAGCGAGAAATATAGGTAGAAGTGCAAAATAAACCCAGTGAGGAGCAGGGGTGCGGTGGGGGCAATAAGGGAACACTGTATCAACATTCGTGGGTCCCAGATTATTCAACATCTTACCAGAAGATATCAGAAACACTGCTGGAACAAGTGTAGAAGTCTTCAAGAGGAAACCGGACATCTTCACTAAGTGCCTAGGCTGTGATGGATATGTGGGGCGGTGAGCCTCCAGCAGCAACAGCCCGGTTGACCATGCTGAAACCTGGTGTGTGTGTGTTTGTGTGTGTGTGTGTGTGTGTGTGTGTGTGTGTGTGTGTGTGTGTGTGTATGTGTGTGTGTGTTTCTGTAACTGCTCCAAACATTCGCTTCTGAGAGGAATCCACTAATATTATGTTGTCTCTATTTGATTTCAGACCCTGAATGATGTGTGTTTAGTACCACTGGTGATGCTGGAGGGAGATGCCTTGATGCTGGAGAGAGAGAGAGAGAGAGAGAGAGAGACCTTGATGCTGGGATGAGAGGGAAAGGTACGTTGATGCTGGAGGGAGGTACGTTGATGCTGGAAGGAGGTACGTTGATGCTGGAGGGAGGGATCTTGATGCTGAATGGAGGGGGAAGGGGGAAGTAACACTCATAAGTCTCACACAGTACCTGGAGAATGGGAGGCTTCACCCAGCACCTGGGAAATGGTAAGTAATCAGGTTTAATCTAAAGAGTGGAGAGGCACCTTCTGTTCCCCTGAAGAAGACCCTTCACCAGCACCAAGCCCAACCCTCCCTCCCCCAAGTCATCTGAATTCAAAGCAGCTGCGAGCGGCTCTCAAGGGGAAAGCGGCTTATAGCAACAGCCTGGTAGACCAGGTGGCCATCAAGGAAGCCATGGCCTCAGATTGGGGTTCTAGGGTTGAAGAGCCCTTGAAGCTTGCCACAGACATATCACACGACAATGCATGAGCTATGAGCTGGGTGCTGGGTGCTGGGTGCTGGGTGCTAGGTGCTGGGTGCTGGATGCTGGGTGCTAGGTGCTGGGTGCTGACACACTTGTGCTTTGCACATATAGAAAAACACAGTTAATGATAGTCCCAGACTAGGCCTCCTGGTTGATACTCAGGCCAGTAAGTGACTGGGGCCTGCCTAGGCCTCCTGGTTGATACTCAGGCCAGTAAGTGACTGGGACCTGTCTAGGCCTCCTGATTGATACTCAGGCCAGTAAGTGACTGGGGCCTGCCTAGGCCTCCTGGTTGATACTCAGGCCAGTAAGTGACTGGGGCCTGCCTAGGCCTCCTGGTTGATACTCAGGCCAGTGACTGGGACTTGCCTATCATGGGCCAGTAAGTGACTGGGACTTGCCTATCATGGGCCAGTAAGTGACTGGGACTTGCTATCATGGGCCAGTAAGTGACTGGGACTTGCCTATCATGGGCCAGTAGGTGACTTGGACCTGCCTATCATGGGCCAATAGGTGACTTGGACCTGCCTAGCATGGGCCAGTAAGTGACTGGGACTTGCCTATCATGGGCCAGTAAGTGACTGGGACTTGCCTATCATGGGCCAGTAGGTGACTTGGACCTGCCTATCATGGGCCAATAGGTGACTTGGACCTGCCTAGCATGGGCAAGTAAGTGACTGGGACTTGCCTATCATGGGCCAGTAAGTGACTGGGACTTGCCTATCATGGGCCAGTAGGTGACTTGGACCTGCCTATAATAGGCCAATAGGTGACTTGGACCTGCCTAGCATGGGCCAGTAAGTGACTGGGACTTGCCTATCATGGGCCAGTAAGTGACTGGGACTTGCCTATCATGGGCCAGTAGGTGACTAGGACCTGCCTATCATGGGCCAATAGGTGACTTGGACCTGCCTAGCATGGTCCAGTAAGTGACTGGGACTTGCCTATCATGGGCCAGTAAGTGACTGGGACTTGCCTATCATGGGCCAGTAGGTGACTTGGACCTGCCTATCATGGGCCAATAGGTGACTTGGACCTGCCTAGCATGGGCCAGTAAGTGACTGGGACTTGCCTATCATGGGCCAGTAAGTGACTGGGACTTGCCTATCATGGGCAGTAGTGACTGGGACTTGCCTATCATGGGCCAGTAAGTGACTGGGACTTGCCTATCATGGGCCAGTAAGTGACTGGGACTTGCCTATCATGGGCCAGTAAGTGACTGGGACTTGCCTATCATGGGCCAGTAAGTGACTGGGACTTGCCTATCATGGGCCAGTAAGGGGACTGGGACTTGCCTATCATGGGCCATTAAGTGACTGGGACTTGCCTATCATGGGCCAGTAAGTGACTGGGACTTGCCTATCATGGACCAGTAAGTGACTGGGACTTGCCTATCATGGGCCAGTAAGTGACTGGGACGTTGCCTATCATGGGCCAGTAAGTGACTGGGACTTGCCTATCATGGGCCAGTAAGTGACTGGGACTTGCCTATCATGGGCCAGTAAGTGACTGGGACTTGCCTTCATGGGCCAGTAAGTGACTGGGACTTGCCTATCATGGGCCAGTAAGTGACTGGGACTTGCCTATCATGGGCCAGTAAGTGACTGGGACCTGCCTATCATGGGCCAGTAAGTGACTTGGACTTGCCTATGATGAGCCAATAGGTGACTTGGACCTGCCTATCATGGGCCAATAGGTGACTTGGACCTGCCTAGCAAGGGCCAGTAGGCCTGCTGCAGTGCTCCTTCTTTCTTATGTTTTTTATGGTTCTTTTTAACCTACCTCTAGTGGGTTTCAGAAGTTTGAGTGGTGTTTCAGCCCAGCCTTGGGTCAGGCTTGTCTGGTGGTTGCCTGGTCAAGCCACGACCAACACCGTGGCACCAGCAGTATGCTCGAGGTAATGGAACACTAAGGATTGAACATTAAAATGGTATAAAATATCGACAGGTTGTTAGGTAAGACACATATGCAACAGTTAGGTATCTTTATTTCGAAACGTTTCGCCTACACAGTAGGCTTCTTCAGTCGAGTACATATTGTTTCATACTATGGAACAAGGCTCTTCTCCAGACTGAGGGACTGACCACCTCAAAACTTTAAGGGTGATGGACTGATTACATCGTCTTCAAGTATCTTCTGCTTCTATCAACTTTTCTGTACTCGACTGAAGAAGCCTACTGTGTAGGCGAAACGTTTCGAAATAAAGATACCTAACTGTTGCATATGTGTGTTACCTAACAACACTAAGGATAAACAAGATAAGACGTAAGCTAGAAAGACGCTCCTTCTACAGGTGAAGACGAAGAATCACAGAACTTCTGAAGGTGTTCGAGTGTCTGAAGTGTGGAAAGAAACACTGGCTAGAGAAATAGAAGAATATAGTGAACTTGAATGAATCATAGAATCTAGGAGAGGCGTCGGCAACTAAAAAAAATTATATTGAAATAAATGCAAAATACTTCTTCACATATGCAATATCCAAAACGAAAACCGCATCCGGTATTGGACTATTGTTCCAACAAGATGGAACTTACACAATCTGAATAAATTCTTAATTCTTTAATCTAGGAGTCGACACATAGCAGGTCAGTGTGTTGCTGTTTCTGACGCCAGGTCAGTGTGTTGCTGTTTCTGACGCCATGATCTTCCATACACTATCCTGCCTTGTTCCTGGATATTAATAAGGTTGAAGGTGTGTTCCAGTATGCTGGGTTCCACTCATGGAAGAAGCGCTAAACCCGTGAAGGATCATATCGCACCCGGGTGGATACTAGATAGTTAGATTCGATCCAAGGAGAGGGAGGTCAGGAGCTATTTTCTGGCGCCAGGACCACATCGCTGGCGCCAGGAACCCATCACTCTCGTCAGAAACCCTCCCTTATTAATACTGTTCATCTGAACACTGCCTCCTCCAACTTCCACTGTTCATCTGAACACTGCCTCTTCCACTGTTCATCTGAACATTGCCTCCTCCTATTCCTGTTACAGCATTTTATATTCCATTTTAGAGACTTAATTTTGAAGTCGTCAGGTTTTAGAGATTTTTAAGACGGTATTTAATTTTTAATAATTAATCTTTGAGTTGGACTCTGCCATAACACTGGAGTGAGACATGAAAAAATGTAAAATAAACCCAATGAAAAATAGGGGCGTCGTGGACACAATAAGAGAACACTGTATCAACATCCGTGGCCCTGGACTATTCAACGTGTAACTGCTGGTACAAGTGTAGACGTCTTCAAGAGGAAATTGGACAAGTATCTTCACCAGGTGCCAGATTAACCAGGCTGTGATGGATATGTTAGGCAGCGAACTGCCAGCAGGAATAGCCTGGGTGACCAGACATGCCTGGCCTATGGCCAGGCTGCAGGAGAAGAAAAACTCTGGGAACCAGTTACAGGTGTAAGACAGGTGTATTCTGGGAAGTTGCATTTAGAGGCTTCTAAATAAGCACAAAAACACAAGCTCCTGGAGAGCGAAACGTTGCCACAACAAAATGTCGCATTAGTTATACTTGTGTTCTGTTAGCTAACAAAATCTCTGGTCTCTCGGTCCCACCTAGACTGTATCCAGGTGTCCATATTTAACTGTCAGAGTGGTCTCTTACTGGTGTCTTACTGGTGTCTTACTGGTGTCTTACTGGTGTCTTACTGGTGTCTTACTGGTCTCTTACTGGTCTCTTACTGGTCTCTTACTGGTCTCTTACTGGTGTCTCTGTGAAAGCAACAAACACTGCATCTGTGTCTCTGGGGCGTCCACCAGTAAGTTGTGTCGTGCTGCTGCTGCTGCTGCAAGGTCGAGCACACTTGCCAAAATAACTGAATTTTCTTGCACAATATGTGAACAAGGACGGGACGTTGTAATAAGAACAAGGACGGGACGTTGTAATAAGAACAAGGACGGGGCGTTGTAATAAGAACAAGGACGGGACGTTGTAATAAGAACAAGGACGGGGCGTTATAATTAAATCTGTACAATACGTAAACAAGGACGGGACGTTGTAATTAAATCTGTACAATACGTAAACAAGGACGGGACGTTGTATTAAAAGTCTGTACAACATGCAAACAAGGACGGGACGTTTTAATAAGGACGGGACGTTGTAGTTAAGCCTGTACAATACGTAAACAAGGACAGGACGTTGTAATAAAAGTTTGTACAATACGTAAACAAGGACGGGGTTATATCTTGGTAGCTCTTCATCCCTGGTGATGATGCTGGTGGTTCTCTGAGTTCTCTCCGCTTGAGGGTCCGTGGTTCGATCCCCGGTACTCGCAGGAAGTGTTTCCTTAACACACCTGCTGTCCATGTTCACCCAGCAACAAGTAGATACCTGAATGTTAATGGACTGGTGTGGGTCGCATCCTGGGACAAAATTGACCTAATATGCGGGAAATACTCAGCATAACAAGCGGCTTTCTATATAGTAGTATGTCATTGATGTCAGCAATGGTCTGTATAAGTTATATCAGGTATTTGTAGAAATAAAGATTATTATTATTATTATTATTATTATTATTAATATTATCGTCATCATCATCCTAGAAGTGTTAACGAAGTTAATAAGTAATACGAACACTCGGTTACAACGGGCAGGTCAACGATAGGAAACATAACGAGAATAATAACACCTGGAAGATAAACATGTGTAACACCTGCACAACATCACTATAACATATGCAACGCAACGTGACACACACGTGACACAAAGCTGTAACACAAACATTATACAAACACAACAACCTGCATAACCCACAACTCATATATATATATATATATATATATATATATATATATATATATATATATATATATATATATATATATATATATATATATATATATATATACATAACGGGATAATCTTTAAATAAGGTCAGATATGCAGGTTTCCAAACGTCCTTGTGTGTCCTTGTGTATGTGTGAGAAGGGGGGAGGGGTGGGGAGGGGGGAAAGGGGGAGGGGGTGAAGGAAGACGGGGAGATGGGGAAGGGGAAGAAGGGGGGAGGGGGGAGGTGTCGTGAGGAACAGGTCGGGTGTGGTCTTCACCACAATAATAACAACAACGTCAAGGTTCTCGCTCAATAAATATTAAATAAATATAAATGAACATTTTGAACCAATATAGGATATAATTGAACAATAATGTACTGAAAGTTCAAAGTTCCGATAAAATTATGGATTTAGCGAAGCTTGACTGGCTGAGTGAGCTCAGTGAAGCAACAGCTGGATCCCTGGAGCTGTACTCCCTGCAACATAGGCGAGAAAGGCATCTCAAAAATTTAGAAGATGGATTCGTTGCAACCCTGCACTCCGAAATCGCTGCCTGTTGACACAAGAAGGTCAGAAGACAATGTTGCTTCACAAACGTAGTTTATGAAGCAACATTCAGTCCATTATTTACTTCTCTTCCAATATTATTCCTAATGCTAGACACAAATACACCAAAGTTATATTGTACATTTTCCTTCAGAGTACTTTCTTTGACTAACTTATCAACTTAATCATGATGGAATAATCCACTGTGTGATGGAATCCATAATAATTGTTAATAAATTCCTTTCTGGAGACGAACTTAAACACCGAAATTGTTTGAAATGAAAACAAGAGGCTTGGTCAGACAGTGCAAGATACCTTGGGTAAAAGGCAGAGGAGTTATGTCTAAGGAAGATCACCAACAGAACACTGTCTGTCATCCAGTGGGAACTCTGGAAATTCTTCAGATCAGTTCCTGTTCAGCAAGGCTACCTTTGGAAATAAATGGTATAAAATACCGACACAATGGCAATATAAACACAAATGCAGTATAATGTGATCCTTATCCAAACTTATCCCATCTCCTTTCCAAGCTACCCAAGTTTTTAGACTCTATAACCCCACTCGGTACATCATCAGATGCAGCATTCTTCACCTGACCTCAGCCGGACTATAAATACTCGCGTTCCTTCCACCCCAGGTAGTTCTGTTTGTGACTTGAAAAAGCCCACTGTGTGGGCGAAACGTAGTCAATAAAGGATCACATTATACTGCATTTGTGTTTATATTGCCAAGGCTACCTTTACCCTTGATGAGTTCCAACAGTTTTTCTACTTCCAGACTCGTCAACCATGTTATTGCTGTTGATGATCTGCTGGCCCACATATCCATCACAGACTGGTTGATCTGGCACGTTTTGAAGATACTTGTCCAGTTTCCTCTTGAAGACTTCTACACTTTTCCCATCAATGTTTCTGATATCTTCTAGTAAAATGTTGAATAATTTGCAACCACGAATGTTGATACAGTGTTCCCTTATTGTGCCCACCGCACCCCTGCATTTCACTGGGTTTATTTTGCACTTCCTTCCATATATCTCACTCCAGTATGTTGTTAAGGCAGTGTGTAGATTTGTGACCAGACCCTCAAGTACTTTCCAGGTATATATCATCATGTATCTCTCTCTCTTCCGGTTCAGTGAGTACATGTCTAGTACTTTAAAGGGTCCCCAGTCCTCTATGCTGGCCGTAAACGATCTCTGTATCCGTTCCAGCTCTGATATTTCTCCTGCACTGAACGGAACCGTCAACACTAAGCAATATTCCAACTGAGAAAGCACAAACATTTTGAAAGGTGTCACCACTGACACTATTTTCCTTGTTTTAAAAGTTCACATTATCCACCGCATAATCCTTTTGGCTGTCGTGACACTGGTCTTGTGTTCTTTGAAACAAGAAAGGTCAATTAACATAATTACTCCCAGGTCTTTCACGTGTTCGTTTCGTTCCATTTGATCTTTTTAAGTTTTGTATTCAGTGTCCTTTCTGAGCTCTTCATTCTTTCCATACCTAAGTAGCTGGAACTTATCACAATTGAACGTCATGTTGTTCTCCACTGACCACCGGAAAATACTGCTCATATCTTCCTGTAATTTTTCAATGTCTTCTACCGTAGTGACTTTCATGCTTATTTTAGTGTAATTTACAAATGATGATACAAAACTGTGACAGGTGTTTTTATGTCTGCTATGAGGACAAGAAACAGCAGAGGTGCCAGGACAGTGCCTTGGGGAACAGAGCTTTTTACCTCGCTGATGTTGGATTTTGCTGTGTTTACTACTACTCGTTGTGTTCTGTGTTAGAAACCTGAAAATCAATCTGCTGATCTTCCTCTCGTTTTGTGTGCAGTGACCCATGATCGCATTTGTCAAAAACTTTTGCAAAGTCTGTGTATATCACATCTGCGTTTTGGTTTTCTTCCGAAGGCTCTGTAATTCTGCCATAGTGGTTTAGCATTTGTGACCAGCATGATCTTCTTGTTGTAAAACTGTACTGGTCTGGCTTATGAAGATTATATTGTTCTTTGAAGTTTGTAATTTGACATTTCACCACTCTCTCAAAGATTTTTATGTAGGATTTTTAGACTACTGATGGTGCTCTGCTACCTCCCTTATCCAAAACACCTATGTCTGCACTCTTTAAGTCTCTTCACCTAGATTTAGGCTCTTTCTCTAAAGAATACCGAGGGGTCGTGCTAGTGGTACTTTCCTCTTCTTTATAAGCCAATTCATGGACTGCCACATTTATTAAAATTTGTAAGAAATCACTACTCGAGTCTCCGGTGTCATATGGGAGCCAGGTGACTGTCTTCCCACAGTTATTAAACTGCTAATGTTGTCAAACTTCATAAAGGAGGCAGTAAAGCAACTGCGAAAAAAAGTATAGAGAAACAGCAGGCAGGCAGGAAGCCTGGTGATGGCAGGCAGGCAGCCTGGTGATGGCAGGCAGGAAGCCTGGTGATGGCAGGCAGGAAGCCTGGTGATGGCAGGCAGGCAGCCTGGTGATGGCAGGCAGGAAGCCTGGTGATGGCAGGCAGGAAGCCTGGTGATGGCAGGCAGGCAGCCTGGTGATGGCAGGCAGGCAGCCTGGTGGTGGCAGGCAGGCAGCCTGGTGATGGCAGGCAGGAAGCCTGGTGATGGCAGGCAGGCAGCCTGGTGATGGCAGGCAGGAAGCCTGGTGATGGCAGGCAGGCAGCCTGGTGATTGCAGGCAGGCAGCCTGGTGATGGCAGGCAGGCAGCCTGGTGATGGCAGGCGGAAAGCCTGGTGATGGCAGGCAGGCAGCCTGGTGATGGCAGGCAGGCAGCCTGGTGGTGGCAGGCAGGCAGGCAGGCAGCCTGGTGATGCCAGGCAGGCAGGCAGCCTGGTGATGGCAGGCAGGAAGCCTGGTGGTGGCAGGCAGCTTGGTGATGGCAGGCAGGAAGCCTGGTGATGGCAGGCAGGCTGCCTGGTGATGGCAGGCAGGCAGCCTGGTGATGGCAGGCAGGCTGCCTGGTGATGGCAGGCAGGCAGCCTGGTGATGGCAGGTAGGCAGCCTGGTGATGGTAGGCAGGCAGCCTGGTGGTGGCAGGCAGGCAGCCTGGTGGTGGCAGGCAGGCAGCCTGGTGATGGCAGGCAGGCAGCCTGGTGATGGCAGGCAGGAAGCCTGGTGATGGCAGGCAGGCAGCCTGGTAATGGCAGGCAGGAAGCCTGGTGATGGCAGGCAGGCAGCCTGGTGATGGCAGGCAGGCAGCCTGGTGATGGCAGGCAGGCAGCCTGGTGATGGCAGGCAGGAAGCCTGGTGATGGCAGGCAGGCAGCCTGGTGATGGCAGGCAGGAAGCCTGGTGATGGCAGGCAGGAAGCCTGGTGATGGCAGGCAGGAAACCTGGTGATGGCAGGCAGGCAGCCTGGTGATGGCAGGCAGGAAGCCTGGTGGTGGCAGGCAGCTTGGTGATGGCAGGCAGGAAGCCTGGTGATGGCAGGCAGGCTGCCTGGTGATGGCAGGCAGGCAGCCTGGTGATGGCAGGCAGGCTGCCTGGTGATGGCAGGCAGGCAGCCTGGTGATGGCAGGTAGGCAGCCTGGTGATGGTATCCAGGCAGCCTGGTGGTGGCAGGCAGGCAGCCTGGTGGTGGCAGGCAGGCAGCCTGGTGATGGCAGGCAGGCAGCCTGGTGATGGCAGGCAGGCAGCCTGGTGATGGCAGGCAGGAAGCCTGGTGATGGCAGGCAGGCAGCCTGGTAATGGCAGGCAGGAAGCCTGGTGATGGCAGGCAGGCAGCCTGGTGATGGCAGGCAGGCAGCCTGGTGATGGCAGGCAGGCAGCCTGGTGATGGCAGGCAGGAAGCCTGGTGATGGCAGGCAGGCAGCCTGGTGATGGCAGGCAGGAAGCCTGGTGATGGCAGGCAGGCAGCCTGGTGATTGCAGGCAGGCAGCCTGGTGATGGCAGGCAGGAAGCCTGGTGATGGCAGGCAGGAAGCCTGGTGATGGCAGGCAGGCAGCCTGGTGATGGCAGGCAGGCAGCCTGGTGATGGCAGGCAGGCAGCCTGGTGATGGCAGGCAGGCAGCCTGGTGATGGCAGGCAGGCAGCCTGGTAATGGCAGGCAGGCAGCCTGGTGATGGCAGGCAGGAAGCCTGGTGATGGCAGGCAGGCAGCCTGGTGATGGCAGGCAGGCAGCCTGGTGATGGCAGGCAGGAAGCCTGGTTATGGCAGGCAGGCAGCCTGGTGATGGCAGGCAGGCAGCCTGGTGATGGCAGGCAGGAAGCCTGGTGATGGCAGGCAGGCAGCCTGGTGGTGGCAGGCAGGCAGCCTGGTGGTGGCAGGCACGCAGCCTGGTGATGGCAGGCAGGAAGCCTGGTGATGGCAGGCAGGCAGCCTGGTGATGGCAGGCAGGAAGCCTGGTGATGGCAGGCAGGCAGCCTGGTGATTGCAGGCAGGCAGCCTGGTGATGGCAGGCGGGAAGCCTGGTGATGGCAGGCAGGCAGCCTGGTGATGGCAGGCAGGAAGCCTGATGGCAGGCAGGCTGCCTGGTGATGGCAGGCAGGCAGCCTGGTGATGGCAGGCAGGCAGCCTGGTGATGGCAGGCAGGCAGCCTGGTGATGGCAGGCAGGCAGCCTGGTGATGGCAGGCAGGCTGCCCGGTGATGGCAGGCAGGCTGCCTGGTGATGGCAGGCAGGCTGCCTGGTGATGGCAGGCAGGCAGCCTGGTGATGGCAGGCAGGCTGCCTGGTGATGGCAGGCAGGCTGCCTGGTGATGGCAGGCAGGCTGCCTGGTGATGGCAGGCAGGCAGCCTGGTGATGGCAGGCAGGCTGCCTGGTGATGGCAGGCAGGCAGCCTGGTGATGGCAGGCAGGCAGTCTGGTGATGGCAGGCAGGCTGCCTGGTGATGGCAGGCAGGCTGCCTGGTGATGGTAGGCAGGCAGCCTGGTGATGGCAGGCAGGCAGCCTGGTGATGGCAGGCAGGCAGCCTGGTGATGGCAGGCAGGCAGCCTGGTGATGGCAGGCAGGCAGCCTGGTGATGGCAGGCAGGCAGCCTGGTGATGGCAGGCAGGCAGCCTGGTGATGGCAGGCAGGCAGCCTGGTGATGGCAGGCAGGCAGCCTGGTGATGGCAGGCAGGCAGCCTGGTGATGGCAGGCAGCCCGGTGATGGCAGGCAGGCTGCCTGGTGATGGCAGGCAGGCTGCCTGGTGATGGCAGGCAGGCAGCCTGGTGATGGCAGGCAGGCTGCCTGGTGATGGCAGGCAGGCTGCCTGGTGATGGCAGGCAGGCTGCCTGGTGATGGCAGGCAGGCAGCCTGGTGATGGCAGGCAGGCTGCCTGGTGATGGCAGGCAGGCTGCCTGGTGATGGCAGGCAGGCTGCCTGGTGATGGCAGGCAGGCTGCCTGGTGATGGCAGGCAGGCAGCCTGGTGATGGCAGGCAGGCAGCCTGGTGATGGCAGGCAGGCTGCCTGGTGATGGCAGGCAGGCAGCCTGGTGATGGCAGGCAGGCTGCCTGGTGATGGCAGGCAGGCAGCCTGGTGATGGCAGGCAGGCTGCCTGGTGATGGCAGGCAGGCTGCCTGGTGCCACTGGTGAAAATGTCGAGCAGACTTGCCGGGAATTAAAACATTTGATTTATACATTACAAATGCTACATACACATATTTTGAAACCGAACTGGGTGAGGAGGGGCGCCTGCCACCTGGCAGACGCCGCTGTGGGCAGGTGTGGTAGAGGCGGGATTGGTGTGGCCCGCCCAGCAGGTAGGTCCATACGTACCGGACGGTCCAACTTCTCCTAAGTGCTGGGAGCTCCGACAGTACACTGATTTAGCATAGCTTGCCTAATAAGGCTGAAAGGTGGGACTGTCAGCCAATGGATTCATTAACCTCTAAGAGTGCCGTGGAATGGTGTGACTTGTGGGGTGCCAGAAGTGGTATTAACGAGCGTGGGGGAGGTATGTGGCTTAGATCAATAAGAATAATGTAAATACTGAGAGAGACCATACTGTCTTGCTGTGTGGCTGGGTTGCCACACACCGCCACGCGCACCAACACTACCACACACCACCCTACGCTATCCACCACAATTATTTCGATGTCTTTCATCCAGCGCCAGGGCTGTGGCGGTGTTTCACGGGGGCAAATAAATCCGGACACAGTCACTAAGTGTACCCATTAAACAAGGACATTGCAAACACTGTCATCTAGGTGGGGAAAAAAAAGCGTAACATTTGACAAGGTGGCAGCGTGTACGCTGCTAGCGGCGCTAGGACACACCGACCAAACCAGATGGCACGCCTCCACCTGCCCACACACACATCCAACCCTCCGACCCAACACAATAACCCTCGAACAACCTCCTCCACGCACCTACAAACCACCAGTGGCCCACCAAACCACCACCCAAATACCTTCCCTCCACACCCCTGCCTTTCACCAGCATCACCCCCACACGAGATGAAAATTTGCTAAGGCTGCGAGGTTGGGGAGGCGGGTTGCGACCCATCTCAGCGGGGTACTAGAGGTGGGCAGCGTCAGAACCGGTTACACCTCAGCCCAGAAAATACCGGCCTTCTCCACGATCTACACATATAACACTCATACATACACATACATAAGCGCCATGGTTGATACTGGCAACAGTAGGGGGGCGAGTGGAGCAACATACACAACCTTGGCCAGCAGTTACCTCCAGATACCCAGTGAGAGACAGACTATGTTTCTATCAAGTACTATAAGTAACGTTCATGAACTCTGTAGAGTTCCACTACCTCCCTTCACTGCTCACAAGAATGTCCTCTTAACATGTACTCTTACCATTGGAATGTGCTCTTAACATGTACTCTAATTACTGGAATGTGCTCCTATCATGTACACTTGTAACAATGTGCTCTTATGATGCACACTTTCCACCACAAGTACTCTAACATTTACACTTTCCACAAGTACTCTGACATGCACACTGCTGGTAACAAGAGCCTAGTTCAACAGGAAGCAACTAAGAAAGTCTGGCCTCTGACAGGGCCTGTTTCGAGAAGTACTCTCGAAACAGGCCACAGGCCCTGGGCCAGGCAAACATATCTTGTTCAGTTATCCTTTACCTCTGATGAGTTTCCAGGGTCTTTGTACTCCCGAAGCCCGGCCATGGGCCAGGCTCGTCTGGCACTATGCTGATCAGTTAGTTAATGAAGGTTTAAAGACTGTTAACTGCAAGAGGATCATTAAGGTTGCATGTTGCATGTTCACCACCAGTCAAGAATATTTTAAAACCTGAAATAAAGTTTAAACCAGAAACGTACGCACAGATAGTCACCTCTGAATGTAAACTGTGTCGACGTTGAGTAAAATTTCTATACAGGTACACAAATCAGGTGTGAAAAAGGAAAATATAGGTGCAATAGGGACAAAAAATTAACAATACCGTGACTGGAATAACTCGCACATAGGACAGAGGAACTTAAGACTTTTAAATGATCCAAGACTGACCGAAACGTCGTGGTCAGCTCCTCTCTCTCCTATGTGCGGGTTGTGTACAGGTACCAACACCAGACTGTACTAACATCAAACTCTACACAGATGTTATAACATTCTAAGAGACAGAAGGTGAAGACTGGCAAGGGACACTAACAAAGATGGTGCCATCACCTGGGAGACATACTCACCACAACACAAAGTTCCTATACACTCGTAATGCGCAACAACCTTGGCTTTAGAACACGTTTCTTTCTGGATTGCTTTAACGTTTCGCTCAGGTTTAAGCCGTTAGGAAATCTACAGAAAGTAGAAAAATAAAAACCACGCATGTGGACCCAATCATGAAGAACGTGGTTCCTGACCGACCAGACTGACGTGTCTACGTCGGCCTGCCCCTCAAGAAAGGTTCCTTGATGTTGGTGAGGGGCTCTTGATTTAGGGAATTGGATCTGTGCTCCAGTTCCCCGAATTAAGCCTGAATGCCTTCCACATCCCCCCCCCAGGCGCTGTATAATCCTCCGGGTTTAGCGCTTCCCCCTTGATTATAATAATAATAATAATACGTCGGCCTGCGTGATGCCAGCACCTACAGCCTGGCTGATGGAGCTATCGAGCAAGAGGAAGCACAGTCTGGGACCAGATCGCAGGGGGCAGATGGGTCAGGGACCCCCCAGAATTAACAACAGACAAGTAAATGTTTTGTACATATCCAACCTGGCTGTGATGGATGTGGGGCAGCGGGCCTGCAGCAGAAACAGCCTGGTTGACCAGGCTAGCACCAGGAGTAGAAACACTCTGGAAACTTATCAAGGTTATAGCGTCAACAGGCCAGGCGGTGGGTAAGACTTTCGAGGCAGGACCAGGAGCTATAACTAGATCCCTTGGTCGTGCTGTGAAGTTACGACCCTCGAAACCGGTTACAGGTACAAAACCATATTAAGAGCTACCAAGCGAGGTGTAGACAACACGGAAGTTAAAGTAAACTGTGTGTGGAGGTCTTCCATACCGTGTCTAACTAATATTACACCTATGTTTAGTTAGGTTAGGTTAGTTTAGTTTAGTTTAGTTTAGTTTAGGTTAGGTTAGGTTAGGTTAGGTTAGGTTAGGTTAGGTTAGGTTAGGTTAGGTTAGGTTAGGTTAGGTTAGGTTTGATTAGGTTAGGTTAGGTTAGGTTAGGTTAGGTTAGGTTAGGTTAGGTTTGATTAGGTTAGGTTAGTTTAAGTTAGGTTAGGTTAGTTTAAGTTAGGTTAGGTTAGAAATTCCTGTCAATAAAAATAAACCACTTACAACATACCACAACTTTAATTAGTGAAATATAAGACACTGGCTACCAAAGGTTATCAGACACAAACACAGACCCGTGACCCAGGGCCTATGAGGTGAGGGGGGAGGGGGGTGTTCAGCCGGTACACTGGTCCGGGGCCCGGCTGTGAACCCCTGAAGGGGCCCGGCTGGGAACCCCTGAAGGGGCCCGGCTGTGAACCCCTGAAGGGGCCCGGCTGTGAACCCCTGAAGGGGCCCGGCTGGGAACCCCTGAAGGGGCCCGGCTGTGAACCCCTGAAGGGGCCCGGCTGGGAACCCCTGAAGGGGCCCCATAGCCATAGACCTTTCATTTGAATTCTTTTCATTTTATATTTTTAGGGTAATCTCAACTATTATTTAGTTTATTTAGAAAAATAATCATGTAAAATTTACTGAGACTGAGAGCCTCAGCCTGTCCCAGGAGCCTCAGCCTGTCCTAGGAGCCTCAGCCTGTCCTAGGAGCCTCAGCCTGTCCTAGGAGCCTCAGCCTGTCCCAGGAGCCTCAGCCTGTCCTAGGAGCCTCAGCCTGTCCCAGGAGCCTCAGCCTGTCCCAGGAGCCTCAGCCTGTCCTAGGAGCCTCAGCCTGTCCTAGGAGCCTCAGCCTGTCCCAGGAGCCTCAGCCTGTCCTAGGAGCCTCAGCCTGTCCTAGGAGCCTCAGCCTGTCCTAGGAGCCTCAGCCTGTCCCAGGAGCCTCAGCCTGTCCCAGGAGCCTCAGCCTGTCCTAGGAGCCTCAGCCTGTCCTAGGAGCCTCAGCCTGTCCTAGGAGCCTCAGCCTGTCCCAGGAGCCTCAGCCTGTCCCAGGAGCCTCAGCCTGTCCCAGGAGCCTCAGCCTGTACCAGGAGCCTCAGCCTGTACCAGGAGCCTCAGCCTGTCCCAGGAGCCTCAGCCTGTCCTAGGAGCCTCAGCCTGTTCCAGGAGCCTCAGCCTGTCCCAGGAGCCTCAGCCTGTCCTAGGAGCCTCAGCCTGTTCCAGGAGCCTCAGCCTGTCCCAGGAACCTGAGACTGTCCCAGGAGCCTCAGCCTGTCCCAGGAGCCTCAGCCTGTCCTAGGAGCCTCAGCCTGTTCCAGGAGCCTCAGCCTGTCCCAGGAACCTGAGATTGTCCCAGGAGCCTCAGCCTGTCCCAGGAGCCTCAGCCTGTACCAGGAGCCTCAGCCTGTCCCAGGAGCCTCAGCCTGTACCAGGAGCCTCAGCCTGTCCCAGGAGCCTCAGCCTGTCCCAGGAGCCTCAGACTGTCCCAGGAGTCTCAGCCTGTCCCAGGGACCTCAGCCTGTCCTAGGAGCCTCAGCCTGTTCCAGGAGCCTCAGCCTGTCCCAGGAACCTGAGACTGTCCCAGGAGCCTCAGCCTGTCCCAGGAGCCTCAGCCTGTCCCAGGAGCCTCAGAGTGTCCCAGGAGCCTCAGCCTGTCCCAGGAGCCTCAGCCTGTCCCAGGAGCCTCAGCCTGTCCTAGGAGCCTCAGCCTGTCCCAGGAGCCTCAGACTGTCCCAGGAGCCTCAGCCTGTCCCAGGAGCCTCAGACTGTCCCAGGAGCCTCAGCCTGTCCCAGGAGCCTCAGACTGTCCCAGGAGCCTCAGCCTGTCCCAGGGGCCTCAGCCTGTCTCAGAAGCCTCAGCCTGTCCCAGGAGCCTCAGTCTGTCCCAGGAGCCTCAGCCTGTCCCAGGGGCCTCAGACTGTCCCAGGAGCCTCAGCCTGTCCCAGGGGCCTCAGCCTGTCCCAGGGGCCTCAGCCTGTCCCAAGAGCCTCAGCCTGTCCCAGGAGCCTCAGCCTGTCCCAGGGACCTCAGCCTGTCCAAGGGGCCTCAGCCTGTCCCAGGGGCCTCAGCCTGTTCCAGGGGCCTCAGCCTGTCCCAGGGGCCTCAGCCTGGCCCCAAGGGCCTCAGCCTGTCCCAGGGGCCTCAGCCTGTCCCAGGGGTCTCAGCCTGTCCCAGGGGCCTCAGCCTTGCCCCAAGGGCCTCAGCCTGTCCCAGGGACCTCAGCCTGTCCCAGGGACCTCAGCCTGTCCCAGGGACCTCAGCCTGTCCCAGGGGCCTCAGCCTGTCCCAGGGACATCAGCCTGTCCCAGGGGCCTCAGCCTGGCCCCAGGGGCCTCAGCCTGTCCCAGAGGCCTCAGCCTGTCCCAGGGACCTCAGCCTGTCCCAGGGGCCTCAGCCTGTCCCAGGGGCCTCAGCCTGTCCCAGGGACCTCAGCCTTTCTCAGGGGCCTCAGCCTGGCCCCAGGGGCCTCAGTCTGTCCCAGGGACCTCAGCCTGCCCCAGGGGCCTCAGCCTGCCCCAGGGGCCTCAGCCTGCCCCAGGGGCCTCAGCCTGCCCCAGGGGCCTCAGCCTGACCCCAGGGGCCTCAGCCTGACCCCAGGGGCCTCAGCCTGGCCCCAGGGGCCTCAGCCTGTCCCAGGGGCCTCAGCCTGTCCCAGGGGCCTCAGCCTGCCCCAGGGGCCTCAGCCTGTCCCAGGGGCCTCAGCCTGCCCCAGGGGCCTCAGCCTGTCCCAGGGGCCTCAGCCTGTCCCAGGGGCCTCAGCCTGTCCCAGGGGCCTCAGCCTGTCCCAGGGGCCTCAGCCTGTCCCAGGGACCTCAGCCTGTCCCAGGGGCCTCAGCCTGTCCCAGGGATCTCAGCCTGTCCCAGGGACCTCAGCCTGTCCCAGGGGCCTCAGCCTGTCCCAGGGACCTCAGCCTGTCCAAGGGACCTCAGCCTGTCCCAGGGACCTCAGCCTGTCCCAGGGGCCTCAGCCTGTCCCAGGGGCCTCAGCCTGTCCCATGGACCTCAGCCTGTCCCAGGGGCCTCAGCCTGTCCCAGGGACCTCAGTCTGGTCTCAGCCTGGCCCCAGGGGCCTCAGCCTGTCCCAGGGACCTCAGCCTGCCCCCAGGGTCCTCAGCCTGTCCCAGGGGCCTCAGCCTGTCCCAGGGGCCTCAGCCTGCCCCCAGGGACCTCAGCCTGTCCCAGGGGCCTCAGCCTGTCCCAGGGGCCTCAGCCTGTCCCAGGGGCCTCAGCCTACCCCCAGGGGCCTCAGCCTCCCCCCAGGGGCCTCAGCCTGCCACCAGGGACTTCTGCCTGCCTCCAGGGACCTCAGCCTGCCCCCAGGGGCCTCAGCCTGCCTCCAGGGACCTCAGCCTGCCCCAGGGGCCTCAGCCTGGCCCCAGAGACCTCAGCCTGCCCCCAGGGGCCTCAGCCTGCCTCCAGGGGCTCAGCCTGCCCCCAGGGACCTCAGCCTGCCTCCAGGGGCCTCAGCCTGCCCCCAGGGACCTCAGCCTGCCTCCAGGGGCCTCAGCCTGCCCCCAGGGACCTCAGCCTGCCCCCAGGGACCTCAGCCTGCCCCCAGGGGCCTCAGCCTGCCTCCAGGGGCTCAGCCTGCCCCCAGGGACCTCAGCCTGCCCCCAGGGGCCTCAGCCTGCCCCCAGGGGCCTCAGCCTGCCCCCAGGGACCTCAAGGCAGTCTTGTTCCAGCTTGAAACATTTTCTTGGAGGCCCTGCCGTGACCTACCAATCTTGACTGATGGACTGATTACATCGATTCCAGGCTGAGGGACTGATTACCTCAAACTCCTGATCTTCAACCATTCTTCTCTGTACTGGACTGAGGAAGCCACTGTGTGATTAAACATTTCCACAATAAAGATACCCAAATGTTTCACATGTGCCTAATTTATTAACTCGTCGGTTCTCTGAACCATTTATCTATATATTCACTAAGATTCATTAAACAGTCACCCATCTGACTGTCTTTGTAACAGTGAAACAATGTCAGTTATCAGAAGTAACTGAATTAAGAGGACACATAGTAGAGTGGAACAGTGGAAGTGAATAGCTCAAGATAGTTTATACCTTGGTTGTTGACTATGTCCTCATCTGCTACACCTCCCCTTTCCACCTGACGTTAGTATATAAGTGGCAGCCTTCTTGTCTCCGCTCCAGAACCTCCACGACTACGATGCTCTTCACACTAACTCCAACACTGAGGGACTGATTACCTCATCTTCTGTATATAGTTCTACTGTCTTCAGATTATGTCCTGGAATCTGTACTGATAAAGCCACTGGATGGCGAAACGTCTAAAATAAAGATACCTAGCCCAGCCACAGGCCAGACTCGTCTGGTGCCTGATGGTCAACCAGGCTGTTGCTGCTGGTAGCCCCAGATGGCCTATATACCCATCTCATCCTGGTTAATTTGGCACTAAATACCAAAAATCGAAGTAATTCCTATTGCTATATTACAAGACGAAATTTGATAAGTCTCAAAACCCCAGACCGTCGCGTTAGCCAATAAGAACATAAGAACATAAGAACGAAGGAACACTGCAGAAGGCCTACTGGCCCATGCGAGGCAGGTCCAAGTCTCCTACCGGCTTAAGCCAATGCACCCAACCTAGACAGGACAGGTCACATTGACTTAAGGGAGGAACACGGCAACCGACCTGTTAGCACAAGCTATCAGGTCTAACTCACACCCACCCACATCTACTCATGTATTTATCCAACCTATTTTTAAAGCTACACAACGTTCTGGCCTCTATAACGGTACTTGGGAGTTTGTTCCACTCATCCACAACTCTATTACCAAACCAGTACTTTCCTATATCCTTCCTGAATCTGAATTTTTCCAACTTAAAACCATTGCTGCGAGTCCTGTCTAGGCTAGATATTTTCAGCACACTATTTACATCCCCTTTATTTATTCCTGTCTTCCACTTATACACCTCAATCATATCCCCCCTAATTCTACGTCTTTCTAGAGAGTGCAGTTTCAGGGCCCTTAGTCTATCCTCATAGGGAAGGTTTCTGATACATGGGATCATCTTTGTCATCCTCCTTTGTACATTTTCCAGAGAATTTATATCCATTCTGTAATACGGTGACCAAAACTGTGCAGCATAATCTAAATGAGGCCTAACCAAGGATGTATAGAGTTGAAGAACAACCTGAGGACTCCTATTATTTATGCTTCTTGATATGAAGCCAAGGATTCTATTAGCTTTATTGCGAACACTTATGCACTGTTGTCTTGGTTTCAGATTACTGCTAACCATAACTCCTAAATCTTTTTCGCAATCCGTAATATTAAGATCTACATTATTTAGTTTATATTTGGCATGGTTATTGTCCTGTCCAACATTTAGAACTTTGCATTTGTCTATATTAAACTGCATCTGCCACTTCTCCGACCACTGCATCAGTCTATTCAAATCTTCCTGGAGTGCTCGAATGTCCTCGTCAGAATGAATTCGACGGCCTATTTTGGTGTCATCGGCAAACTTGCCGATGTCGCTCTTTATGCCCTCATCTATGTCGTTTATGTAGATTGTGAACAGCAGGGGGCCCAACACTGACCCCTGTGGAACACCGCTCGTGACGCTTCCCCACCCTGATTTCTCCCCATTTATGCAAACTCTCTGCTGCCTATTTGTCAACCATGCCTCTATCCAGGAAAAAATTTCTCCTCCTATTCCATGTGCTTTAATTTTCCTCAATAGTCTCTGATGTGGGACCCTGTCAAAAGCCTTACTGAAGTCCATATACACAATATCATATTCATTACCATGATCTACCTCCTCAAATACCTTAGTGAAAAAAGTTAATAAATTCGTAAGGCAGGAACGCCCCTTTGTAAAACCATGCTGAGATTCGTTGATTAATTTATGCTTTTCAAGGTGGCTACGAACTGCCTCGGCAATTATTGATTCCATAAATTTTCCCACTATGGAGGTTAGGCTTATTGGTCTATAGTTCGAAGCTAAGGACCTGTCACCTGTTTTGAAAATAGGTATCACATTTGCCATTTTCCACTTATCTGGCACCATGCCAGTTTGTAGTGATATGTTGAAAAGATTAGCCAAAGGTGTGCTAAGCTCCTCTTTACATTCCTTTAGAACCCTTGCATACAGTTCATCAGGGCCTGGGGATTTGTTAGGTTTTAATTTATCTATTTGCCTAAGGACCATGTCACTTGTGACCCTAATAGTGCACAGTTTATTATCGTCCTGTTCTACATAATTTATCATTACTGGAATATCGCTGGTATCCTCCTGTGTAAAAACTGAGAGGAAGTATGTGTTAAAAATTCTACACATTTCCTTATCACTGTCAGTGAGCTGACCCGAGGAACTTTTGAGTGGGCCTATCTTGTCCCTGATTTTACTTCTGTATACCTGAAAGAATCCTTTTGGGTTAGTCTTCGATTCTCTTGCAACTTTAACCTCATAATCTCTTTTTGCTTTTCTAATTCCCTTTTTTATTTCTCTCTTTAACTGAATATATCGATTTCTTAATTGCCCCTCTCCTCTTTTGATTTGCCTATATATGCCTCTCTTTTGACCAATCAGATATTTTAATCTATTGTTCATCCATTTAGGATCATTTTTGTTTGATCTGATTTCCCTATTTGGAACATAATTTGACTGAGCAGCTAGAACTATGCCATGGAAAGCAACATATCGGCAACCATCACCACCTACCTGACCCTTAGTCAGGTCATTCCAGTTCAGCCCACCTAAGTAATTTTTCAGTCCTATGAAATCAGCCAAGCGAAAGTCAGGGACGGAGACTTGATTGCCATTATTAGGGGAATTCCATGATATGTTAAAACTGAGTGATTGGGCCAGCTAGCTTGAAAATAGAAATATACCTAGTTGGATGAATCTTATTGAAGCTAGCTGGTCCAGTGGCTAACGCGACGGTCTGGAGTTTTGAGACTCTCTGACCGCGGGTTCAAATCCCACCCGTGGTATGGTTTGGAATTCGTCACCACTGAACGTTATGTTATTCTCCACTGCCCACTAGAAGACTGCTTTTTACAATGTCTTCTACAGAGTTCATTTTCATATTTTGGCATCATCCGCAAATGGTGAAACAAGGTGTGGCGTGAGGGGGGGGGGTTATCCATGTGCGCTATGAGGATAAGAAACAGTAGAGGCACCAGGATAGTGCCCTGGGGTACTGAGTTCTTTACTTTGTTAATGCTGGATTTTGCTCTATACTTCTACTGCCCTGACTCGCGGAACTCAATATTCACCATGAACTGGAAGAAACCACTGTCTCTCGTGCCTTGAATGTTCTAAGGTGGAGCCTGAACACAGGAATCATCCCCCACTCCTTAAAAACCACTGGCATGGCTCCACAAAGATGGCAGTAAAACAATTACAAAAATCTATAGCCCAGTAACGCTGTCCTCCCACATGAAAATATCTGAATCTTAAGAAGGAAGATTGCTGACTACATGGAATGTCAACACTATTATAATTAAAACTAGACGCTAAACCCAAAAGGGTCACTGGAATGTCAACAATTGCACACCCCAGGATTTAGAGCAGGTCTCTCCTGTCTCTCACAGTTGCCTCGCCATTACTACATAATCTGTGATGCAGCGCAAAACAAGTAAAATCCAGAGAATAAAACGAAGTGTACACAGATTGCCAAAGTTGAAAAGACACATGTGCAACAGTTAGGTATCTTTATTCCGAAACGTTTCGCCTACACAGTAGACTTCTTCTGTCGAGTACAGAGGAGTTTGCAGCAGCAGTAGGGATGTGAAGGCGATTACATCTCTACTGCTTCTTCAAACTCCTCTGTACTCGACTGAAGACGTCTGCTGGGTAGGCGAAACGTTTAGGAATAAAGATACCTAACTATTACACATGTGTCTTATCAACATGTCGGTACTGTATACCGTTTCCATATTCTGCTGCCAAAGTCTTGGACAGGAATGATCATGGTATAACAGATCATAAACACACACAAAAATACAAGCAAAGGAAATAGGCAGACAAGTAGATGGACGTCTACACAGCAGAACCCAAAGTATTTACAGTGAACAGAGAACACTGCAAATCAACAAGCGGATATAAACCAAGTCTTCCAGTGGGACGCATAAAACAATATGGTTAGTGTGGACAGATTTCAGTTATTCCATTATTGAGGAAATAAAAGCTAGAACTAAGTATGTAACAAATTCTAACCACAGTTGCTAGGAAAATGATAGGATGAGAATGTCTAAACAAGAGATGTCAAGCCCATCATGATCCTCTTTAATCACTTGTTCTCTACAGGCTGGAATATTGCTGTACACTAACAGCCCCATTTAAGGCAGATGAAATTGCATATCTGGAGAATGTACAGGGAATTTTCGCTGCATTTATAATGTCAGTTAAGCAACTTAATTACTGGAAACGTTTGAAGTCCCTTGGCCTGTACTCCCTGGAACGCTGGCGAGAAAGATGCATCATAATTTACACCTGGACTGGTTCCAAACCTACACAAATGACTTATTTGCAACATGTTTCAGCCTAGAGAACAAGTGCCTTATGGTGGGTGGCACTGTGAGTGGCAGAGTTGCACTGTGGGTGACACAGTAGGGCTGTGTAACAATCACATGGGTGCCCACAGCATTTATGTCTCTCTGACTTTACTTTTTACTAGGCCTGTGTGGGAGGGAAAGGGGAAGGGGGAGGGAAAGGGGAAGGGGGAGGGAAAGGGGAAGGGGGAGAGGGGAGGGGGAGGGGAGGGAGCTATGGGTAGACATGGAAGCCCACTTAAGCCTTCACTTATCCTTCTTGTATCGTTAGTCACATATATGGCTGTGGCTAGCCATACTACCACCTGGCTCTCTCTCTCTCTCTCTCTCTCTCTCTCTCTCTCTCTCTCTCTCTCTCTCTCTCTCTCTCTCTCTCTCTAACTCACTCTCGCTGACTCTCCTACAGACTCCCTCCCTCGCTGACATCGCGGCAACATTGTTATGTCAGCTTCGAGGTTTACTGTGTCCTCAATATATACCACCACCATAAAGACTCGGTGCAAAATACCTCCAATAAAAAGGATCGGTGCAATGAGTACCCTATAAAAAAACTCAACAAGTGTTAATGGACCAAGACTCATCAACACCCTCCCCTCATACAGGTCATCCACCGGGAGGTCTGGTCTGGGACCGGGCTGCGGGGGCGTTGACCCGGGGAACACTCTCTAGGGAAACGTTCCAAGGCGTACATTTTGAGGACCTTCAAGCTTTCGCAATAATTTATATGCTTGACTAAACTGATGGTCAGTAAAGATTCTCTGGTTCTCCCACAGCTGCCACAATGGAAAGCTCTGTCCCTTAAGGCACAGTACTCGCCCCACTTCTGTTTCTCGTTCTTATATCCGACATTAATAAGGGCATAAATTATGGCATGAATTATCCTTTACTGATGACATCAGAAGTTCTTATGAGAGTGAAATCCATCGAAGACACGGCCAATCTTCAGGCGGATATAAATCAAGTCTTCCACTGGACCTCAGACAAGACAACAATGTGATGGTTAACAAGGACAAGTTTCAGTTGCTCTGCTATGGAAGGAAATAAAGACTGTAACAGAGTACAGGATAAACTTAAACCATTCAATAGAGGAAAAGTTGCATATACGAGACTTGGGAGTAATGATGTCAAGTTTAACATTCAAGGATCATAACGATGTTGCTACTGCTACTGCAGGAAAATTAATAGACTGGATAACTAGAACTTTCAGAACAAGAGATGCCGAGCCAGTGATGATACTCTTCAAGTCACTTGTTCTCTCCAGGCTAGAATACTGGTGTATACTGACGGCTTCCTTCCAGGCAGGCCAAATTTCAAAGCTGGAAACTGTGCAGAGAATTTTCACTGTTTGTATACACTCAGTCAAGCATCTGAACTACTGGTAATGATTGAAGTCCCTTAAATCGTTTTCCTTGGAACGAGAAAGGTAAATCATAATTTACACCTGGAAAATCCTGGAGGGATTGGTTTCAAACTTGAACACTGACTGAACTTCCCATGAAAGCAATAAACATTGGGACGCGACGAGTACACTGAGAGAACTCAGTGTACTCTGTGCATATAGGTAATTACTAACTTCCCTCTGGCTACCTTATTTAATAACAAAATTGAATACATCAGTAGTGTGCTGCGTTTCTATTATATTTGACAGTGACACAGTACTAACAAAACCTATCTGTGTTCCACTGTCATATTCCATCACGCAGGATGAGGCTCATGCAAGGTGTAATATGTCAGCCTAAACTAGGAGACTTTGAGGGAACGATGAGGATATCGTCAAATAATTCCATTAAAGGTCTTCAGGTATGACACAGAGATTTTGTTCCAGCAAATCAGTCGTTTGAAAGCAAAACACTCAGCAGGCAATGCAACATACCCCCAATGAAAAACAAGGGCGCCATGAGTACACTGAGAGACAACACAATAAGTGTCCAGTGCCCAAGACTGTTCAACTGCCTCCCATCATACATAAATGGATTACCAACAGACCTCCGGCTGTATTTAACCGGGAACTGGATAGATACCTAAAGTCAGTGCGGCCAGCAGCAGGAGCCTGGTTGATCATGATCCACCAGGAGGACTGGTCAAGGGCTGGAAAGCACATGTAACATTAACCAGCACTACAACATAACTCAGGAACTTGAATAAAGAATCATTCGAGCCTTACATTTTAAGCCAGTCATAGAACATGCGGGTCACACCTCGTCAAGCACGTGAAGAAACTTGAAAATGTTCAAAGATTTGCAACTAGACTAGTACCACAACCGAGTGGAATGCCCTGTGACAAGATGCTGAAGGAACTGAATCTGATTACCTTGGTAAAGAGGACAAAAGAACAAATGGTTACTACTAACAAAATCTTTAAGAAGAATTGATAAGACAGATAGGGACAAGCTGTTTGAATCAAGGGAACCAGAATCAAGGGAACACCAGGATCAAGAGGACACCAGGATCAAGAGGACACCAGAATCAAGAGAACACCAGACTCAAGAGGACACCAGGATCAAGAGGACACCAGGATCAAGAGGACACCAGGATCAAGAGGACACCAGAATCAAGAGAACACCAGACTCAAGAGGACACCAGGATCAAGAGGACACCAGGATCAAGAGGACACCAGGATCAAGAGGACACCAGAATCAAGAGAACACCAGGATCAAGAGGACACCAGAATCAAGAGGACACCAGGATCAAGAGGACACCTGGATCAAGAGGACACCTGGATCAAGAGGACACCAGGATCAAGAGGACACCAGGATCAAGAGGACACCTGGATCAAGAGGACACCTGGATCAAGAGGACACCAGGATCAAGAGGACACCTGGATCAAGAGGACACCAGGATCAAGAGGACACCTGGATCAAGAGGACACCTGGATCAAGAGGACACCAGGATCAAGAGGACACCTGGATCAAGAGGACACCAGGATCAAGAGGACACAGGTGAAAGCTGAAGACAGATGAGTCAAGGGGATGTTAGGAAGTATTTCTTTAGTCTGAGAGAAGTTGATAAGTGGAATGATAAGGCACAAGATGTTAGAAATCTCTGATAACAATCTTAATCTAGGAGCCAGGACCAAGAACCGAGTATAACTCTGTGAACACACACACACACACACACACACACACACACACACACACACACACACACACACACACAACAGACCTAGAGTATAAGCGACACGTGTCTAGAACAAAATGGTAACTAAGAAGGTTATCCAGCAGCTATCAACCGGACCTCAGTAAAAGTGTTTTTCAATTAATATCATAAGATAGAGTGACAGTATTTACCCACCACCAAGTGTTCTTATAGTGTTGAACACTCCAGCAAGTACTGGAGTGTTCTTATACAGTGTTGAACACTCCAGCAAGTACCGGAGTGTTCTTATACAGTGTTGAACACTCCAGCAAGTACCGGAGTGTTCTTATACAGTGTTGAACACTCCAGCAAGTACTGGAGTGTTCTTATACAGTGTTGAACACTCCAGCAAGTACCGGAGTGTTCTTATTACAGTGTTGAACACTCCAGCAAGTACCGAAGTGTTCTTATACAGTGTTGAACACTCCAGCAAGTACCGGAGTGTTCTTATACAGTGTTGAACACTCCAGCAAGTACTGGAGTGTTCTTATACAGTGTTGAACACTCCAGCAAGTACCGGAGTGTTCTTATACAGTGTTGAACACTCCAGCAAGTACTGGAGTGTTCTTATACAGTGTTGAACACTCCAGCAAGTACCGGAGTGTTCTTATACAGTGTTGAACACTCCAGCAAGTTACCGGAGTGTTCTTATACAGTGTTGAACACTCCAGCAAGTACCGGAGTGTTCTTATACAGTGTTGAACACTCCAGCAAGTACCGGGTGTTCTTATACAGTGTTGAACACTCCAGCAAGTACCGGAGTGTTCTTATACAGTGTTGAACACTCCAGCAAGTACCGGAGTGTTCTTATACAGTGTTGAACACTCCAGCAAGTACCGGAGTGTTCTTATACAGTGTTGAACACTCCAGCAAGTAGCGGAGTGTTCTTATACAGTGTTGAACACTCCAGCAAGTACCGGAGTGTTCTTATACAGTGTTGAACACTCCAGCAAGTACTGGAGAGTTCTTATACAGTGTTGAACACTCCAGCAAGTACTGGAGTGTTCTTATAGTGTTGAACACTCCAGCAAGTACTGGAGTGTTCTTATAGTGTTGAACACTCCAGCAAGTACCGGAGTGTTCTTATACAGTGTTGAACACTCCAGCAAGTACTGGAGTGTTCTTATACAGTGTTGAACACTCCAGCAAGTACTGGAGTGTTCTTATAGTGTTGAACACTCCAGCAAGTACCGGAGTGTTCTTATACAGTGTTGAACACTCAGCAAGTACCGGAGTGTTCTTATACAGTGTTGAACACTCCAGCAAGTACCGGAGTGTTCTTATACAGTGTTGAACACTCCAGCAAGTACCGGAGTGTTCTTATACAGTGTTGAACACTCCAGCAAGTACTGGAGTGTTCTTATACAGTGTTGAACACCCCAGCAAGTACCGGAGTGTTCTTATACAGTGTTGAACACTCCAGCAAGTACCGGAGTGTTCTTATACAGTGTTGAACACTCCAGCAAGTACTGGAGTGTTCTTATACAACAACTCCAGCAAGTACTGGAGTGTTCTTATACAGTGTTGAACACTCCAGCAAGTACTGGAGTGTTCTTATACAGTGTTGAACACTCCAGCAAGTACTGGAGTGTTCTTATACAGTGTTGAACACTCCAGCAAGTACTGGAGTGTTCTTATACAGTGTTGAACACTCCAGCAAGTACTGGAGTGTTCTTATACAGTGTTGAACACTCCAGCAAGTAATGGAGTGTTCTTATACAGTGTTGAACACTCCAGCAAGTACTGGAGTGTTCTTATACAGTGTTGAACACTCCAGCAAGTACCGGAGTGTTCTTATACAGTGTTGAACACTCCAGCAAGTACTGGATTGTTCTTATACAGTGTTGAACACTCCAGCAAGTACTGGATTGTTCTTATACAACACTCCAGCAAGTAGTGGAGTGTTCTTATACAGTGTTGAACACTCCAGCAAGTACCGGAGTGTTCTTATACAGTGTTGAACACTCCAGCAAGTACTGGAGTGTTCTTATACAGTGTTGAACACTCCAGTAAGTACTGGAGTGTTCTTATACAGTGTTGAACACTCCAGCAAGTACCGGAGTGTTCTTATACAACACTCCAGCAAGTACTGGAGTGTTCTTATACAGTGTTGAACACTCCAGCAAGTACTGGAGTGTTCTTATACAACACTCCAGCAAGTACTGGAGTGTTCTTATACAACACTCCAGCAAGTACTGGAGTGTTCTTATACAACACTCCAGCAAGTACTGGAGTGTTCTTATACAACACTCCAGCAAGTACCGGAGTGTTCTTATACAGTGTTGAACACTCCAGCAAGTACTGGAGTGTTCTTATACAACACTCCAGCAAGTACTGGAGTGTTCTTATACAGTGTTGAACACTCCAGCAAGTACCGGAGTGTTCTTATACAGTGTTGAACACTCCAGCAAGTACTGGAGTGTTCTTATACAACACTCCAGCAAGTACTGGAGTGTTCTTATACAGTGTTGAACATCCAGCAAGTACTGGAGTGTTCTTATACAGTGTTGAACACTCCAGCAAGTACCGGAGTGTTCTTATACAGTGTTGAACACTCCAGCAAGTACCGGAGTGTTCTTATACAGTGTTGAACACTCCAGCAAGTACTGGAGTGTTCTTATACAGTGTTGAACACTCCAGCAAATGCCGGAGTGTTCTTATACAGTGTTGAACACTCCAGCAAGTACTGGAGTGTTCTTATACAGTGTTGAACACTCCAGCAAGTACCGGAGTGTTCTTATACAGTGTTGAACACTCCAGCAAGTACCGGAGTGTTCTTATACAGTGTTGAACACTCCAGCAAGTACCGGAGAGTTCTTATACAGTGTTGAACACTCCAGCAAGTACCTGAGTGTTCTTATACAGTGTTGAACACTCCAGCAAGTACTGGAGTGTTCTTATACAGTGTTGAACACTCCAGCAAGTACCGGAGTGTTCTTATACAGTGTTGAACACTCCAGCAAGTACCGGAGTGTTCTTATACAGTGTTGAACACTCCAGCAAGTACCGGAGTGTTCTTATACAGTGTTGAACACTCCAGCAAGTACTGGAGTGTTCTTATACAGTGTTGAACACTCCAGCAAGTACCGGAGTGTTCTTATACAGTGTTGAACACTCCAGCAAGTACCGGAGTGTTCTTATACAGTGTTGAACATTCCAGCAAGTACTGGAGTGTTCTTATACAACACTCCAGCAAGTACTGGAGTGTTCTTATACAGTGTTGAACACTCCAGCAAGTACTGGAGTGTTCTTATACAGTGTTGAACACTCCAGCAAGTACTGGAGTGTTCTTATACAGTGTTGAACACTCCAGCAAGTACTGGAGTGTTCTTATACAGTGTTGAACACTCCAGCAAGTACTGGAGTGTTCTTATACAGTGTTGAACACTCCAGCAAGTACTGGAGTGTTTCTTATACAGTGTTGAACACTCCAGCAAGTACTGGAGTGTTCTTATACAGTGTTGAACACTCCAGCAAGTACCGGAGTGTTCTTATACAGTGTTGAACACTCCAGCAAGTACTGGATTGTTCTTATACAGTGTTGAACACTCCAGTAAGTACTGGAGTGTTCTTATACAGTGTTGAACACTCCAGCAAGTACTGGAGTGTTCTTATACAGTGTTGAACATCCAGCAAGTACCGGAGTGTTCTTATACAGTGTTGAACACTCCAGCAAGTACTGGAGTGTTCTTATACAGTGTTGAACACTCCAGTAAGTACTGGAGTGTTCTTATACAGTGTTGAACACTCCAGCAAGTACCGGAATGTTCTTATACAACACTCCAGCAAGTACTGGAGTGTTCTTATACAGTGTTGAAACACTCCAGCAAGTACTGGAGTGTTCTTATACAACACTCCAGCAAGTACTGGAGTGTTCTTATACAACACTCCAGCAAGTACTGGAGTGTTCTTATACAGTGTTGAACACTCCAGCATGTACCGGAGTGTTCTTATACAGTGTTGAACACTCCAGCAAGTACTGGAGTGTTCTTATCACAACACTCCAGCAAGTACTGGAGTGTTCTTATACAGTGTTGAACACTCCAGCAAGTACCGGAGTGTTCTTATACAGTGTTGAACATTCCAGCAAGTACTGGAGTGTTCTTATACAACACTCCAGCAAGTACTGGAGTGTTCTTATACAGTGTTGAACACTCCAGCAAGTACTGGAGTGTTCTTATACAGTGTTGAACACTCCAGCAAGTACCGGAGTGTTCTTATACAGTGTTGAACACTCCAGCAAGTACTGGAGTGTTCTTATACAGTGTTGAACACTCCAGCAAATGCCGGAGTGTTCTTATACAGTGTTGAACACTCCAGCAAGTACTGGAGTGTTCTTATACAGTGTTGAACACTCCAGCAAGTACCGGAGAGTTCTTATACAGTGTTGAACACTCCAGCAAGTACCGGAGTGTTCTTATACAGTGTTGAACACTCCAGCAAGTACTGGAGTGTTCTTATACAGTGTTGAACACTCCAGCAAGTACTGGAGTGTTCTTATACAGTGTTGAACACTCCAGCAAGTACTGGCGTGTTCTTATAGTGTTGAACACTCCAGCAAGTACCGGAGTGTTCTTATACAACACTCCAGCAAGTACTGGAGTGTTCTTATACAACACTCCAGCAAGTACTAGAGTGTTCTTATACAACACTCCAGCAAGTACTGGAGTGTTCTTATACAGTGTTGAACACTCCAGCAAGTACCGGAGTGTTCTTATACAGTGTTGAACACTCCAGCAAGTACTGGAGTGTTCTTATACAACACTCCAGCAAGTACTGGAGTGTTCTTATACAACACTCCAGCAAGTACTGGAGTGTTCTTATACAAACACTCCAGCAAGTACCGGAGTGTTCTTATACAGTGTTGAACACTCCAGCAAGTACTGGAGTGTTCTTTATACAACACTCCAGCAAGTACTGGAGTGTTCTTATACAGTGTTGAACACTCCAGCAAGTACCGGAGTGTTCTTATACAGTGTTGAACACTCCAGCAAGTACTGGAGTGTTCTTATACAACACTCCAGCAAGTACTGGAGTTGTTCTTATACAGTGTTGAACACTCCAGCAAGTACTGGAGTGTTCTTATACAGTGTTGAAACACTCCAGCAAGTACCGGAGTGTTCTTATACAGTGTTGAACACTCCAGCAAGTACTGGAGTGTTCTTATACAGTGTTGAACACTCCAGCAAATGCCGGAGTGTTCTTATACAGTGTTGAACACTCCAGCAGTACTGGAGTGTTCTTATACAGTGTTGAACACTCCAGCAAGTACCGGAGTGTTCTTATACAGTGTTGAACACTCCAGCAAGTACCGGAGAGTTCTTATACAGTGTTGAACACTCCAGCAAGTACCGGAGTGTTCTTATACAGTGTTGAACACTCCAGCAAGTACTGGAGTGTTCTTATACAGTGTTGAACACTCCAGCAAGTACTGGAGTGTTCTTATACAGTGTTGAACACTCCAGCAAGTACTGGAGTGTTCTTATACAGTGTTGAACACTCCAGCAAGTACTGGAGTGTTCTTATACAGTGTTGAACACTCCAGCAATTTACCGGAGTGTTCTTATACAGTGTTGTAACACTCCAGCAAGTACTGGATTGTTCTTATACAACACTCCAGCAAGTAGTGGAGTGTTCTTATACAGTGTTGAACACTCCAGCAAGTACCGGAGTGTTCTTATACAGTGTTGAACACTCCAGCAAGTACTGGAGTGTTCTTATACAGTGTTGAACACTCCAGTAAGTACTGGAGTGTTCTTATACAACACTCCAGCAAGTACTGGAGTGTTCTTATACAACACTCCAGCAAGTACTGGAGTGTTCTTATACAACACTCCAGCAAGTACTGGAGTGTTCTTATACAGTGTTGAACACTCCAGCAAGTACCGGAGTGTTCTTATACAGTGTTGAACACTCCAGCAAGTACTGGAGTGTTCTTATACAACACTCCAGCAAGTACTGGAGTGTTCTTATACAACACTCCAGCAAGTACTGGAGTGTTCTTATACAACACTCCAGCAAGTACCGGAGTGTTCTTATACAGTGTTGAACACTCCAGCAAGTACTGGAGTGTTCTTATACAGTGTTGAACACTCCAGCAAGTACTGGAGTGTGATAAATGGTCCAAAAAACCGACAAGTTGAAGATTGAGACACTTATGCAACATATGGGAATCTTTACTGAGGAAACGTTTCGCCACACAATAGCTTAATCAGTCCAATACAAATCAGAAAGGTGTAAGGAGAGGAGGAGTTTGAGGTAATCAGTCCCTCAGCCTGGAGTCGATGTGTTCAGTCCATCAGTCTTGTAGAAAGTACAGCATAGGACCGTGGACGTGGTTTATATACTGTAGTCAGGTGAGGCGAAGCAGGTGGAGGCGGGATCATAAGCCACGTCCACGGTCCTATGTTGTACTTTCTACAAGATTGATGGACTGAACACATCGACTCCAGGCTGAGGGACTGATTACCTCAAACTCCTCCTCTCCTTACACCTTTCTGATTTGTATTGGACTGATTAAGCTATTGTGTGGCGAAACGTTTCCTCAATAAAGATTCCCATATGTTGCATAAGTGTCTCAGTCTTCATCAAGTACTTGAGCATTGTTAACACTTCCCATGATGCCACTCACAACACTGCACTAATACACAAGTATCTAAATTTCTCTACTAGACGGGCAGGGACAGCAGGAACTGCAGGGACAACAGAGACAGCAGGGACAGCAGGAACTGCAGGGACAACAGAGACAGCAGAGACAGCAGGGACAGCAGGAACTGCAGGGGCAACAGAGACAGCAGAGACAGCAGGGACAGCAGGAACAGCAGGGGCAACAGAGACAGCAGAGACAGCAGGGACAGCAGGGGCAACAGAGACAGCAGGGACAGCAGGAACTGCAGGGACAACAGAGACAGCAGAGACAGCAGGAACTGCAGGGACAACAGAGACAGCAGAGACAGCAGGGACAGCAGGAACTGCAGGGGCAACAGAGACAGCAGAGACAGCAGGGACAGCAGGAACAGCAGGGGCAACAGAGACAGCAGAGACAGCAGGGACAGCAGGGGCAACAGAGACAGCAGGGACAGCAGAGAACTGCAGGACAACAGAGCAGCAGAGACAGCAGGACAGCAGGAACTGCAGGGAACAGAGACAGCAGAGACAGCAGGGACAGCAGGAACTGCAGGGACAACAGAGACAGCAGAGACAGCAGGGACAGCAGGAACTGCAGGGACAACAGAGACAGCAGAGACAGCAGGGACAGCAGGAACTGCAGGGACAACAGAGACAGCAGGGACAGCAGGAACAGTAGGGACAACAGAGACAGAAGGGACAGCAGGAACAGCAGGAACAACAGAGACAACAGAGACAACAGGACAACAGGGACAGCAGGGACAACAGGGACAACAGAGACAGCAGGAACAGCAGGAACAGCAGGGGCAACAGAGACAGCAGGAACAGCAGGGACAGCAGGGACAGCAGGGACAACAGGGACAACAGGGACAGCAGGGACAACAGAGACAACAGAGACAGCAGGGACACAGAGACAGCAGGGACAACAGAGACAGCAGGAACAGAGACAACAGAGACAGCAGGGACAAAGACAACAGGACAACAGAGACAACAGGGACAACAGAGACAGAGACAACAGGGACAGCAGGGACAACAGAGACAACAGAGACAGCAGGGACAACAGAGACAACAGAGACAGCAGGGACAACAGAGACAGCAGGGACAACAGAGACAGCAGGGACAACAGAGACAACAGAGACAGCAGGGACAACAGAGACAACAGGGACAACAGAGACAACAGGGACAACAGAGACAACAGAGACAGCAGGGACAGAGACAACAGGGACAACAGAGACAACAGAGACAGCAGGGACAACAGAGACAACAGGGACAACAGAGACAACAGGGACAACAGAGACAACAGGGACAACAGAGACAACCGGGACAGCAGGGACAACAGAGACAGCAGGGACAACAGAGACAACAGAGACAGCAGGGACAACAGAGACAACAGGGACAACAGAGACAACAGGGACAGCAGGGACAACAGAGACAGCAGGGACAACAGAGACAGCAGGGACAACAGAGACAACAGGGACAACAGGGACAACAGAGACAGCAGGGACAACAGAGACAACAGGGACAGCAGGGACAACAGAGACAGCAGGGACAACAGAGACAACAGAGACAGCAGGGACAACAGAGACAACAGGGACAACAGGGACAACAGGGACAGCAGGGACAGCAGGGACAACAGAGACAACAGAGACAACAGGGACAACAGAGACAGCAGGGGTGCCAGGCAACCTGCCCTTATATTTACCACAACCAGGAAATCAAAGCAGGGATAATGCAATAATAATAATAATAATAATAATAATAATAATAATAATAATAATAATAATAATCTTAATTTGTCAAGTACATGATACAACTTATACAGACCATAGCTGACATCAATGACATACTATATAGACAGCCCCTTGTTATGCACAGCATTTCGGGCAACTTAGGTCAATTTTGCCCACAGAATGCGACCCACAACAGTCGACTAACAACCAGGTACCCATTTTACCGCTAGGTGAACATAGACAGCAGGTGTCTTAAGGAAACACGCCCAAAATGTTTCCACCCGTACCGGGGATCGAACCACGGATCTCAGTTTGGAAGCTGAGTGCGTTATCAATCGACCTACGAGTCAAATACTCTCTCCAATTGTCAACAGTATTACAAATACTATACTATTTCCCAGCAACATTTATAGGCAGGCTCCTGGCCAAGCCTTAAGTCACGTGACCTCCCCCCCCCGCACGTAGGACCTCCCCTCAGATACTTTAATTTGCTTAGTATAATAACTATATATTTTTTAAAGTGGTGGACGTGTAAGCCAGTGGAAGGCTTCTGTCAGATGACCAAACGTTCCAGCTGCGAGTCATCATATAACTAAGACCCGAGTCAGGAAACACTTATCGTGTTTCCTGACAAACCTAACCTAACCTAACCTAAACTAACCTAACCTAACCTAACCTTGCCTAACCTAACCTAACCTTGCCTAGCCTAACTTACCTCAAAGGTCCCTGACTCAGCACAGCAGTAAACAGATGTAAGACTGAGCTGCCCAGCACCCAGGTGAATATGTTGGTGTGATGCTGGAGAGAGAGAGAGAGAGAGAGAGAGAGAGAGAGAGAGAGAGAGAGAGAGGAGAGATTATAATTATAATCAAGGGGAAGCGCTAAACCCGTAGGATTATGCAGCAGAAGGAGAGAGAGAGAGAGAGAGAGAGAGACTCTCCCATCTGTATCATTACCACCAGTTTACGAACACTTGAGGTGTGTACCGGGTGTTCCGGGGGTCAACGCCCCCCGCGGCCCGGTACGAAAGGAAACAGATAAGAACAACAACTATTTAGAGCACGGAAAAAGGACAAAAATTACAGTGGCCAGCAATGGTTTCACTGCAGGTTTAAAAAACATGTATTTCTAACTAAATCTGGAACGTCAGTATCTTGCTGCATACAAGGAGACGTCAGTATCTTGCTGCATACAAGGAGACATCAGTATCTTGCTGCATACAAGGAGACGTCAGTATCTTGCTGCATACAAGGAGACGTCAGTATCTTGCTGCATACAAGGAGACGTCAGTATCTTGCTGCATACAAGGAGACGTCAGTATCTTGCTGCATACAAGGAGACGTCAGTATCTTGCTGCATACAAGGAGACGTCAGTATCTTGCTGCATACAAGGAGACGTCAGTATCTTGCTGCATACAAGGAGACGTCAGTATCTTGCTGCATACAAGGAGACGTCAGTATCTTGCTGCATACAAGGAGACGTCAGTATCTTGCTGCATACAAGGAGACGTCAGTATCTTGCTGCATACAAGAAGACGTCAGTATCTTACTGCATACAAGGAGACGTCAGTATCTTGCTGCATACAAGGAGACGTCAGTATCTTGCTGCATACAAGGAGACGTCAGTATCTTGCTGCATACAAGGAGACGTCAGTATCTTGCTGCATACAAGGAGACGTCAGTATCTTGCTGCATACAAGGAGACGTCAGTATCTTACTGCATACAAGGGAGACGTCAGTATCTTGCTGCATACAAGGAGACGTCAGTATCTTGCTGCATACAAGGAGACGTCAGTATCTTGCTGCATACAAGGAGACGTCAGTATCTTGCTGCATACAAGGAGACGTCAGTATCTTGCTGCATACAAGGAGACGTCAGTATCTTGCTGCATACAAGGAGACGTCAGTATCTTGCTGCATACAAGGAGACGTCACTATCTTGCTGCATACAAGGAGACGTCAGTATCTTGCTGCATACAAGGAGACGTCACTATCTTGCTGCATACAAGGAGACGTCAGTATCTTGCTGCATACAAGGAGACGTCAGTATCTTGCTGCATACAAGAAGACGTCAGTATCTTGCTGCATACAAGGAGACGTCAGTATCTTGCTGCATACAAGGAGACGTCAGTATCTTGCTGCATACAAGGAGACGTCACTATCTTGCTGCATACAAGGAGACGTCAGTATCTTGCTGCATACAAGGAGACGTCACTATCTTGCTGCATACAAGGAGACGTCAGTATCTTGCTGCATACAAGGAGACGTCAGTATCTTACTGCATACAAGGAGACGTCAGTATCTTGCTGCATACAAGGAGACGTCAGTATCTTGCTGCATACAAGTAGACGTCAGTATCTTGCTGCATACAAGAAGACGTCAGTATCTTGCTGCATACAAGGAGACGTCAGTATCTTGCTGCATACAAGTAGACGTCAGTATCTTGCTGCATACAAGAAGACGTCAGTATCTTGCTGCATACAAGGAGACGTCAGTATCTTGCTGCATACAAGTAGACGTCAGTATCTTCCTGCATACATGGAGACGTGTGTGTATCTCTGAGTGTACACATGTATACTCTAGAGTGTACACTAGTCTGTGTCAGGAATTACAATATTTCTCGACATGTTAACTGCAGTCTTTATAAACAATGACGTCCTTGATAGGTTTTATAAACTCAATCATTTCTTGTACACAATAATACGCAATTAATAATGCTTGAGGTTGTCAACATGAGTAGAAGTTGGTTGAGCAGACTGTCCCTTACTGCAGGGATCACAACACTCCTGAGTGACGGTGTACTGCTCAAGATTATGTTTAATGACCCACACGTAGTCAATACTCTCAACCAAACTCTCCATATACACAAGTCACGAGTTATTTCACACCAACTGCAATAATCAACATCACCAGCAAGAATATCACTCACTTTTTCCACATTCCCTCACTCATCTGTAATAATAACAATAATTATATATATATATATAATATATATATATATATATATATATATATATATATTATATATTATATATATTATATATATTATATATATATGTCGTGCCGAATAGGCAGAACTTGCCATCTTGGCTTAAATAGCAACGCTCATCTTGCCATATAGGACAAGCAAAATTTTGTGTATGCAATAATTTCGCCAAAATCATTTTGAACATAACGAAAAAATACATATTTGATTGTGTTTGTTTAGTACTAAATTACTGTAAACGTATTTAAAATATATTTAGTTGCGTTAGGCTAAAATAAATTGTTCTTGTTATAATAAGGTTAGTTAAGTTTTCTAAGATTCTTTTGATGCAAAATTAAATTTTTTTTACATTAACATTAATGAAAAAAATATATCTTTAAACGTATAAGAGAAAATTTCATAAAGGACTTATATGAAGACCTTCCCCCTTGCTATAACTTCATCCCAATAGGGTCGGAGACCATTGGAGCAAGGGGCAAGTGTGCTTTAAAGTTCCTAATAGAGCTGGGTGAAAAGCTCATCATAGAAACCAAGGACCACAGGGCGACCAGCTTCCTCTTTCAGAGACTCAGTGTTGCAATCCAGAGAGGAAATGCCTGCAGCATTCTGGGCACGCGGCCCACCGCCGGGGAGCTGGACGAAGTATTCGAGATGTAGCTCTGAGTCACCTATGTTGTTTTATTTTCTATCGTATTTTTTGTGAATGTTTTGTCAATGTATTTTGTCTTAAAAAAAAATGTATGTATATATATATATATATATATATATATATATATATATATATATATATATATATATATATATATATATAAAGATTGTTAGATAACAGGTTTAATGTAGTTCTTCAACCTTAATTAACCAAAATACTGAACAGTGAACATAAAAGTTTTAAAGCCTATGTGATAGCGACTATATACGCTCAGATTCGTGATCAGCGCATCAAAGTTAACTTAAAACCAGTAATTTGCTTTCTGAACTGGATAAAAAGCTAAAATTTGATGGTTAGGTTACTGGGAATTCTAGCAGTCCCTTGAACTGTTGTACTCTGTGGAAGGTAGGCGAGAAGGATACATGATAGCCAACACCTGGAAATATTGATCCAGAACTGTACACAGATCTTACTCCGGGGGTTGACTCCTATGAGAACAAGACTGACAGTGGAAAATAATGCCGGTGAACAACAGTGAGTATACTAAGGTAACTCAATAAGTGTAAAGGGACCAAGACTCTTCAATATTTTCCCTTCATACATAAGGGGAATTACTAAAGTAATGAACCCGTAAGGATCATTTAACACAAAGCCTGGGATGCAAAGTTTGATCCAAGAAAAGAGAGGATAGATCCAATTCCTTGGACGAAGAGTTCGTGGGCAGCATTGTAGGCACCTCGTCACCACCTTGAAGAAGACACAAATATAACCTCAAACAACAACTTAAGTAATTTTAACACCACCATAAGTAGTTATCCCAGACATAACTCTTCACGCTAGTTAATGATCCAAGTTACCTCAGACATAACTCTACACGATAGTTAATGATCCAAGTTATAACAGACATAACTCAACACACTAGTTAATGATCCAAATTATCCCAGACATAACACGCTAGTTAATGATCCAAGTTACCTCAGGCATAACACACTAGTTAATGATCAAAGTTGTGGTGCGAAACATCGTTACACGTTTCACTCTCTTATACCTTTACCTTTGATATACCTTTGAAGAGTTTCGAGAGTTTATCTACCCTCTGAGCCCGGCCATGGGCCAGGCTCGCACTAATGGTATTCTTCCTTTATGTACAAGCTATAGTAAGCAACAGTCTGGTGGATCATTGTCTTAACGTTGTAGAGCTACCGTAGTGCTACTGTGGTTCTATTGTAGTATTTTGCAGTGCTACTGTTGTGCTGTTGTTATTGTAGTGTTTTATTGTAGTGTTGTTATTGTAGTGCTGTTGTTATTGTAGTGCTGTTGTTATTGTAGTGTTGTTATTGTAGTGTTGTTATTGTAGTGTTGTTATTGTAGTGTTGTTATTGTAGTGCTGTTGTTATTGTAGTGTTGTTATTGTAGTGCTGTTGTTATTGTAGTGTTGTTATTGTAGTGTTGTTGTTATTGTTGTGCTGTTGTTATTGTAGTGTTGTTATTGTAGTGCTGGTTGGGTTTGTTGTTTGTGTTGTTATTGTAGTGTTGTTATTGTAGTGTGTTGTTATTGTGGTTTATTGTAGTGCTGTTGTTATTGTAGTGTTGTTATTGTAGTGCTGTTGTTATTGTAGTGTTGTTATTGTAGTGCTGTTGTTATTGTAGTGTTGTTATTGTTGTGTGTTGTTATTGTAGTGTTGTTATTGTAGTGCTGTTTGTTATTGTAGTGTTTGTTATTGTAGTGTTTGTTATTGTAGTGTTGTTTGAGTTGTTATGTAGTGTGTTGTTATTGTAGTGTTGTTATTGTAGTGCTGTTGTTATTGTAGTGTTTTATTGTAGTCTGTTGTTATTGTAGTGTTGTATTATTGTATGTGCTGTTGTTATTGTAGTGTTGTTATTGTAGTGTGTTGTTATTGTGTGTTGTTATTGTATGTTGTTATTGTAGTGTTGTTATTGTAGTGTTGTTATTGTAGTGCTGTGTATTGTATGTGTTATTGTAGTGTTGTTATTGTAGTTGTTGTTATTGTAGTGTTGTTATTGTAGTGTTGTTATTGTAGTGCTGTTGTTATTGTAGTGTTGTTATTGTAGTGTTGTTATTGTATGTGTTGTTATTGTAGTGTGTTATTGTAGTGTATTTTTATTGCTGTTTTTTATTGTAGTGTTGTTGTATTGTAGTGTTGTTGTTATTGTATGTAGTGTTGTTATTGTAGTGTGTTGTTATTGTGTGTTTGTTATTTAGTGTTGTTATTGTAGTGCTGTTGTTATTGTAGTGTTGTTATTGTTGTGTTGTTGTTATTGTGTGTGTTATTGTAGTGTTGTATTGTAGTGTTTTTGTTATTGTAGTGTTGTTATTGTAGTGTTGTTTTGTTGTTATTGTAGTTGTTATTGTATGTTTTATTGTAGTGTTGTTTTTATTTTAGTGCTTGTTATTGTAGTGCTTGTTATGTAGTGTTGTTTATTGTAGTGTTGTTATTGTAGTGTTGTTATTGTAGTGTTGTTATTGTAGTGTTGTATTATTGTAGTGCTGTTGTTATTGTAGTGTTGTTGTTATTGTATGTGTTAGTTGTTATTGTAGTGTTTGTTATTGTAGTGTTGTTATTGTAGTGTTGTTGTTATTTTTAGTGCTGTTGTTATTGTAGTGTTTTTTTGTTATTGTTAGTTGTAGCATGTTTTATTGTAGTGTTGTTATTGTAGTGTTGTTGTTATTGTAGTGCTGTTGTTATTGTAGTGTTTTTTTATTGTAGTTGTTGTTATTGTATGTGCTTTGTTATTGTAGTGTTGTTGTTATTGTAGTGCGTTGTTATTGTAGTGCTTTGTTATTGTAGTGTTTGTTATTGTAGTGTTGTTGTTATTGTAGTGCTGTTGTTATTGTAGTGTTGTTTATTGTTTTTGCTGTTGTTATTGTTGTGCTGTTGTTATTGTAGTGCTGTTGTTATTGTAGTGTTGTTGTTATTGTAGTGTTGTTGTTATTGTAGTGCTGTTTTTTATTGTAGTGTTGTTGTTATTGTTAGTGCTGTTGTTATTGTAGTGTTGTTGATTGTAGTGCTGTTTTTATTGTAGTGCTGTTGTTATTGTAGTGCTGTTTTATGTATGTGTTATTGTAGTGCTGTTGTTATTGTTGTGCTGTTGTTATTGTAGTGTTTGTTATTGTAGTGTGTTGTTATTGTAGTGTTGTTTTTGTAGTGTTGTTGTTATTGTAGTGTAGTTGTTATTGTGTGTTTATTGTTATTGTATGTGTGTTGTATTGTAGTGTTGTTATTTTTAGTGCTGTTGTTGTATGTGTTGTTATTGATGCTGTTGTTATTGTGTGCTGTTGTTATTGTAGTGTGTTGTTATTGTTGTGCTGTTTGTTATTGTAGTGTGTTGTTATTGTGTGTATTTGTTATTGTAGTGTTGTTTGTATTGTAGTGTTGTTTGTTATTGTAGTGTGTTTTATTGTAGTGCTGTTATTGTAGTGTTATTGTTGTGTGTTGTTATTGTTTGTTCTGTTGTTATTGTAGTGCTGTTTTATTGTTATTTGTTGTTGTTATTGTGGCTGTTGTTATTGTAGTGTGTTTGTTATTGTGTGTGTTGTTTGTTATGTGTGTATTGTAGTGTTGTTATTGTAGTGTTTATTGTAGTGCTGTTGTTATTGTAGGGGCTGTTGTTATTGTAGTGTGTTGTTATTATTGTAGTTTGTTATTGTAGTGCTGTTGTTATTGTAGTGTAGTTTTATTGTAGTGCTGTTGTTATTGTAGTGTTGTTGTTATTGTAGTGTTTTATTGTTGTGCTGTTGTTATTGTAGTGTTGTTATTGTAGTGTTGTTATTGTTGTGCGTTGTTATTGTAGTGTTGTTATTGTAGTGCTGTTGTTATTGTTGTGCTTTTGTTATTGTGTGTTGTGTTATTGTAGTGTTTGTTATTGTAGTGTGTTGTTATTGTAGTGTTGTTGTTATTGTAGTGCTGTTGTTATTGTTGTCTGTTTGTTAGTGTAGTGCTTTGTTATTGTTGTGCGTTGTTATTGTAGTGCTGTTTATTGTTGTGCTGTGTTATTGTAGTGCTGTTATTGTTGTGTTGTTGTTATTGTAGTGCTGTTGTTATTTTTAGTGTTGTTATTGTAGTGCTTTGTTATTGTAGTGCTGTTGTTATTGTAGTGTTGTTATTGTAGTGTTATTGTAGTGCTGTTATTTGTGTGTTGTTATTGTAGTGCTGTTGTTATTGTAGTGTTGTTATTGTAGTGTTATTGTTGTGCTGTTGTTATTGTAGTGCTGTTGTTATTGTAGTGCTGTTATTGTAGTGCTGTTGTTATTGTAGTGTTGTTGTTATTGTTGCTGTTGTTTATTGTAGTGTTGTTATTGTAGTGTTATTGTTGGTGTTTATTGTATGCTGTTGTATTGTAGTGCTGTTGTTATTGTTGTGCTGTTATTGTTGTGCTGTTGTTATTGTAGTGTTGTTATTTTGTTATTGTTGTGCTGTATTGTAGTTGTATTGTTGTGCTTGTTGTTATTGTAGTGCTGTTGTTATTGTAGTTTTTATTGTTGTGCTGTTATTGTAGTGTTGTTATTGTAGTGTTATTGTAGTGCTGTTTTGATTGTTTTATTGTAGTGCTGTTGTTATTGTTGTGCTGTTTGTTATTGGTTTTTGCTTTTTATTGTAGTGTTATTGTTGTGCTGTTGTTATTGTATGTTGTTGTTATTGTTGTGCTGTTGTTATTGTAGTGTTGTTGTTATTGTTGTGCTGTTGTTATTGTAGTGTTGTTATTGTAGTGTTATTGTAGTGCTGTTGTTATTGTAGTGCTGTTGTTATTGTTGTGCTGTTGTTATTGTAGTGCTGTTGTTATTGTAGTGTTTGTTATTGTAGTGCTGTTGTTATTGTAGTGTTGTTTTGTAGTGTTATTGTAGTGTTATTGTAGGCTGTTGTTATTGTAGTGAGTGTTATTGTAGTGTGTTATTGTAGTGTTATTGTAGTGCTGTTGTTATTGTAGTGTTGTTATTGTAGTGTTGTTATTGTGGGTGGTTATTGTTATTGTATTGTTATTGTAGTGCTGTTGTTATTGTAGTGTTGTTATTGTAGTGTTATTGTAGTGCTGTTGTTATTGTAGTGTTGTATTGTAGTGTTGTTATTGTAGTGTTGTTATTGTTATGTTATTGTAGTGCTGTTGTTATTGTAGTGTTGTTATTGTAGTGTTATTGTAGTGCTGTTGTTATTGTAGTGCTGTTGTTATTGAGGTTGTTATTGTGGGTTTGTTATTGTAGTGTTATTGTAGTGCTGTTGTTATTGTAGTGCTGTTGTTATTGTAGTGTTGTTATTGTAGTGTTATTGTAGTGCTGTTGTTATTGTAGTGCTGTTGTTATTGTAGTGTTGTATTGTAGTGTTATTATTGGTAGTGTTATTGTTATTGTTGTGCTGTTGTTATTGTAGTGCTGTTGTTATTGTAGTGCTGTTGTTATTGTTGTGCTGTTGTTATTGTTGTGCTGTTGTTATTGTTGTGCTGTTGTTATTGTATGTTTTTATTGTAGTGTTATTGTTGTCTGTTGTTATTGTAGTGTTGTTATTGTAGTGTTGTTATTGTAGTGTTATTGTAGTGCTGTTGTTATTGTAGTGTTGTTATTGTAGTGTTTTATTGTTGTGTTATTGTAGTGCTGTTGTTATTGTTTGTGCTGTTGTTATTGTAGTCTGTTGTTATTGTTGTGCTGTTGTTATTGTTGTGCTGTTGTTATTGTTGTGCTGTTGTTATTGTAGTGTTGTTATTGTAGTTTATGTTGTGCTGTTGTTATTGTTGTGCTGTTGTTATTGTAGTGCTGTTGTTATTGTTGTGCTGTTGTTATTGTATTGTTGTTATTGTAGTGTTATTGTTGTGCTGTTGTTATTGTAGTGCTGTTGTTATTGTTGTGCTGTTATTGTTGTGCTGTTGTTATTGTAGTGCTGTTGTTATTGTAGTGTTGTTATTGTAGTGTTGTTATTGTAGTGTTATTGTAGTGCTGTTGTTATGTAGGGGTTGTTATTGTAGTGTTATTGTAGTGCTGTTGTTATTGTAGTGCTGTTGTTATTGTAGTGTTGTTATGTAGTGTTGTTATGTAGTGTTATTGTATTTGCTGTTGTTATTGTTTGTTATTGTAGTGTTATTGTTGTGCTGTTGTTATTGTAGTGCTTTTGTTATTGTAGTGCTGTTGTTATTGTAGTGTTGTTGTTATTGTAGTGCTTGTTATTGTAGTGTTGTTGTTATTGTAGTGTTGTTGTTATTGTATTGTTATTTTTAGTGTTGTTGTTATTGTAGTGTTGTTGTTATTGTAGTGTTATTGTAGTGGCTGTTGTTATTGTAGTGTTTTTATGTAGTTTATTGTAGTGCGTTGTTATTGTAGTGCTGTTGTTTTGTAGTGTTGTTGTATTGTAGTGCTGTTGTTATTGTAGTGTTTTTTGTTATTGTAGTGCTGTTGTTATTGTAGTGCTGTTGTTATTGTAGTGCTGTTGTTATTGTAGTGTTGTTGTTATTGTAGTGCTGTTGTTATTGGTTGTGCTGTTGTTATTGTAGTGCTGTTGTTATTGTTGTGCTGTTGTATTGTTGTGATGTTATTGTAGTGGTTGTTGTTATTGTAGTGTTGTTATTGTAGTGCTGTTGTTATTGTAGTGCTGTTGTTATTGTAGTGTTGTTGTTATTGTAGTGTTGTTGTTATTGTTGTGCTGTTGTTATTGTAGTGCTGTTGTTATTGTAGTGCTGTTGTTATTGTAGTGTTGTTGTTATTGTTGTGTTGTTATTGTAGTGTTGTTATTGTTGTGATGTTATTGTAGTGTTGTTATTGTTGTGATGTTATTGTAGTGTTGTTATTGTAGTGTTGTTATTGTAGTGTTGTTATTGTTGTGTTGTTATTGTAGTGTTGTTATTGTAGTGTTGTTATTGTAGTGCTGTTATTGTAGTGTTGTTATTGTAGTGCTGTTGTTATTGTAGTGTTGTTATTGTTGTGTGTTATTGTAGTGTTGTTATTGTAGTGTTGTTATTGTTGTGATGTTATTGTAGTGTTGTTATTGTAGTGCTTTTTATTGTAGTGTTGTTATTGTAGTGCTGTTATTGTAGTGTTGTTATTGTAGTGTTGTTATTGTAGTGCTGTTGTTATTGTAGTGCTGTTATTGTAGTGCTGTTATTGTAGTGTTGTTATTGTAGTGTTGTTATTGTAGTGCTGTTGTTATTGTAGTGCTGTTATTGTAGTGTTGTTATTGTAGTGCTGTTATTGTAGTGCTGTTATTGTAGTGTTGTTATTGTAGTGCTGTGTTATTGTAGTGCTGTTATTGTAGTGTTGTTATTGTAGTGCTGTTGTTATTGTAGTGCTGTTATTGTAGTGCTGTTATTGTAGTGCTGTTATTGTAGTGTTGTTATTGTAGTGCTGTTGTTATTGTAGTGCTGTTATTGTAGTGCTGTTATTGTAGTGCTGTTGTATTGTTGTGCTGTTGTTATTGTAGTGCTGTTGTTATTGTAGTGCTGTTATTGTATTTGCTGTTGTTATTGTTGTGCTGTTGTTATTGTTGTGCTGTTGTTATTGTAGTGCTGTTGTTATTGTTGTGCTGTTGTTATTGTTGTGCTGTTGTTATTGTAGTGTTGTTGTTATTGTTGTGCTGTTGTTATTGTAGTGTTGTTATTGTAGTGCTGTTATTGTAGTGCTGTTATTGTAGTGCTGTTGTTATTGTTGTGCTGTTGTTATTGTTGTGCGTTTGTTATTGTAGTGCTGTTGTTATTGTTGTGCTGTTGTTATTGTTGTGCTGTTGTTATTGTAGTGTTGTTGTTATTGTTGTGCTGTTGTTATTGTAGTGTTGTTATTGTAGTGTTGTTATTGTAGTGCTGTTATTGTAGTGCTGTTGTTATTGTTGTGCTGTTGTTATTGTTGTGCTGTTGTTATTGTAGTGCTGTTGTTATTGTTGTGCTGTTGTTATTGTAGTGCTGTTGTTATTGTTGTGCTGTTGTTATTGTTGTGCTGTTGTTATTGTTGTGCTGTTATTGTAGTGCTGTTGTTATTGTTGTGCTGTTGTTATTGTAGTGCTGTTATTGTAGTGCTGTTGTTATTGTTGTGCTGTTGTTATTGTTGTGCTGTTGTTATTGTAGTGCTGTTATTGTAGTGCTGTTTTTTGTAGTGCTGTTGTTATCGTTGTGCTGTTGTTATTGTTGTGCTGTTGTTATTGTAGTGCTGTTATTGTAGTGCTGTTATTGTTGTGCTGTTGTTATTGTAGTGCTGTTATTGTAGTGCTGTTATTGTAGTGCTGTTATTGTAGTGCTGTTATTGTTGTGCTGTTATTGTAGTGCTGTTATTGTTGTGCTGTTTTTATTGTAGTGCTGTTGTTATTGTAGTGCTGTTGTTATTGTAGTGCTGTTGTTATTGTAGTGTTGTTGTTATTGTTGTGCTGTTGTTATTGTAGTGCTGTTGTTATTGTAGTGTTGTTATTGTAGTGCTGTTGTTATTGTAGTTGTTGTTATTGTAGTGCTGTTGTTATTGTAGTGTTATTGTAGTGCTGTTGTTATTGTAGTGCTGTTGTTATTGTAGTGTTGTTGTTATTGTAGTGTTGTTAGTGTATGCTGTTGTTATTGTTGTGCTGTTATTGTAGTGCTGTTGTTATTGTAGTGCTGTTGTTATTGTAGTTTGTTATTGTTGTGGTGTTGTTATTGTAGTGTTGTTGTTATTGTAGTGCTTTTATTGTAGTGTTGTTGTTATTGTAGTGCTGTTATTGTAGTGCTGTTGTTATTGTAGTGCTGTTGTTATTGTTGTGCTGTTGTTTTGTAGTGTTGTTGTTATTGTAGTGCTGTTGTTATTGTAGTGCTGTTTTTATTGTAGTGCTGTTGTTATTGTAGTGTTGTTTGTTATGTAGTGCTGTTGTTATTGTAGTGTTGTTTATTGTAGTGCTGTTGTTATTGTAGTGTTGTTGTTATTGTTGTGCTGTTATTGTAGTGCTGTTGTTATTGTTGTGCTGTTGTTATTGTAGTGCTGTTGTTATTGTAGTGCTGTTATTGTAGTGCTGTTGTTATTGTAGTGTTGTTGTTATTGTAGTGTTGTTGTTATTGTAGTGTTGTTTGTTATTGTAGTGTTGTTGTTGTAGTGTTGTTGTTATTGTAGTGTTGTTGTTATTGTAGTGTTGTTATTGTAGTGCTGTTATTGTAGTGCTGTTGTTATTGTAGTGTTGTTATTGTAGTGCTGTTGTTATTGTAGTGCTGTTGTTATTTTAGTGCTATTATTGTAGTGCTGTTGTTATTGTAGTGTTGTTATTGTAGTGCTGTTGTTATTGTAGTGTTGTTGTTATTGTAGTGTTGTTATTGTAGTGCTGTTGTTATTGTAGTGCTGTTGTTATTGTAGTGTGTTGTTATTGTAGTGCTGTTATTGTAGTGTTGTTGTTATTGTAGTGTTGTGTTATTGTAGTGCTGTTATTGTAGTGCTGTTGTTATTGTAGTGTTGTTGTTATTGTAGTGCTGTTATTGTAGTGTTGTTGTTATTGTAGTGTTGTTGTTATTGTAGTGTTGTTGTTATTGTTGTGGTGTTGTTATTGTAGTGTTGTTGTTATTGTAGTGCTGTTGTTATTGTAGTGTTGTTGTTATTGTAGTGCTGTTATTGTAGTGCTGTTGTTATTGTAGTGCTGTTATTGTTGTGCTGTTGTTATTGTAGTGCTGTTATTGTTGTGCTGTTGTTATTGTAGTGCTGTTGTTATTGTAGTGCTGTTATTGTTGTGCTGTTGTTATTGTAGTGCTGTTATTGTAGTGCTGTTGTTATGTAGTGCTGTTGTTATTGTAGTGTTGTTATTGTTGTGCTGTTGTTATTGTAGTGCTGTTGTTATTGTAGTGTTGTTATTGTAGTGTTGTTATTGTTGTGCTGTTGTTATTGTAGTGCTGTTGTTATTGTAGTGCTGTTATTGTAGTGCTGTTGTTCACGAAGGTGAACAATGATCGTTATTAAGAGTAACGGAAAAACGCTCTAAATTAAGATGATTTAGATACAGATGCAAATGGATAGTTATCTAAATTATCATACATAGTAATGTGCAATAAGATCACAGAACAACCATTGTGAAAGAATAGTGAAATTCCAAGCGCTTCCGTGACTTCTCACATTATCAAGGAACTTTGATAATGTGAGAAGTCACGAAAGTGCTTGGAATCTCGCTTTTTTTCACAGTGGTTGTTCTGTATAGTAACGAAAATGGTCAGGCAAAGTGACTTATTGCCATTGTGATCCTTTACAGCGCCTGTAACCATGTCCCATACACAGCACCTGTAACCATGTCCCATACACAGCGCCTGTAACCATGTCCCATACACAGCGCCTGTAACCATATCCCATACACAGGAGAGGGCAGCTCCAGCTCCCTGGGATCAAAAGATCCTCGCCTTCATCATAGCACATCCAGTAAAGGTCACTGAGTAGACCTGGTTGTGACAATACTGGCAGGAGACTACTACACTAGGCTGTGAGGGTAGCCTAGGCTGTGACAATACTGTGACTACACTAGGCTGTGAGGGTGGACTAGGCTGTGACAGTACTGGCAGGAGACCACTACACTAGGCTGTTAGGGTGGACTAGGCTGTGACAGTACTGGCAAGAGACTACTACACCAGGCTGTGAGGGTGGGCTAGGCTGTGACAATACTGGCGGGAGACTACTACACCTGGCTGTGAGGGTAGACTAGGCTGTGAGGGTAGACTAGGCTGTGAGGGTGGACTAGGCTGTGACAGTACTGGCAGGAGACAGGAGACTACTACACTAGGCTGTGAGGGTGGACTAGGCTGTGACAGTACTGGCAGGAGACTACTACACCTGGCTGTGAGGGTAGACTAGGCTGTGAGGGTGGACTAGGCTGTGACAATACTGGCAGGAGACCACTACACCTGGCTGTGAGGGTAGACTAGGCTGTGAGGGTGGACTAGACTGTGACAACACTGGCAGGAGACTACTACACCTGGCTGTGAGGGTGGACTAGGCTGTGACAATACTGGCAGGAGACTACTACACCTGGCTGTGAGGGTAGACTAGGCTGGGCGACGGCAGCCATGATGGCTGCTCCAAGGCCTTACTAACTCAGGCTCGCATAACCCAGAACAATACTAATAACAACGATTATATTCACCATATACCGTAAAGCAGTTATATGTACTTACAGTTTTCTCTCTCCGTGGCGTCCCTGTTTATATTCCACCTCAGTCGAGTGATAAGCAGTCATGGCACCTCACGAACTACCTGAATTAACGGTTACGTGATGTTTGGTTGGGTAACGGGAGGCTTTGAAGCCTATCGACTACACGAGGGTCGTTAAGGTAGTTAATACCTTATAAAAGTGATTAAAGTAAATTCTCAGTATACCTGGAGTATACCTGTTTCAGGGGTCAACGCCCCCGCGGTCCAGTCCATGACCAGCCAGTGAATAAATCATTGCTGTTTATATGTAGTGGGTTACCTGCTGTCACTCCCGAGGGGGAGTCACCGCCCCCCGCGACCCTGCCTCCGAAACCAGGCCTCCTAGTGGACCAGGGACTGATCAACCAGGCTGTTACTGGTGACGGCAGGCAGTTCAACGCACGAACCACAGCCTGGCTGGTCAGGAACTAACTAGGAATGTATCTAAATACGACTTGAAGACAGCCAGGAGCCCAGTGGTAATACCCAGAACACTCTTAGTTCCGTAATTGTTTCTGGTAATGGTCAAGACTCGTGTGCAGGATGTTGGTGTCTTCATTGCTCAAACGTTTCGCCCATACAACAGGCTTCTTCAGTTGAATACAGGTGAATGCAGCACTGGACAGTCAAGTTGTGGAGTGATCAGTCCCTTCTGTCTTGTTAATATAATATACCATCGTTCATTATTATGATGTTTATCTTCACTGTCAGGCACTGTCAGGCACTGTCACTCACTGTCAGGCACTGTCAGGCACTGTCACGAGGCACTGTCACTCACTGTCAGGCACTGTCACACTATCAGGCACTGTCACCCATTGTCATGCACTATCACTTAACTGCCATGCACTGTCACTGTCAGGCACTGTCAGGCACTGTCAGGCACTGTCACTCACTGTCAGGCACTGTCACTCACTGTCAGGCACTGTCACTCACTGTCAGGCACTATCACTTAACTGCCATGCACTGTCACTGTCAGACACTGTCGCTCACTGCCATGGCTGGGAAGACGGCTGGGTGGCTGGAAAGATAACTGGGTGGCTGGGAAGATGTCTGGGTGGTTGGGAAGATGGCTGGGAAGGTGGCTGGGAAGACGGTTGGGTGGATGGGAAGATGGCTGGGATGATGGCTGGGTGGCTGGGAAGACGGTTGGGTGGCTGGGAAGATGGCTGGGATGATGGCTGGGTGGCTGGGAAGACGGTTGGGTGGCTGGGAAGATGGCTGGGATGATGGCTGGGTGGCTGGGAAGACGGTTGGGTGGCTGGGAAGATGGCTGGGATGATGGCTGGGTGGCTGGGAAGACGGTTGGGTGGCTGGGAAGATGGCTGGGATGATGGCTGGGTGGCTGGGAAGACGGTTGGGTGGCTGGGAAGATGGCTGGGATGATGGCTGAGTGGCTGGGAAGACGGTTGGGTGGCTGGGAAGATGGCTGGGAAGACGACTGGGCGGCTGGGATGATGGCTGGGTGGCTGGTAAGAAGGCTGGGTGGCTGGGAAGACGGTTGGGTGGCTGGGAAGTGGTCTGGGTGGCTGGGAAGACGGCTGGGTGGCTGGGAGGATGGCTGGGTGGTCGGGAAGACGGCTGTGAAGATGGCTGGGTGGCTGGGAAGACGGTTCGGTGGCTGGGAAGATGGCTGGGTGGCTGGGAAGACGGCTGGATGGCTGGGAAGATGGCTGGGATGATGGCTGGGTGACTGGGAAGACGGCTGGGTGGCTGGGATGATGGCTGGATGGCTGGGATGATGGCTGGGTGGCTGGGAAGACGGCTGGGTGGCTGGGAAGACGGCTGGATGGCTGGGATGATGGCTGGGTGGCTGGGAAGATGGTCAGTGCCCGGGGCTACGAATGCCAGTACCCTCCCAACACCGGGGTACTAGCAGGGTACTGGTGGAGGGTATTAGCAGGGTACTGGTGGAGGGTACTAGCAGGGTACTGGTGGAGGGTACTAGCAGGGTATTGGTGGAGGGTACTAGTAGGGTACTGGAGAAGTGTACTAGCAGGGTACTGGTGGAGGTACTAGTAGGGTAAGCATCACGGGGAAGGGGTAAGCATCATGGCGGAGGCGTAAGCATCATGGAGAGGGGAAGCATCATGGGGGAGGGAGAACCATGAAGGATGGTAAGCATCATGGGGAAGGGGTAAGCATCATGGGGGAAAGGAAGCATCATGGGGGAGAGGAAAACATCATGGGGGAGGGGTGATCATCATGGGGTGAGGCTAAGCATCATGGAAGAGGGGAAGCGTCATGGGGGAGGGAAGCATCAAGAGGAAGGGGTAAGCATTACGGGGGAGAGGTAAGCATCATGGGGGAGGTGTGATCATCATGGGGGAGGGAAAGCATCATGAGGGGTTAAACATCATGGGGGAGAGTAAGCATCATAGGGAGGGTAAGCTTCATGGGGAGGGGTAAGCATCATTTGGAGGGGTAAGCATCATGAGGAGGGTAAGCATTAATGGGGAAGGTAAGCATTATGGGAAGGGTAAGCATCATGAGGGAGGGGTGATCATTATGGGGAGGGGTAAGCATCATGGGGAGGGAATAAGCATCATGGGGAGGGGTGATCCTTATGGGGGGGTAAGCCTCATGGGGAGGGGTAAGTATCATGGGAGAGGAATAAGCATCATGGGGAGGGGTGATCATTATGGGAAGGCGTAAGCATCATGGGGAGGGGTAAGCATCATGAGGGAGGGGTGATTATTATGGGGAGGGGTAAGCATCATGGGGAGGGGTAAGCATCATGAGGGAGGGGTGATTATTATGGGGAGGGGTAAGCATCATGGGGAGGGGGGTAAGCATCATGGGGGCGGGTGATCATTATGGGGAGGGGTAAACATCAAGGGAAGGGGTAAGCATCATGGGGGAGGGTGATCATCATGGGGAAGGGGTGATCATTATGGAAGGGGGTGATCATTATGGGGAGGGGTAAGCATTATGGGAGAGAGGTAAGCATCATGGAGGAGGGTAAGCATCATGGGGGAGGGTAAGCATCATGGGGGAGGGTAAGCATCATGGAGGAGGGAAAGCATCATGGGGAGGGTAAGCATCATGGGGGAGGGTAAGCATCATGGGGGAGGGTAAGCATCATGGAGGAGGGTAAGCATCATGGGGAGGGTAAGCATCATGGGGGAGGGTAAGCATCATGGGTGAGGGTAAGCATCATGGGGAGGGGTAAGCATCATGGGGAGGGTAAGCATCATGGGGAGGGTAAGCATCATGGAGGAGGGTAAGCATCATGGAGGAGGGTAAGCATCATGGGGAGGGTAAGCATCATGGGGAGGGTAAGCATCATGGGGGAGGGTAAGCATCATGGGGAGGATAAGCATCATGGGGAGGGGTAAGCATCATGGGAAGGGTAAGCATCATGGGGGAGGGTAAGCATCATGGGGAGGGTAAGCATCATGGGGGAGGGTAAGCTTCATGGGGAGAGTAAGCATCATGGGGAGGGTAAGCATAATGGGGAGGGTAAGCATCATGGGAGGGTAAGCATCATGGGGAGGGTAACCATCATGGGGAGGGTAAGCATCATGGGGAGGGTAGCATCATGGGAGGGTAAGCATCATGGGGAGGGTTAGTATCATGGGGAGGGGTGATCATCATGGGGAGGGAAAGCATCATGGGGGAGGAGTGATCATCATGAGGGGGGGGTAAGCATCATGGGGGAGGGGTAAGCATCACTGGGGAGGGGTAAGCATCATGGGAGAGGGGAAGCATCATGGGGGAGGGGTGATCATCATGGGGAGGAGTAAGCATCATGAGGAGGGTAAGCATCATGGGGAGGAGTGATCATCATGGGGAGGTAAGCATCATGAGGGAGGGGTGATCATCATGAGGGGAGGGTAAGTATCATGGGGAGGGGCGATCATCATGGGGAGGGTAATCGTCATGGGAGGGGTAAGCGTCATGGGGTAAGCATCATGGGGAGGGGTGATCATCATGGGGAGGAAAAGCATCATGGGGAGGAGGAAGCATCATGGGGGAAGGGTGTTCATCATGGGGAAGGGTAAGCATCATGCGGGAAGGGTGATCATCATGGGGGAGGGTAAGCATCATGGGGAGGGGTAAGCATCATGGGGGAAGGGTGATCATCATGGGGGAGGGTAAGCATCATGGGGAAGGGTAAGCATCATGGGGAAGGGTAAGCATCATGGGAGGGTAAGCATCATGGGGAAGGGTAAGCATCATGGGGAAGGGTAAGCATCATGGGGAAGGGTAAGCATCATGGGGGAGGGTAAGCATCATGGGGGAAGGGTGATCATCATGGGGAAGGGTAAGCATCATGGGGAAGGGTAAGCATCATGGGAAGGGTAAGCATCATGGGGAAGGGTAAGCATCATGGGGAAGGGGTGATCATCATGGGGGAGGGTAAGCATCATGGGGAAGGGTAAGCATCATGGGGGAAGGGTGATCATCATGGGGGAGGGTAAGCATCATGGGGAGGGGTAAGCATCATGGGGGAAGGTGATCATCATGGGGGAGGGTAAGCATCATGGGGGAAGGGTGATCATCATGGGGAAGGGTAAGCATCATGGGGGAGGGTAAGCATCATGGGGAAGGGTGGTCATCATGGGAAGGGTAAGCATCATGGGAAGGGTAAGCATCATGGGGAAGGGTGATCATCAGGGGGGAGGGGTAAGCATCACCCTAACATACAAGCACCCACCAACCCACCCTCACATACAAGCACCCACCAACCCACCCTCACATACAAGCACCCACCAACCCACCCTCACATACAAGCACCCACCAACCCACCCTCACATACAAGCACCCACCAACCCACCCTCACATACAAACACCCACCAACCCACCCTCACATACAAGCACCCACCAACCCACCCTCACATACAAGCACCCACCAACCCACCCTCACATACAAGCACCCACCAACCCACCCTCACATACAAGCACCCACCAACCCACCCTCACATACAAGCACCCACCAACCCACCCTCACATACAAACACCCACCAACCCACCCTCACATACAAGCACCCACCAACCCACCCTCACATACAAGCACCCACCAACCCACCCTCACATACAAGCACCCACAAACCCACCCTCACATACAAGCACCCACCAACCCACCCTCACATACAAGCACCCACCAACCCACCCTCACATACAAGCACCCACAAACCCACCCTCACATACAAGCACCCACCAACCCACCCTCACATACAAGCACCCACAAACCCACCCTCACATATAAGCACCCACCAACCCACCCTCACATACAAGCACCCACCAACCCACCCTCACATACAAGCACCCACAAACCCACCCTCACATACAAGCACCCACCAACCCACCCTCACATACAAGCACCCACCAACCCACCCTCACATACAAGCACCCACAAACCCACCCTCACATACAAGCACCCACCAACCCACCCTCACATACAAGCACCCACCAACCCACCCTCACATACAAGCACCCAAAAACCAACCCTCACATACAAGCACCCACCAACCCACCCAAAAATACAAGCACCCACCAACCCACCCTCACATACAAACACCCACCAACCCACCCTCACATACAAGCACCCATCAACCCACCCTCACATACAAGCACCCACCAACCCACCCTCACATACAAGCACCCACAAACCCACCCTCACATACAAGCACCCACCAACCCACCCTCACATACAAGCACCCACCAACCCACCCTCACATACAAGCACCCACAAACCCACCCTCACATACAAGCACCCGCCAACCCACCCTCACATACAAGCACCCACAAACCCACCCTCACATATAAGCACCACCAACCCACCCTCACATACAAGCACCCACCAACCCACCCTCACATACAAGCACCCACAAACCCACCCTCACATACAAGCACCCACCAACCCACCCTCACATACAAGCACCCACCAACCCACCCTCACATACAAGCACCCACAAACCCACCCTCACATACAAGCACCCACCAACCCACCCTCACATACAAGCACCCACCAACCCACCCTCACATACAAGCACCCAAAAACCAACCCTCACATACAAGCACCCACCAACCCACCCTCACATACAAGCACCCACCAACCCACCCAAAAATACAAGCACCCACAAACCCACCCTCACATACAAGCACCCACCAACCCTCCCTCACATACAAGCACCCACCAACCCACCCTCACATACAAGCACCCACCAACCCACCCTCACATACAAGCACCCACCAACCCACCCAAAAATACAAAGCACCCACCCACCCTCCCACACATACAAGCACCCACCAACCCACCCTCACATACAAGCACCCACAAACCCACCCACACATACAAGCACCCACCAACCCACCCTCACATACAAGCACCCACCAACCCACCCAAAACACAAGCACCCACCGACCCTCCCACACATACAAGCACCCACCAACCCACCCTCACATACAAGCACCCACCAACCCACCCTCACATACAAGCACCCACCAACCCACCCTCACATACAAGCACCCACCAACCCACCCTCACATACAAGCACCCACCAACCCACCCTCACATACAAGCACCCACCAACACACCCACACATACAAGCACCAACCCACCCACATACAAGCACCCAACCACACATACAAGCACCCACCAACCCACCCACACATACAAGCACCAACCTACCCACACATACAAGCACCCACCAACCCACCCACACATACAAGCACCAACCCACCCACACATACAAGCACCCACCCACACATACAAGCACCCACCAACCCACTCACACATACAAGCACCAACCCACCCACACATACAAGCACCAACCCACCCACACATACAAGCACCCACCAACCCACCCACAGATGCAAGCAACTATCAACCCACCCACACATACAAGCACCCACCCAAACACACCACCCACACATACAAGCACCCACCAACTCACCCACACATACAAGCACCACCAACCCACCCACACATACAAGCACCCATCCACCCACACATACAAGCACCCACCCACCCACCCACACATACAAGCACCCATCCACCCTCACATACAAGCACCCACCAACCCACCCACACATACAAGCACCAACCCACCCACACATACAAGCACCAACCCACCCACACATACAAGCACCAACCCACCCACATATACAAGCACACCACCCACCCACACACACAAGCACCCAAAACACATACAAGCATCCACCCACCCACACATACAAGCACCCACCCACCCACCCATACATACAACCACCCACCCACCCACACATACAAGCACCCACTAACCCACCCACACATACAAGCACCCACCCACCCACCCACACATACAAGCACCCACCTACCCACCCACACATACAAGCACCCACCAAACCCACCCACACATACAAGCACCCACCCACCCACCCACACATACAAGCACCCACCAACTCACCCACACATACAAGCACCCACCCACCCACACTTACAAGCACCAGCCCACCCACACATACAAGCACGCACCCACCCACCCACACATACAAGCACCCACCAACCCACCCACACATGCAAGCACCCACCAACCCACCCACACATACAAGCACCCACCAACCCACCCACACATGCAAGCACCCACCCACCCACACATACAAGCACCAACGCACCCACAAATACAAGCAACCCACCTACCCACCCACACATACAAGCACCCACCAACCCACCCACACATACAAGCACCCACCAACCCACCCACACATACAAGCACCCACCAACCCACCCACACATACAATCACCAACCCACTCACACATACAATCACCCACCAACCCACCCACACATACAAGCACCCACCAACCCACCCACACATACAAGCAACAACCCACCCATACATACAAGCACCAACCCACCCACACATACAAGCACCAACCCACCCACACATACAAGCACCCACCCACCCACACATACAAGCACCCACCCACACATACAAGCACCCACCCACCCACACATACAAGCACCCACCCACCCACCCACACATACAAGCACCCACCCACCCACCCACACATACAAGCACCCACCCACCCACCCACACATACAAGCACCCATCAACCCACCCACACATACAAGCACCCACCAACCAACCCACACATACATGCACCCACCCACCCACACATACAAGCACCCACCAACCCCCCCACACATACAAGCACCCACCAACCCACCCACACATACAAGCACCCACCCACCCACACATACAAGCACCCACCCACCCACACATACAAACACAACCCACCCACACATACAAGCACCCACCAACCACACATACAAGCACCCACCCACCTACACATACAAGCACCCACCCACCCACACATACAAGCACCCACCCACCCACACATACAAGCACCCACCCACCCACACATACAAGCACCCACCCACACATACAAGCACCCACCCACCCACACATACAAGCACCCACCCACCCACGCATACAAGCACCCACCCACACACGCATACAAGCACCCACCCACCCACACATACAAGCACCCACGCACCCACACATACAAGCACCCACCCACCCACACATACAAGCACCCACCCACCCACACATACAAGCACCCACCCACCCACCCACACATACAAGCACCCACCCACCCACCCACACATACAAGCACCAACCCACCCACACATACAAGCACCCACCCACCCACACATACAAGCACGCACCCACCCACACATACAAGCACCCACCCACCCACTCATACAAGCACCCACCCACCCACACATACAAGCACCCACCAACCCACCCACACATACAAGCACCCATCAAGCCACCCACACATACAAGCACCCACCAACCAACCCACACATACATGCACCCACCCACCCACACATACAAGTACCCACCAACCCACCCACACATACAAGCACCCACCAACCCACCCACACATACAAGCACCCACCCACCCACACATACAAGCACCCACCCACCCACACATACAAACACCAACCCACCCACACATACAAGCACCCACCCACCTACACATACAAGCACCCACCCACCACACATACAAGCACCCACCCACCCACACATACAAGCACCCACCCACCCACACATACAAGCACCCACCCACCCACACATACAAGCACCCACCCACCCACACATACAAGCACCCACCCACCCACACATACAAGCACCCACCCACCCACACATACAAGCACCCACCCACCCACACATACAAGCACCCACCCACCCACACATACAAGCACCCACCCACCCACACATACAAGCACCCACCCACCCACACATACAAGCACCCACCCACCCACCCACACATACAAGCACCCACCCACCCACACATACAAACACCAATCCACCCACACATACAAGCACCCACCCACCTACACATACAAGCAACCCACCCACCCACACATACAAGCACCCACCCACCCACACATACAAGCACCCACCCACCCACACATACAAGCACCCACCCACCCACACATACAAGCACCCACCCACCCACACATACAAGCACCCACCCACCCACACATACAAGCACCCACCCACCCACACATACAAGCACCCACCCACCCACACATACAAGCACCCACCCACCCACACATACAAGCACCCACCCACCCACCCACACATCCAAGCACCCACCACCCACACATACAAGCACCAACCCACCCACACATACAAGCACCCACCCACCCACACATACAAGCACCCACCCACCCACACATACATACAAGCACCCACCCACCCACTCATACAAGCACCCACCCACCCACACATACAAGCACCCACCCACCCACACATACAAGCACCAACCCACCCACACATACAAGCACCAACCCACCCACACCTACAAGCACCCACCCACCCACACATACATACAAGCACCCACCCACCCACTCATACAAGCACCCACCCACCCACACATACAAGCACCCATCCACCCACACATACAAGCACCCACCCACCCACACATACAAGCACCCACCCACCCACACATACAAGCACCCACCCCCCACACATACATACAAGCACCCACCCACCCACACATACAAGCACCCACCCACCCACACATACAAGCACCCACCCACACATACAAACACCCACCCACCCACACATACAAGCACCCACCCACCCACACATACAAGCACCCACCCACCCACATATACAAGCACCCACCCTCCCACACATACAAGCACCCACCAACCCACCCACATATACAAGCACCCACCCACCCACACATACAAGCACCCACCCACCCACCCACACGTACAAGCACCCACCCACCCACACATACAAGCGCCAACCCACCCACCCACCCACCCACCCACGCACCCACCCGGGTAAAGTAAACAGCTGGTAGTTGACAGATGTAGTCAGTGCCTCCACACTAAGTCTCTTGTCCGTAAATTCTATAACAGTTTAAGCTACTGATGAAGTTAATATGTTACTTGAAGGAGAGTAACTAAGTTAACATATGCTAAAAACACCTTTATAACAAAGATATGACAAGGTAATAATGACACTCTTTACGTCACTGGTTCTGTCTAGGCTGGAGTATTACTGTGTACTAAGAACCACCTTAACGGCAGCCGAAATTGCTGAGCCGGAAAATGTACAGAGAACCTTCATAGTTCGTATAAACTCAATTACTGGGAGCGCTTAAAGTTGGTAGAACTGTACTCCGTACAACGTAGGCGAGAAAGATACAGCTTGTCTGTTGATGCATTATATATGTTGGTGTGGTAGTGTGCAGATTTAGGACCAGGCCTCAAGTACTATCCACGTATATCTTATGTATCTCTCCTCTGCTCTGGTGAATACATATCAAGGATTCTGAAGTATTTCCAGTAATTTAAATGCTTTACTAGTTCTATGTGGACCGTAAAGAATATGTGCATATGTTCCAGCTCTGATAACTCTCGTGTTCTGAAGAGAACCGTCTACACTGAACAATACTCTAAGCAAAAGAACACAAGCGATTTGAAAAATGTCACCATTGGCACCATTTTCTCATTATCTACCATGCCATTTTCCTGGCTGTCATGATATTGTATTCTCTGAAAGGTCAGCTGACATTATTACTCACACCTCCTTTACATGTCCTTTTCCTTATATTGGTGGATCTTGCATTTTGTATACAGTGTCTTTATTGAGTTCTTTCCATATCTATGCACCTGGAACTTGACACCACTGAACGTCATATTAATTCTTCACTGTCCACTGGAAGACTGTCATATCTTCCTGCAGTTTTTTCATGTCTTCTATCAAGGTGATTTTTATAATTATTTTGGAAACATTTGCAAATAATGATGTGAAACTTTAGTATTGTTTTTCATCTGTCTTTTATGAGGATGGGGAAACAGTCAAGGCGCCAGGACCGTACCTTGAGGTACTCAACTTTTCATTTGGCTATTTTCTCCATTATGACTATCGACCTCAACTTACGGACAATCTCTTCATGATCGCATTTGTCAAATACCTTCACAAAATTTGTGTTGAGCACATCTGCGTTTTGGTTTTCTTCCAATGCCTCCGTAAATCTGTCTTAGAGGTTTAGTAGCTGCGAAAAGCATGATCTTCCTGTTCCAAATCCATGTTGGTTTAATTAATGTAGCTCATGCTGACCCCTGGCTGCCTTCAAGAGAGAGCTGGACAGATACCTAAAGTCGGTGCCGGATCAGCCGGGCTGTGGCTCGTACGTCGGACTGCGTGCGGCCAGCAGTAACAGCCTAGTTGATCAGGCCCTGATCCATCGGGAGGCCTGGTCATGGACCGGGCCGCGGGGGCGTTGATCCCCGGAATAACCTCCAGGTAACCTCCAGGTAACCATGAAGTTTGTAGTTTGAGATCTCTCAACCCTCTCAAAGACTGTTATGACGCGGTGACTAGGTTTACTGGTTCATTAATTTTGCCCCCTTTAAGGAGGATTAGTGTCCACATTCTTTTAATGGTTCTGATTTCGTTTTAATCTAGTTCTTCCAAAATATGCTGGACCTTGCTACAGTATTTCATTAATTTATTAAATGAAATTCCACAAATTCGCCAAGTGCTTCATGAGCGACAGTATTTTATTATTCGAAACTCTGTTAGGACTTTGTTAGTTACACGTCATATGATGATGTGGCCTTCAGGGTTCGAAAATATTCCTCACTTCCACTTTTCTTTGCATTTATGGCTAGCATTATGATTCTAATCGCTTACATAACTAGACACGTTAGCATGCTTTTCGTCCTTATAAATTGTGTGACTGCCATTTGACGTGTTTGGTTTTCATCATGCACTCGAACTTCCACTGAGCTTTATGCTCCGACCCACTGATCTTCATACTGCTTTCAGTTCTTCAGTTTTTAATATCGTTGAACATTGCTGATTGAATTTGATTCTTTTTCACTGTCTTAGTGACGATGAAACGTCGGTGCCTGATCGCTCTTAGGCTTCCTTGTATTGCTCCTTATGCTTCCCTGAGCTCAACTTAGGCTTCCTGATGCCTTGTGCATCCTGATGCCACTTTGCGTTACCTATGCTCCTTAGTGTTCCTCCATGCCCTTAAGTGCTTCTGAGTTGCTACCTTCAAAGCTGTCTATGCTCCTGTTACGTAAGTCCTGATGTCTTATTGCTTCCTGATGCTCCTTAGAGGAGCTGCTTCCTATGCTCTTAGTGCTTCCTGATCGTTCATCTAGTGCTCCCCAGAGAAGCTCCTAGTTGTTCCGTGCACCTTGAGTGCTGTCCATGTCCTAGTGCTCTGAGGCTCTTATTTCCTGAACTCTTCAGGACTCCATGATAACTCCGTTTATGTGTTTGATGCTCCTTCGAGTTACGCTTTCTGATGTCTCCTTAGTGCTTCCTTTGAATGCTTCCAATTAAGTCGATTCGTCATGATGTCCTTAGTCTCCTGATGCGTCCTTTAGTAATTCCTGATGACTCCTTTAATGCTTCCCTATTGCACCTAGTGCTTCCTGAGCTGCCTTAGTGCTCCCATTTTTCCATTATGCTTGCTGATGTACTCTCAGTTTACCTGATGTTGCCTTAGTGCTGTCCAAAATATGCTCATTGCTCCTGTGTTTCCTTAGTGTAGAACTTCTCATGATCTCCTTAGTGCTCCCTGATGCTCCTTAGTGCTTCCTGATGCTCCTTAGTGCTTCCCTGATGCCTCCTTAGTGCTTCCGATCGCCCTTAGTGCTTCCATGATGCTCCTTAGTGCTCCTGATGCTCCTTAGTGCTTCCGATGCTCCTTAGTGCTTCCTGATGCTCCTTATGCTCCTGATGCTCCTTAGTGCTCCCTGATGCTCCTTAGTGCTTCCTGATGCTCCTTAGTGCTTCCTGATGCTCCTTAGTGCTCCCTGATGCTCCTTAGTGCTTCTTGATGCTCCTTAGTGCTCCCTGATGCTTCCTTAGTGCTCCTGATGCTCCTTAGTGCTCCCTGATGCTCCTTAGTGCTTCCTGATGCTCCTTAGTGCTTCCTGATGTCCTTAGTGCTTCCTGATGCTCCTTAGTGCCCCTGATGCTCCTTAGTGCTTCCTGATGCTCCTTAGTGCTCCCTGATGCTCCTTAGTGCTTCCTGATGCTCCTTAGTGCTTCCTGATGCTCCTTAGTGCTTCCTGATGCTCCTTAGTGCTTCCTGATGCTCCTTAGTGCTCCCTGATGCTCCTTAGTGCTCCTGATGCTCCTTAGTGCTCCTGATGCTCCTTAGTGCTTCCTGATGCTCCTTAGTGCTCCTGATGCTCCTTAGTGCTCCCTGATGCTCCTTAGTGCTCCTGATGCTCCTTAGTGCTCCCTGAGCTCCTTAGTGCTTCCTGATGCTCCTTAGTGCTCCTGATGCTCCTTAGTGCTCCCTGATGCTCCTTAGTGCTTCCTGATGCTCCTTAGTGCTCCCTGATGCTCCTTAGTGCTTCCCTGATGCTCCTTAGTGCTCCCTGATGCCCTTAGTGCTCCCTGATGCTCCTTAGTGCTTCCTGATGCTCCTTAGTGCTTCCTGATGCCCTTAGTGCTCCTGATGCTCCTTAGTGCTTCCTGATGCTCCTTAGTGCTTCCTGATGCTCCTTAGTGCTTCCTGATGCTCCTTAGTGCTTCCTGATGCTCCTTAGTGCTTCCTGATGCCTTAGCTCTGTCCTTAGTGCTTTCCTGATGCTCCTTAGTGCTTCCCTGATGCTCCTTAGTGCTCTCCTGATGCTCCTTAGTGCTCCCTGATGCTCCTTAGTGCTTCCTGATGTCCCTTAGTGCTTCCTGATGCTCCTTAGTGCTCCCTGATGCTCCTTAGTGCTCCTGATGCTCCTTAGTGCTCCCTGATGCTCCTTAGTGCTTCCTGATGCTCCTAGTGCTGTCTCCTTATTCTGATGCTCCTTAGTGCTCCCTGATGCTCCTTAGTGCTCCCTGATGCCCTTAGTGCTCCTGATGCTCCTTAGTGCTTCCTGATGCTCCTTAGTGCTTCCTGATGCTCCTTAGTGCTCCTGATGCTCCTTAGTGCTTCCTGATGCTCTGTGCTCCCTGATGCTTAGTGCTCCTGATGCTCCTTAGTGCTTCCTGATGCTCCTTAGTGCTTCCTGATGCTTCTTAGTGCTTCCTGATGCTCCTTAGTGCTTCCTGATGCTCCTTAGTGCTTCCTGATGCTCCTTAGTGCTTCCTGATGCTCCTTAGTGCTTCCTGATGCTCCTTAGTGCTTCCTGATGCTCCTTAGTGCTTCCTGATGTCCTTAGTGCTTCCTGATGTCCTTAGTGCTTCCTGATGCTCCTTAGTGCTTCCTGATGCTCCTTAGTGCTTCCTGATGCTCCTTAGTGCTTCCTGATGCTCCTTAGTGCTCCCTGATGCTCCTTAGTGCTTCCTGATGCTCCTTAGTGCTTCCTGATGCTCCTTAGTGCTTCCTGATGCTCCTTAGTGCTTCCTGATGCTCCTTAGTGCTCCCTGATGCTCCTTAGTGCTCCCTGATGCTCCTTAGTGCTCCCTGATGCTCCTTAGTGCTTCCTGATGCTCCTTAGTGCTCCCTGATGCTCCTTAGTGCTTCCTGATGCTCCTTAGTGCTCCCTGATGCTCCTTAGTGCTTCCTGATGCTCCTTAGTGCTCCCTGATGCTCCTTAGTGCTCCCTGATGCTCCTTAGTGCTTCCTGATGCTCCTTAGTGCTTCCTGATGCCTTATCTTACTGCTGTCCTTGTCTTTGATGCTCCTTAGTGCTTCCTGATGCTCCTTAGTGCTTCCTGATGCTCCTTAGTGCTTCCTGATGCTCCTTAGTGCTTCCTGATGCTCCTTAGTGCTCCCTGATGCTTCTTAGTGCTCCCTGATGCTCCTTAGTGCTTCCTGATGCTCCTTAGTACTTCCTGATGCTCCTTAGTGCTTCCTGATGCTCCTTATGCTATTTCCTGATGCTCTTTAGTGCTTCCTGTGCCCTTAGTCTCCTGGATGCTCCTTAGTGCTTCCTGATGCTCCTTAGTGCTCCCTGATGCTCCTTAGTGCTTCCTGATGCTCCTTAGTGCTTCCTGATGCTCCTTAGTGCTTCCTGATGCTCCTTAGTACTTACTGATGCTCCTTAGTACTTACTGATGCTCCTTAGTGCTTCCTGATGCTCCTTAGTGCTTCCTGATGCTCCTTAGTGCTTCCTGTGCTCCTTAGTGCTTCCTGATGCTCCTTAGTGCTTTCCTGATGCTCCTTAGTGCTTCCTGATGCTCCTTTAGTCTTCCTGATGCTCCTTAGTGCTCCCTGTGCTCCTTAGTACTTCCCTGATGCTCCTTAGTGCTTCCTGATGCTCCTTAGTGCTTCCTGATGCTCCTTAGTGCTTCCTGATGCTCCTTAGTGCTTCCTGATGCTCCTTAGTACTTACTGATGCTCCTTAGTACTTCCTGATGCTCCTTAGTGTCCATGTCCTTAGTGCTCCTGATGTACTTATGCTTCCTGATGCTCCTTAGTACTTCCTGGTGCTCCTTAGTACTTCCTGGTGCTCCTTAGTTCTTCCTGGTGCTCCTTAGTACTTCCTGGTGCTCCTTAGTACTTACTGGTGCTCCTTAGTTCTTCCTGGTGCTCCTTAGTACTTCCTGGTGCTCCTTAGTACTTACTGGTGCTCCTTAGTTCTTCCTGGTGCTCCTTAGTGCTCCCTGATGCTCCTTAGTGCTTCCTGATGCTCCTTAGTGCTCCCTGATGCTTCTTAGTGCTTCCTGATGCTCCTTAGTGCTTCCTGATGCTCCTTAGTACTTCCTGATGCTCCTTAGTGCTTCCTGATGCTCCTTAGTGCTTCCTGGTGCTCTTTAGTTCTTCCTGGTGCTCCTTAGTACTTCCTGGTGCTCCTTAGTACTTCCTGGTGCTCCTTAGTACTTCCTGGTGCTCCTTAGTACTTCCTGGTGCTCCTTAGTACTTCCTGGTGCTCCTTAGTACTTCCTGATGCTCCTTAGTACTTACTGGTGCTCCTTAGTTCTTCCTGGTGCTCCTTAGTGCTCCCTGATGTTCCTTAGTGCTCCCTGATGCTCCTTAGTGCTCCCTATGCTTCTTAGTGCTCCCTGATGCTCCTTAGTGCTTCCTGATGCTCCTTAGTACTTCCTGATGCTCCTTAGTGCTTCCTGATGCTCCTTAGTGCTTCCTGGTGCTCTTTAGTTCTTCCTGGTGCTCCTTAGTGCTCCTGATGCTCCTTAGTAGCTTCCTGATGCTCCTTAGTGCTTCCTGGTGCTCCTTAGTAGCTTCCTGTGCTCCTTATGTGCTTCCTGATGCTCTTTAGTTCTTCCTGGATGCTCCTTAGTGCTTCCTGTGCTCCTTAGTGCTTCCTGGTGCTCCTTAGTACTTGTCCTGGTGCTCCTTAGTACTTCCTGGTGCTCCTTAGTACTTCCTGGTGCTCCTTAGTACTTCCTGGTGCTCCTTAGTTCTTCCTGGTGCTCCTTAGTACTTCCTGGTGCTCCTTAGTACTTCCTGGTGCTCCTTAGTACTTCCTGGTGCTCCTTAGTCTTCCTGGATGCTCCTTAGTACTTACCTGGTGCTCCTTAGTACTTCCTGATGCTCCTTAGTCTTCCTGATGCTCCTTAGTACTTCCTGATGCTCCTTAGTCTTCCTGTGCTCCTTAGTACTTCCTGGTGCTCCTTAGTTCTCCTGTGCTCCTTAGTACTTCCTGTGCTCCTTAGTACTTCCTGGTGCTCCTTAGTACTTCCTGGTGCTCCTTAGTACTTCCTGTGCTCCTAGTGACTTCCCTGGTGCTCCTTAGTACTTCCTGGTGCTCCTTAGTTCTTCCTGGTGCTCCTTAGTACTTCCTGGTGCTCCTTAGTACTTCCTGGTGCTCCTTAGTACTTCCTGGTGCTCCTTAGTACTTCCTGGTGCTCCTTAGTTCTTCCTGGTGCTCCTTAGTGCTTCCTGCTGTTCCTTAGATCTTCCTGGTGCTCCTTAGTACTTCCTGGTGCTCCTTAGTACTTCCTGGTGCTCCTTAGTACTTCCTGGTGCTCCTTAGCTTCCTGGTCCTTAGTTCCTGGTGTCCTATCTTCTGTGCTCCTTAGTACTTCCTGTGCTCCTTAGTACTTCCTGGTGCTCCTTAGTTTTCTGTCTCCTATCTTCCTGGTGCTCCTTAGTACTTCCTGTGCTTCCTTAGTACTTCCTGTGCTCCTTAGTGCTTCCTGCTGTTCCTTAGATCTTCCTGGTGCTCCTTAGTGCTTCCTGCTGTTCCTTAGATCTTCCTGGTGCTCCTTAGTACTTCCTGCTGCTCCTTAGTACTTCCTGTGCTCCTTAGTACTTCCTGGTTCCCTTAGTACTTCCTGGTGTTCCTTAGTACTTCCTGGTGCTCCTTAGTACTTCCTGGTGCTCCTTAGTACTTCCTGGTGCTCCTTAGTACTTCCTGGTGCTCCTTAGTTCTTCCTGGTGTCCTTAGTCTTCCTGGTGCTCCTTAGTACTTCCTGGTGCTCCTTAGTACTTCCTGCTGTTCCTTAGATCTTCCTGGTGCTCCTTAGTACTTCCTGGTGCTCCTTAGTACTTCCTGCTGTTCCTTAGATCTTCCTGGTGTTCCTTAGATCTTCCTGGTGTCCTTAGTCTTCCTGTGCTCCTTAGTGCTTCCTGGTGCTCCTTAGTACTTCCTGGTGCTCCTTAGTACTTCCTGGTGCTCCTTAGTACTTCCTGGTGCTCCTTAGTTCTTCCTGGTGCTCCTTAGTACTTCCTGGTGCTCCTTAGTACTTCCTGGTGCTCACTTAGTGCCTGTACTTCTGGTGTTCCTTAGATCTCCTGGTGCTCCTTAGTACTTGTTCAGTACTCATCTTCCTGACCTCCCATATCCTATGACTTGGCCTAAACATTTGGCCAAGTATACATTTGCTAGTGACTCTTCCTTAACCTCACAGTACCTTAGTGAAGTTGGAACCACCACAAGTTCTCGTTCATACTAGCATGTGCCAACTCACACCTCGCTCCAGTTCTTCTGTGCACCCTAGTATTTGGTCCACATACTTTTGCAAGCTACACAAGGTTCTCGCTTCAGTGACGGTACTCGGGAGTTTGTTCCACTCATCCACAAGTGTTATCAAACCAGCGCTGTCCTACATGCCTTCTATTGCTTCGTGTTCCTTTTTGGTTAGATATTTTCAACACGTTATTTATACCCCCCTTTATTTATTCCTGTTTTCCACTTGTACTCTCCCTTCAAGGGAGGTTCCTTGACGCTCTTGATCTAGGGAATTGGATCTGTGCTCCAGGTCCTTCAATTAAGCCTGAATACCTTCCATTCCCCCCCCTCCACAGGTGATGTATAATCCGATGGGCTTAGCACTTCCTCGTGATTATAATTATAATCCATCTGTACTCTTCATTTAAGTCATCCCTAATTCTACGCCTTTCCAGAGAGTACAGATTCAGGGCCCTCAGTCTATCCCCGTAGGAAAGATTCCTGATACATGGGATCAACTTTGCCGTTCTTCTCCGTGTTTTCCAACGCATTTGTGTCCATTCTGTAATATGGAGACCAAAACTGAGCAGCAGACCCTGAAGGAGGTCTAACCAAACATATATCAAGTTGAAGGAGTCCTCTTATTCATCCTTCTTGATATAAAGTTAAAAATTTTATTAGCTTTACTGTAAACATTTATACATGTTAAATAAATAACAAAAAGGCACAATACCGTGACTGGAACAATACACAAATAACCCTGTCGTTATTCACTTGATAAATTAAACAATTCTTTGTACTACGTACTACATACATGACTTAATAACTACTACAGCACACTCTTCGTCTGCAACACTATATATACCCGTCGGTTTAATACATTCTTGTACTACTACTACTACCTCCACCTCTTCTGCTATAATAGCCGTCGCTCCTCGTTATGTACTTTGTCAATGGTCCAAGTCGGACCGCAACGTCGTCGTAAGCTTCTCTCTTTTATGTGCGGGTTATATGTGTAGTGTTTTATACAAGTTGTCTCGGCTTTACATTACTAAAGCAGAACTATAAGTGTTTTTAACATTCAGAATGATTGATATTTCCATTTTTCAGTTTATAAGTACCAATGTTATTCTCTTTTCTTCCAAGACTAAAACCTCTCATTTGTCAACATTAAACTACATCTGCCACTTCTCCGACCACTGCATCAAACTATCCAGATCTTACTGTAGCGCTGCAGTGCCCTCATCAGAATTAATCTGACGACCTATTTTAGTGTCATCGACAAACTTGCTTAAGTCGCTGTTTATTCCTTCATCTATATCGTTTATGTATATCACGAACAACAAAGGTCCCAACACTGACGCCTGTGGAACGCCGCTTGTGACGCTTCCCCTCTCTGATTTCTCCCTATTTATGCCAACTCTCGATCCAGGAGAAAATTTACTCTCTTATTCCTTGTGCTGCTACTTCAACAATCTCCTGTGTGGAACTATTAAAAGTCTTACCGAAGTTCATATATACAGTATTGTGTTTATTATCATGATCTACTGCCTCAAATGGCTTACTGTAGTGTAAAAAGTTAGTGAACTCGTAAGGTAGGAGCATCCCTTAGTGAACTGTGCTGATATTCATTGATCAATTTACATCTTTCGAGATGCTTCTTCAATTATTAATTCCATCAATTTTACCACACTGGAGGTTAGGTTAATTGGTCTATAATTCAAAGTTAACCACCTATCTTCCTCTCTCTAGATATACCTTTCATATGCCTCTGAAGAGTTTCCGGAGTTTTTCTTCTCCCGCAGCCCAGCCTTGGGCACCACATTTGCTATTTTCCAATTTTCCGGCGCCTGTGCCAGTTTGTAGTAAAGCGTTGAGAAGACCAGCCAATGGTTTGCTAACATCATTCTTACATTCCGTTACAATCCTTGACAACAATTCATCGGGATCTAGTGATCTGTTTGGTTTTAAATCTATTTATTTGTCTGACAGCCATGTCATTAGTGACTTTGATAAGAACATAAGAAAGAAGGAACACTGCAGGAACACTGCAGGAGGCCTAATATTCCGACTCCCAAACTTCGAAAGCGGCAGAGGTAGACTTCTCCGGCACGATCTTGCTAGTCAAATTGACTGAATTTCTCTCACCGGTGAATTGGAGCCCAAAGACTTCTTACATGTAGTTTAAGACTGTTTTTTGTTTTTGAAGTCTAAGAGAGACCCTACCAGAGGTAATAACCTGCTTGTTTTAGTGTGTTAAATAAAGAAACCCTCGTAAATAATCTGGAGATCAGTGAAGAACTTAGCGCAAGTGATCACATATTTCTTGTCTTTAATATTACCTGACAACACCACTGACAACACCACTGACAACACCACTGACAACACCACTGACAACACCACTGACAACACCAGGTTAAGAACAATACAGTAAAATTCTCCGATCTTTGCCCTGATTACTATCAACTGAGTGAACATCTGTCTAGCCTTCACTGGAGTTTCCTGGCTAATGATTCTATTGACCAAGATCATATTTACAATAACAAGAGAAACCAAAGTATATATATATTCACCAGAGAGAAATTAGGTCAAGTAACAACGATCCCAAATGGAAGAACAGGAAACTATAGCACCAATTAGTAGAAAAAAGAATTAATATATAGGCGCATCACAAGGGCAGAGGATAACCCTATTGACCATTATATTCATATTAAAAGAGTTAAATAAGGGGATTAGAGAAGCTAAACGCGACTCTGATATTAAAACCGCTAATTTATGAAAGACAAAGACAAACACTTTCTCTCAGGTGTATAGGACAAAGATAAAGAAAAAATTATGACCACTGAGAACTGGACAACTTACAGATAACGAGCGAGAAATGTCCTCTCTTGTTAATATTTATTTCTTGTCAGTTTTTACACAAAAACACTTAACCAATATCCCAGATATTAATACCTGCACAAGTGGTGCAGAAAACAACTTAAGTAACATTAGTGTCATGGTTATCAAACATATTGACAAACTTAAACAAAATAAAACCCCGGGTCAACTGTCTTTAAAAGTACTTAAAAAGTACAAGTGGGAGCTTAGTCAGCCACTAACAAGCCTTTTTAATATATAACTTGAAAGTGGTGTTGTGCCGGAGAGTTAGAAGATGGCTAATTAAATTAGGATATAAATCAATTCCTTCGAATTACCGCCCAATAAGCCTGACGTCAACAGCAGGCAAATTGCTAGAATCAATTATAGTCGATATAATAAGAAACTGCCTTAATCAGAATATTTTGATTAATGATTCTCAACACGGTTTCACAAGGGCCGCAGTTCCTGCCTCACATAGTTATTGTTCTTCGTCAGTAAAGTATCTGAGGCACAGTTCCTGCCTCGCAAAGTTACTGTCCTTCGTCAGTAAAGCATCTGAGGCACAGTTCCTGCCTCGCAAAGTTACTGTCCTTCGTCAGTAAAGCATCGGAGGCACAGTTCCTGCCTCGCAAAGTTACTGTCCTTCGTCAGTAAAGCATCGGAGGCAGTGAACGAAGATAAGAAATATGATATTGTTTATTTGGATTTCTGTGTAAGACTTTTGATATAGTACCTCATAAAAGACTGCTAAAAAAAACAGAAACAAGTGGCAGCTCGTGATATAGGTGGGAAAATTTCCGTCACAGATCAGGGCGCGGCTGACCAATACAATGCAGAGAGTTTCCATCAATAGGATGAAATCAGAATTGGGACCAGTCACAAGTGGCGTTCCACAAGGATCAACTTTACCCTCATTGTTATTCATTATTTACATTAATTACCTTGACGAGGGAATAATAAGTGACACAACTAAATTCGGATAAAAGGACAGAAGTGCATATATACACTTGGGACATCTTTAAAGTACATAATTCCGTCCTGGGACCTTGGTCACTCGGAATGATGCAAAACAATTCGCAAACAGGCGAAATTATTTACAAACATTGTGTCTACGTCCACAGCAGGACTCGAACCTGCAAACTCTGTATCAGAGTACACAGTACCTCTGGGTCTGGCTCCGTGGTAAAGTGCTGTGTACTCTGATACAGACTTTGCAGGTTCGAGTCCTGCTGTGGGCGTCGAGATAATGTTTCAAGTCATTTATATATAGTGTATTGTTTGAGTCAGGGTATTGTGCCGCCTAACAGCCGTGTGCCAGGTGAGAGAGAGGGATCAGCGTCGAGTAACATCACACGTACAAGGCAAGTTATGATGGTGTACTTGTCAGCCTAACTTTCTGTGGTGGCGTTGCTGGTAGCAACTACAGAAGCCTCAATACAGTGACGTCGTTCAGTGTTACACTCTCTATAGATCAACTCTGTTTTGTTTCAGCTCACGAGATGTCCATCTTCAGATCCGTGCAAGACACAAGAATTTTTTTTTTATTAGTGTCGTCTGGGTTGCATGCATTTTTCTGTTCTCTGACCGACGTAGAAAGAGTCCTTGTTTCTCCTGCGTGATTTTACTGCAGCCTGCGCCGGGTGTCGTGCACACGTCCCCTTCACTATTGTCTGGCCACGGGCCAGGCTCATCTGGTGCTTGCCTGGTTAACCAAGCTGTTGCTGCTACGATGGTGGACGTAGCCTCACTAGCTACGCGGGCATATCAAAGGTATAAAATACCGACACGATGGAAAAAATTAATCTGTTTGCGGCACAATGTTTCGCCCAAACAATGGGAGAAACGTTGTCAATAAAGAATCACATCATACTGTATTTGTGCTTATTTTTCTAGGTACGCCAGGGCCAGGGCCAGGGCCAGAGCCTGTGAAATACTTGTCTGGTGCTTGCTTGATCAACCAGGCTGTTACTGCTGGCGACCCACTGACCACACATATATCACAGGCTCTTTAATCCGGCACTTACCTATAGGATGCCTAAAGGACGTTTCTGGGGGTCAAAACCCCTATGGGCCGGTCCCACACCAGGCTTCCTGGAGGATCAAGACCAGATCAATCAGGCTTTTGCTGCTGGTTGCACGCAGTCCAACGTACAACGTACGATCCACAGTCCGGATGGTCAGGCACTGATTTCAGGAACGTGTTCAATTTCCCCATACGTATGGAGAGAGGTTGTTAAAGAGTCGAGGACTTCTGACACTCACAGAGTTCTCTCTTAGTGTATTCGTTGTGCCCTGAGGCACACCTGGCACCACACTAGTACACATCTAGCAACACCATGATGCACACTTACAGACCAGTGTCACTGACATGTATAGTATGCAAAGTCATGGAGAAGATTATCAGAAGAGTGGTGGGGCACCTGGAAAGGAATGAGCTTATCAACGACAACCAGCACGGTTTCACGGTCGGGAAATCCTGTGCCACAAACCTACTGGAGGTCTATGAGAGGGTGACAGCAGTAAGACAAGAGAGAGAGGGGTGGGTAGACTGCGTTTTCTTGAACTGTAAGAAGGAGTTTGACACAGTTCCACACAAGAGATTAGTACAAAAGCTGGGGGACCAGGCAGGGATAACAAAGAAGGCACTGCAATGGCTCAGGGAATACCTGTCGGGAAGACAACAGCGAGTCATTGTACGTGACAAGGTGTCAGAGTGGGCGCCTGTGACGAGCGGGGTTCCACAGGGGTCAGTCCTAGGAACGGTGCTGTTTCTGATATGTGTGAACGACATGATGAAATGAATAGACCTAGAAGTGTCCCTGTTTGCAGATGATGTGAAAGTTGATGAGAAGAATCCAATCGGATGAGGACCAGGAAGAACTACAAAGGGATCTGGACAGACTGCAGGCCTGGTAAACAAACTGGTTCCTGGAGTTCAACCCCACAAAGTGTAAAGCCATGAAGATTGGGGAAGGGTAAAGAAGACCGCAGACGGAGTACAGTCTAGGGGGGCCAGAGACTATAAACCTCACTCACGGAAAAGGATCTTAAGGTGAGTATACTACCAGACACATCTCCTGAGGCGCACATCAACCAAATAACTGCAGCAGCATACGGGCGCCTAGCAAACCTAAGAACAGCATTCCAACATCTCAATAAGGAATCATTCAGAACCCGGTACACCGTGTGCGTTAGGCCTACATTGGAGTATGCAGCACCAGTTTGGAACCCACACCTAGCCAAGCATGTAAGGAAATTAGAGAAAGTGCAGAGGTTTGCAACAAGACTAGTCCCGGAGCTAAGGGGAATGTCCTACGAGGAGAGGTTAAAGGAAATCGACCTGACGACACTGGAGGACAGGAGAGATAGGAGGATATGACAACGACATATAAAATAATGAGAGGAATTGACAAGATGGACAGAGACAGGATGTTCCAGAGATTGGACACAACAACAAGGGGACACAGTTGGAAGTTGAAGACTCAGATGAATCACAGGGATGTTAGGAAGTATTTCTTCAGTCACAGAGTAGTCAGGAAGTGGAACAGTCTGGGAAGTGATGTAGTGGAGGCAGGATCCATACACATCTTTAAGAAAAGGAATGATAAAGCTCATGGAGCAGGGAGAGTGACCTAGTAGCGACCAGAGAAGAGGCGGGGCCAGGAGCTGTGAATCGACCCCTGCAACCAC
>NC_069406.1:58949558-58999558 GCF_026875155.1 Cherax quadricarinatus | reverse complement strand
ATATGGGCCTAACGTATACGGTGTACAGGGTCCTGAACGATTCCTTATTAAGAGGGTCGGAATGCTGTTCTGAGGTTTGCTAGGCGCCCATATGCTGCAGCAGTTATTTGGTTGATTTTGCGCTTCAGGAGATGTGCCTGGTGTTATACTCACCCCAAGATTTTTTTCCTTGAGTGAGGTTGTAGTCTCTGACCCCCTAGACTGTACTCCGTCTGCGGCCTTCTTTGCCTTCCCCAATCTTCATGACTTTGCACTTGGTGGGATTGAACTCCAGGAGCCAATTGCTGGACCAGTTCTGCAGCCTGTCCAGATCCCTTTGTAGTTCTGCCTGGTCTTCGATCGAGTGTATTCTTCTCATCAACTTCACGTCATCTGCAAACAGGGACACCTCAGAGTCTATTCCTTCCGTCATGTCGTTCACAAATACCAGAAACAGCACTGGTCCTAGGACTGACCCCTGCGGGACCCCGCTGGTCACAGGTGCCCACTCTGACACCTCGCCACGTACCATGACTCGCTGCTGTCTTCCTGACAAGTATTCCCTGATCCATTGTAGTGCCTTCCCTGTTATCCCTGCTTGGTCCTCCAGTTTTTTGCACCAATCTCTTGTGTGGAACTGTGTCAAACGCCTTCTTGCAGTCCAAGAAAATGCAATCCACCCCCCCCTCTCTCTCTTGTTTTAAACTGCTGTCACCATGTCATAGAACTCCAGTAGGTTTGTGACACAGGATTTCCCGTCCCTGAAACCATGCTGGCTGCTGTTGATGAGATCATTCCTTTCTAGGTGTTCCACCACTCTTCTCCTGATAATCTTCTCCATGATTTTGCATACTATACATGTCAGTGACACTGGTCTGTAGTTTAATGCTTCATGTCTGTCTCCTTTTTAAAGATTGGGACTACATTTGCTGTCTTCCATGCCTCAGGCAATCTCCCTGTTTCGATAGATGTATTGAATATTGTTGTTAGGGGTACACATAGCGCCTCTGCTCCCTCTCTCAATACCCATGGGGAGATGTTATCTGGCCCCATTGCCTTTGAGGTATCTAGCTCACTCAGAAGCCTCTTCACTTCTTCCTCGGTTGTGTGCACTGTTTTCCAGCACTTGGTGGTGTGCCCCACCTCTCCGTCTTTCTGGAGTCCCTTCTGTCTCCTCTGTGAACACTTCTTTGAATCTCTTGTTGAGTTCTTCACATACTTCCCGGTCATTTCCTGTTGTCTCTCCTCCTTCCTTCCTTAGCCTGATTACCTGGTCCTTGACTGTTGTTTTCCTCCTGATGTGGCTGTACAACAGTTTCGGGTCAGATTTGGCTTCGCTGCTATGTCATTTTCATATTGTCTTTGGGCCTCCCTTCTTATCTGTGCATATTCATTTCTGGCTCTACGACTGTTCTCCTTATTCTCCTGGGTCCTTTGCCTTCTATATTTCTTCCATTCCCTAGCACACTTGGTTTTTGCCTCCCTGCACCTTTGGGTAAACCATGGGCTCATCCTGGCTTTTTCATTACTCCTGTTACCCTTGGGTACAAACCTCTCCTCAGCCTCCTTGCATTTTATTGCTACATATTCCATCATCTCATTAACTGGTTTCCCTGCCAGTTCTCTGTCCCACTGAACCCCGTTCAGGTAGTTCCTCATTCCTGTGTAGTCCCCTTTCTTGTAGTTTGGCTTCATTCGTCCTGGCCTTCCTGCTTCCTCCACTTGTAGCTCTACTGTGTATTCGAAGCTTACAACCACATGGTCACTGGCCCCAAGGGGTCTTTCATATGTGATCTCCTCGATATCTGCACTACTGAAGGTGAATACTAAGTCCAGCCTTGCTGGTTCATCCTCTCCTCTCTCTCTTGTAGTGTCCCTTACGTGTTGGTACATGAAGTTCTCCAGTACCACCTCCTCATCTTAGCCCTCCAAGTATCTTGGCCCCCATGTGGGTCCAAGTTCTCCCAATCTATCTCCTTGTGGTTAAAGTCACCCATGATCAGGAGCTTTGCCCTGCATGCATGAGCTCTTCTGGCCACTCTAGCCAGTGTGTCAACCATCGCTCTATTGCTCTCGTCGTACTCTTGCCTTGGCCTCCTGCTGTTCTGTGGTGGGTTATACATCACTGCTATTACCACCTTGGGACCTCCAGAGTGAAGTGTTCCCACTATGTAATCACTTTCTTCTCCGCTATCTTCTCTCTCCAGCTCATCAAAATTCCAGCGATTTTTGATCAGCAACGCCCACTCCTCCACCCCCCCTGTTCCCTCTGTCTTTCCTCAGGATTTGGTATCCCGTTGGAAAGATGGCATCTGTTATCATACCTGTAAGCTTGGTTTCTGTGAGAGCTATGATGTCCGGTGATGCTTCTTTGACTCTTTCTTGCCACTCCTCCCACTTATTTGTTATTCCATCAGCGTTTGTGTACCATACCTTCAGTTTCCTTTCCAGCACTGTGGTTTGGGGGGCCTGTGAGGGTGGGAGACCTGGTGGCATACTGTGGGGTTCTATAGCTTGGTGTTGGGTGGAGGCTGTGGGTATGGATTGTAGGGTGTGTTGGATGGTGTGATAGGTTTGTGTGGTTCTGAGAGTAGTTGTGTGTGTGCTTGCCCTTGCTGTTCTGTCCTGCTCTGACTGACCTCTGCTGGTTCCCTCCTTGTCTCTTTTCCTAGCTCCTTTCGCTTTTTTGTCCTCTCCCTCAGCTGCTGTCGTTTCTGATTTTGTTCTGTCTCTGTCTAGGAACACCCTCTTGTACTCTCCGAGTATTTCAATCGTGGTTTCTCTTGGAGGATCCTGTTCCGCACTGTTTCCGTCCTGAGAATCAGCTTGATTGGTCGGTTTCTCCACCTTCGAGTACCCCCCTATTCTCTGAAAATTTACAATCTCGTCCCTCTCTTCACCTATTTCTGTTATGATTTTCTCAATCTCCTTCCTTTCTTCCTGCTTCCTTTCAGTGTGTGTCCTTTCCTCTCTCTCCTGAAGCCCATGGATAAACACTGATTTTGCCCTTTCTCCTCGCATTGCCTCACCCTCTGTGGCTCTGGATCCTGCCTGTGTGTGTGTGTGTGTGTGGTGTGTGTGTGTTGTGTGTGTGTGTTGTGTGTGTGTGTTGTGTGTGTGTGTGTGTGTGTGTGTGTGTGTGTGTGTGTGTGTGTGTGTGTGCGTGCGTGTGTGTGCGTGTGTGTGTGCGTGTGTGTGTGCGTGTGTGTGTGCCCTGTGTGTGTGCGTGTGTGTGTGCGTGTGTGTGTGTGTGTGTTGTGGTGTGTACTCACCTAGTTGTACTCACCTAGTTGAGGTTGCAGGGGCCGAGTCCAAGCTCCTGGCCCCGCCTCTTCACTGATCGCTACTAGTCACTTTCCCTGAACCGTGAGCTTTATCATACCTCTGCTTAAAGCTATGTATGGATCCTGCCTCCACTACATCGCTTCCCAAACTATTCCACTTCCTGACTACTCTGTGGCTGAAGAAATACTTCCTAACATCCCTGTGATTCATCTGTGTCTTCAACTTCCAACTGTGTCCACTTGTTGCTGTGTCCAATCTCTGGAACATCCTGTCTTTTCTGTGTGTGTGTGTGTGTGTGTGTGTGTGTGTGTGTGTGTGTGTGTGTGTGTGTGTGTGTGTGTGTGTGTGTGTGTGTGTGTGTTGTGTGTGTGGTGTGTGTGTATGTGTATGTGTGTATGTGTGTGTGCAGGATTAAATTGCACCAGGGAAGTGGGGGTGGATTATTGTGGTCTCCTTGTCCTGGTGTGGATGGTAGTACAACAACATATGGATACACAATAGGCCTAGGAACTAGGCCTCAAAAGGGTTAATTGGAGTACATCTGTATTTATATGTTCAACTGTTTTATCTTCTGCAGGAAAATTTAAGATGATTGTTCAATACGTCTGGTATCTTATTTTGATTACTGACGTATCTTGACATATTAAATAGGTTGTTAGATGTCTCTGCTTCTTATGCAACAACTATAGTTGTGATCCAGCTGCTGGTACTCTCTGTACGCTGTTGTGAACAGACTGAACACAGTCTGGGTGATGCTGTGGTGATCCAGCTGCTGGTACTCTGTACGCTGTTATGAACAGACTGAACACAGTCTGGGTGATGCTGTGGTGATCCAGCTGCTGGTACTCTGTACGCTGTTATGAACAGACTGAACACAGTCTGGGTGATGCTGTGTGGGGATCCAGCTGCTGGTACTCTGTACGCTGTTATGAACAGACTGAACACAGTCTGGGTGATGCTGTGGTGATCCAGCTGCTGGTACTCTGTACGCTGCTATGAACAGACTGAACACAGTCTGGGTGATGCTGTGGTGATCCAGCTGCTGGTACTCTCTGTACGCTGTTATGAACAGACTGAACACAGTCTGGGTGATGCTGTGGTGATCCAGCTGCTGGTACTCTGTACGCTGTTATGAACAGACTGAACACAGTCTGGGTGATGCTGTGGTGATCCAGCTGCTGGTACTCTGTACGCTGCTATGAACAGACTGAACACAGTCTGGGTGATGCTGTGGTGATCCAGCTGCTGGTACTCTGTACGCTGCTATGAACAGACTGAACACAGTCTGGGTGATGCTGTGGTGATCCAGCTGCTGGTACTCTGTACGCTGCTAATGAACAACTGAACACAGTCTGGGTGATGCTGTGGTGATCCAGCTGCTGGTACTCTGTACGCTGTTATGAACAGACTGAACACAGTCTGGGTGATGCTGTGGTGATCCAGCTGCTGGTACTCTCTGTACGCTGTTGTGAACAACTGAACACATCTGGGTGATGCTGTGGTGATCCAGCTGCTGGTACTCTGTACGCTGTTATGAACAGACTGAACACAGTCTAGGTGATGCTGTGGTGATCCAGCTGCTGGTACTCTGTACGCTGTTATGAACAGACTGAACACAGTCTGGGTGATGCTGTGGTGATCCAGCTGCTGGTACTCTCTGTACGCTGTTATGAACAGACTGAACACAGTCTGGGTGATGCTGTGGTGATCCAGCTGCTGGTACTCTACGCTGTTATGAACAGACTGAACACAGTCTAGGTGATGCTGTGGTGATCCAGCTGCTGGTACTCTGTACGCTGTTATGAACAGACTGAACACAGTCTAGGTGATGCTGTGGTGATCCAGCTGCTGGTACTCTCTGTACGCTGCTATGAACAGACTGAACACAGTCTAGGTGATGCTGTGGTGATCCAGCTGCTGGTACTCTGTACGCTGTTATGAACAGACTGAACACAGTCTAGGTGATGCTGTGGTGATCCAGCTGCTGGTACTCTGTACGCTGTTATGAACAGACTGAACACAGTCTAGGTGATGCTGTGGGTGATCCAGCTGCTGGTACTCTCTGTACGCTGCTATGAACAGACTGAACACAGTCTAGGTGATGCTGTGGTGATCCAGCTGCTGGTACTCTCTGTACGCTGCTATGAACAGACTGAACACAGTCTGGGTGATGCTGTGGTGATCCAGCTGCTGGTACTCTCTGTACGCTGCTATGAACAGACTGAACACAGTCTGGGTGATGCTGTGGTGATCCAGCTGCTGGTACTCTCTGTACGCTGCTATGAACAGACTGAACACAGTCTGGGTGATGCTGTGGTGATCCAGCTGCTGGTACTCTCTGTACGCTGCTATGAACAGACTGAACACAGTCTGGGTGATGCTGTGGTGATCCAGCTGCTGGTACTCTCTGTACGCTGCTATGAACAGACTGAACACAGTCTGGGTGATGCTGTGGTGATCCAGCTGCTGTAATCTCTGTACGCTGCTATGAACAGACTGAACACAGTTTTGGGTGATGCTGTGGTGATCCAGCTGCTGGTACTCTCTGTACGCTGTTATGAACAGACTGAACACAGTCTGGGTGATGCTGTGGTGATCCAGCTGCTGGTACTCTGTACGCTGTTATGAACAGACTGAACACAGTCTGGGTGATGCTGTGGTGATCCAGCTGCTGGTACTCTGTACGCTGTTATGAACAGACTGAACACAGTCTGGGTGATGCTGTGGTGATCCAGCTGCTGGTACTCTCTGTACGCTGCTATGAACAGACTGAACACAGTCTAGGTGATGCTGTGGTGATCCAGCTGCTGGTACTCTGTACGCTGCTATGAACAGACTGAACACAGTCTGGGTGATGCTGTGGTGATCCAGCTGCTGGTACTCTCTGTACGCTGCTATGAACAGACTGAACACAGTCTGGGTGATGCTGTGGTGATCCAGCTGCTGGTACTCGTTGTACGCTGCTATGAACAGACTGAACACAGTCTTGCCGAGGATCAACAGAGTCCTTACTGAAGGGAGGACTGGAGTTACCAGTTGGTGGGGTGGATGCATCAGCCTGTGGTAAGTACTGGCTACCCCTCCCTCTCTCATGTTTCTACCTTCATGTCTCACCTACTCACACCTTACACTCGCATCCTGCTCCTCTCTTGAACATCTTCGCGTCTCCCATGTTGTAGTGAATTTGTAAAATAAGTGGAAATAAGGACAGTGATTTGGTAGGGAGGAGATGGTGGCGAGCCGGCGGGGGGTCGGTGTTATGGAGGGTGGGAGGGAGGGCTCAGGTACCTGCCCTAGTCCAGGTCCCTACCTCGCATACACACACACACCAGGAATGTACCTAATTACCTCCCAGCAACGATTAACAGCCGGCTTGAAACACAACTATGTGCTTTCCTCTCACTAGTGTGACTAAGCCAGCGTAGAGGAGAGTTAGACATCCATGGTTTGAGAAGATGATGTGAGTGTAAGCCAGGGTGTGTGTGAGGGTAACGAACGCGGCGTCTCAGCCTCTGTACATCTTGCAGCCAGCCAGCCAGCCAGCCAGCTAGCCAGCCAGCCACCAGTCAGCCAGCCACCAGCCAGTCAGCCAGGCAGCTAGCCAGCCAGTCACCAGTCAGCCAGCCACCAGCCAGTCAGCCAGCCAGCTAGCCAGCCAGTCACCAGTCAGCCAGCCACCAGCCAGTCAGCCAGCCAGCCAGCCAGCTAACCAGCCAGCCACCAGTCAGCCAGCCGCCAGTCAGCCAGCCAGCCAGCCAGCTAGCCAGCCAGCCACCAGCCAGTCAGCCAGCCAGCTAGCCAGCCAGTCAGCCAGCTAGCCACCAGCCAGTCAGCCAGCCAGCCACCAGCCAGTCAGCCACCAGCCAGTCAGCCAGCCAGCCAGCCAGCCAGCTAGCCAGCCAGCCACCAGTCAGCCAGCCACCAGCCAGTCAGCCAGCCAGCTAGCCAACCAATCAGCCAGCCAGCTAGCCAGCCAGCCAGCCAGCCAGCCAGCCAGCCAGCCAGCCAGCCACCAGCCAGTCAACCAGTCAGCCAGTCAGCCACCAGCCAGCCAGCCAGCCAGCCACAAGCCAGCCAGCCACAAGTCAGCCAGCCACAAGCCAGCCAGCCAGCCAGTCAGTCAGCCAGCAAGCCAGCCAGCCACCAGCCAGTCAGCCAGTCGCCAGTCAGCCAGCCAGCCAGCTACCAACCAGCCACCAGCCAGTCAGCCAGCCAGTCAGCCAGCCAGTCAGCCAGCCAGTCAGCCAACGGCAGACATTGCCACATAGTGAGCATCACAGATAATTCCGCGTATTCCCACCGAATTTCCCCCCGTGCAGAAGACCCCAAACCCATTACCTCCCCCGGTGTAGGTGATAGGTAGGTGTCGGTGCCCCGTGGCCTGGTGGCTAAAGCTCTCGCTTCACACGGCGAGTATTGGGGTTCGATTCCCAGCGAGGGTAGAAACATTGGACGTGTTTGTTTACACCGGTTGTCCCTGTTCACCCATCAGTAAATTGGTGGGTGTTAGTCGACTGGTGTGGGTCGCATCCTGGAACAAAACTGACCTAATTTGCGGGAAATGCTCAGCATAACAAATCGAACACAAAGAGTAGTGGTCAACAGAGTTAAATCGGAGGCTGCCATAGTGAAGAGCTCTGTTCCACAAGGCACAGTACTCGCCCCCATCTTATTCCTTATCCTCATATCAGACATAGACAGAGATATACACCACAGCACCGTATCATCCTTTGCGGATGATACTAGGATCTGCATGAGGCTGTCATCTGCTGAGGACGCGGTTAACCTCCAAGAAGATATAAACAAAGTTTTCCAGTGGGCAACGGTAAACAATATGATGTTCAATGGGACAAATTCCAACTACTCCGTTATGGAAAACTGGAGGAGATAATAACTAGAACAGAGTATACTACTGACTCCGGCCATACAATAGAGCGGAAAAATAATGTAAGGGACCTGGGAGTAGTAATGTCTGAGGATCTCACTTTCAAGGATCACAACAGTGCCACGATCGCACGTGCAAAGAAATTTATAGGAAGGATAATGAGAACTTTCAAAACGAGAGATGCCAAGCCCATGATGATCCTTTTCAAATCACTTGTTCTCTCTAGGCTGGAATACTGCTGTACATTAACATCTCCATTCAAAGCAGGTGAAATCGCAGATCTAGAGAGTGTACAGAGATCCTTTACTGCACGTATAAGTTCTGTCAAGCACCTTAACTACTGGGAACGCTTGGAAGCACTTGACTTGTACTCGTTGGAACGCAGGAGGGAGAGATATATCATAATCTACACTTGGAAAATCTTGGAAGGAAATGGTCCCAAATCTGCACACAGAAATCACTCCCTAAAGAAATAAAAGACTGGCAGGCGATGCAAAATGCCGCCCAAAAAAAAGTAGGGGCGCCATTGGTACACTAAGAGAAAACACCATAAGTGTCCGGGGCCCAAAACTGTTCAACAGCCTCCCATCAAGCATTAGGGGAATTGCCAATAAACCCCTGGCTGCCTTCAAGAGAGAGCTGGACAGATACCTAAAGTCAGTGCCGGATCAGCCGGGCTGTGGCTCGTACGTCGGACTGCGTGCGGCCAGCAGTAACAGCCTGGTTGATCAAGCCCTGATCCATCGGGAGGTCCGGTCGTGGACCGGGCCGCGGGGGCGTTGATCCCCGGAATAACCTCCAGGTAACAAGCAGCTTTCTATATAGTAGTATGTCATTGATGTCAGCTATGGTCTGTATACCTTGTACATGTACTGGTAGAAATAAAGATTATTATTATTATTATTATTATTATTATTATTATTATTATTATTATTATTAAGTGTGAGCATTAAAACCCACACACTCACACCCTGGACGCTGGGGTCACACACACTCACACCCTTTGATATACCTTTGAAGAGTTTCGAGAGTTTATCTACTCTCTGAGTCCGGCCATGGGCCAGGCTCGTCTGGTGCTTGCCTGGTCAACCAGGCTGTTGCTGCTGGTGGCCCGCTGCCCCACATATCCATCACAGCCTGGTTGATCTGGCACCTGGTGAAGATACTTGTCCGGTTTTCTCTTGAAGGCTTCTACACTTGTTCCAGCAGTGTTTCTGATATCTTCTGGTAAGATGTTGAATAGTCTGGGACCCCGGATGTTGATACAGTGTTCCCTTATTGTGCCCACCGCACCCCTGCTCCTCACTGGGTTTATTTTACACTTCCTCTCATATCTCTCACTCCAGTATGTTGTTATGGCACCCTGGACGCTGGGGTCACACACACTTACACCCTGGACGCTGGGGTCACACACACTTACACCCTGGACGCTGGGGTCACACACACTTACACCCTGGACGCTGGGGGCACACACACTTACACCCTGGACGCTGGGGTCACACACACTTACACCCTGGACGCTGGGTCACACACACTTACACCCTGGACGCTGGGGTCACACACACTTACACCCTGGACGCTGGGGTCACACACACTTACACCCTGGACGCTGGGGTCACACACACTTACACCCTGGACGCTGGGGTCACACACACTTACACCCTGGACGCTTGGGTCACAAAACACTTACACCCCGGACGCTGGGGTCAACACACACTTACACCCTGGACGCTGGGGTCACACACACTTACACCCTGGACGCTGGGGTCACACACACTTACACCCTGGACGCTGGGGTCACACACACTTACACCCTGGACGCTGGGGTCACACACACTTACACCCTGGACGCTGGGGTCACACACACTTACACCCGGACGCTGGGGTCACACACACTTACACCCTGGACGCTGGGTCACACACACTTAACACCCTGGACGCTGGGGTCACACACACTTACACCCTGGACGCTGGGGGCACACACACTTACACCCTGGACGCTGGGTCACACACACTTACACCCTGGACGCTGGGGTCACACACACTTACACCCTGGACGCTGGGGTCACACACACTTACACCCTGGACGCTGGGGTCACACACACTTACACCCTGGACGCTGGGGTCACACACACTTACACCCTGGACGCTGGGGTCACACACACTTACACCCTGGACGCTGGGGTCACACACACTTACACCCTGGACGCTGGGGTCACACACACTTACACCCTGGACGCTGGGGTCACACACACTTACACCCCTGGACGCTGGGGTCACACACACTTACACCCTGGACGCTGGGGTCACACACACTTACACCCTGGACGCTGGGGTCACACACACTTACACCCTGGACGCTGGGGTCACACACACTTACACCCTGGACGCTGGGGTCACACACTTACACCCTGGACGCTGGGGTCACACACACTTACACCCTGGACGCTGGGGTCACACACACTTACACCCTGGACGCTAGGGTCACACACACTCACACCCTGGATGCTGGGGTCACACACACTTACACCCTGGACGCTGGGGTCACACACTCACACCCTGGACGCTGGGGTCACACATTCGCACCCTGGACGCTGGGGACACACTCACACCCTGGACGCTGGGGTCACACCCACACACACCCTGGACGCTGGGGTCACACACACTCACACCCTGTACGCTGGGGTCACACACACACACTAGACGCTGGGGTCACACACCCTGGACGCTGGGGTCACACACACACCCTGGACGCTGGAGTTACACACACACCCTGGACGCTGGGGTCACACATACACCCTGGACGCTGGGGTCACACACCCTGGACGCTGGGGTCACACATATACCCTGGACGCTGGGGTCACACACCCTGGACACTGGGGTCACACACACGCCCTGGACGCTGGGGTCACACACCCTGGACGCTGGGGTCACACACCCTGGACGCTGGAGTTACACACACACCCTGGACGCTGGGGTCACACACACCCTGGACGCTGGGGTCACACCCTGGATGCTGGAGTTACGCACACACCCTGGACGCTGGGGTCACACACCCTGGACGCTGGGGTCACACACACACCCTGGACGCTGGGGTCACACACACACCCTGGACGCTGGGGTCACACACACACCCTGGACGCTGGGGTCACACACCCTGTATGCTGGAGTTACACACACACCCTGGACGCTGGGGTCACACACACACCGTGGACGCTGGGGTCACACACCCTGGATGCTGGAGTTACACACACCCTGGACGCTGGGGTCACACACCCTGGATGCTGGAGTTACACACACCCTGGACGCTGGGGTCACACACCCTGGACGCTGGGGTCACACACACACCCTGGACACTGGGGTCACACACACCCTGGACGCTGGGGTCACACACCCTGGACGCTGGGGTCACACACCCTGGATGCTGGAGTTACACACCCTGGACGCTGGGGTCACACACCCTGGATGCTGGAGTTACACACCCTGGACGCTGGGGTCACACACCCTGGACGCTGGGGTCACACACCCTGGACACGGGGGTCACACACCCTGGACACTGGGGTCACACACCCTGGACGCTGGGGTCACACACCCTGGACGCTGGATCACACACCCTGGATGCTGGAGTTACACACACACCCTGTACGCTGGGGTCACACACACACCTTGGACGCTGGGGTCACACACCCTGGATGCTGGAGTTACACACCCTGGACGCTGGGGTCACACACCCTGGGTGCTGGAGTTACACACCCTGGACGCTGGGGTCACACACCCTGGATGCTGGAGTTACACACCCTGGACGCTGGGGTCACACACCCTGGACGCTGGGGTCACACACCCTGGACGCTGGGGTCACACACCCTGGGTGCTGGAGTTACACACCCTGGACGCTGGGTCACACACCCTGGACGCTGGGGTCACACACCCTGGACGCTGGGGTCACACACCCTGGATGCTGGAGTTACACACCCTGGACGCTGGGGTCACACACCCTGGATGCTGGAGTTACACACCCTGGGTGGGGGAGTTACACACCCGGACGTGGGGTCCCCCCCTGGACCTGGGGTCCACACCCTGGAGCTGAGTTCACCCCTGGCGCTGGGGCACACCCCTGGAGCGGGAGTTACACACCCTGGACGCTGGGCCACACCCTGGACCTGGGGCCCCAATTCCTTTACTAAACGTTTGACAAAACTACTTCCCTGGCCCGCCACGTAACCCAACCTTACAAGTTTTTTAATTTCGCGATCACGTTACACGACGGGGACATTCCCTCCCAGGGTCGACTTACACCTCCACACACTTTACAAGGTCGGGGGTTTCCCCCGGGGGGCAATGGAGGGGGACCCAGGGGGAAAAGCAGGATTTTCTGGGGGGAAAAAATGGAAAAATCGAGTTTTTATTTTGTATAATATTCTTTAAGACGCGGGGAAAGGGTTACCAAAAGTCGAATACAAGCTGTCTTAAATGGCCTCTAGTGTGTCTTACTACCCTATGGTCTATGGCCTTTTAGTGTGTCTTCTGGCCTCTAGTGTGCCCTTACTGGCCTCTGGGTTTTTTAACGGGCCTCATTTGGTCTTACTGGCCTCTATGTGTCTTATTTAGCCCTAGTGTGCTTACTGGCCTCTATGTGTTTACTAGCCCAGTTGTCTTACTAGCCTCTAGTGTGTCTTACGGCCTTTATGTGTCACGGGCCCTTAGTGTTCTTACTGGCCCTAGTGTGCTTACAGGCCTGTTCACTGGCCTCTATGTGTCTTACTACCTCTAGTGTGTCTTAGGCCTTAGTGTGTCTTAGGGCCTCTAGTGTGTCTTACTACCTCTAGGTGTTTTACTGGCCTCTGTGTGTTTTAAGGGCCCTTAGTTGTCTTACACCTCTAGTGTGTCTTACTACCTCTATTTGGGGTCTTACTAGCCTCTAGTGTTCTTATTTTCCCTAGTGTGTCTTACACCTCTGTGTTTTTTAGGGCCTCTATGTGCTTACGGGCCTCTAGTGTGTCTTACTGCCTCTAGTGTGTCTTACTACCTTTGTGTCTTAGGGCCCTTAGTGTGTCTTACTACCCTCGTGTGTCTTAAAACCCTCTATGGCTTACTAGCCTCATGTTTTACGGGCCTTAAAATTTCTTACCCTCTAGTGTTCCCTTACTAGCCTCTAGTGTGTCTTAGGCCTCTAGTGTGTCTTATTTGGCCTCTATGTGTTTACGGGCCTCTAGTGTGTCTTACGGGCTTGTGTGTCTACGGGCCTTGTGTGTCTTACTACCTCTAGGTGTCTTACAGGCCTCTAGTGTGTCCTTATTTCCTCTAGTTGTTTACTGGCCCTCTAGTGTGTCTTCGGCCTTGGGTCTTTACTGGCCTCTAGTGTGTTTACGGGCCCTCTAGGTGTCTTACAGCCTCAGTGTGTCTTACTGGCCTTAGTGTGTTTACTGCCTCTGTGGTCTTCCGGGCCCCTTAGTGGTCTTACGGGCCCAAGTGGTCCTTTACTACCTCTATGGTCTTATTTTGGCCTTAGTGGTCGACGGGCCCTCTTGTGTTTTTAACTCCCTCAGGTGTTTTACGGGGCCTCTAGGTGTCTTACTACCCTTTAAGGGTATTTTACGGCCTCTAGTGGTTTACGGGCCTCTATGTGTATTATTTCCCTTAGTGTTCTTACTGGCCTTTGGGGTTTTTTACGGGCCTCTAGTGGTCTTCACCCTTAGGTGTTTTAACCCTCTAGTTGTTTATGGCCTCTATGTGTCTTACAGCCTTAGGGTCTTACTGGCCTCTAGTGTGTCTTACGGGGCCTTAGTGGAGTTTTACGGTTTCTGTGTGGTTTTACTGGCCTTGTGGGGTTTTTTTACGACCTCTAGTGTGGTTTTACGGGCTTCAGTGGGTCTTATGGCCTCTAGTGTGAGTCTTACGGGCTTCTAGTGTGGCTTAGGGGCCCTGTGTGAGTTTTTACGGCCTCTAGTGTAGTCTTCGGGCCTTATGTGATCTTATGGCTTCTGTGTGAGTCTTACGGGCCTCTGTGTGGCTTACTGACCTCTAGTGGGTCTTCTGGCCTCTAGTGTGAGTTTTAAGCCCTGTGTGAGTCTTACGCCTCAGTGGAGTCTTACTGGCCTCTAGTGTGAGTCTTCGGGCCTCTAGTGTGAGCTTACTGGCTTCAGGTGTCTTACTGCCTTAGGTGTCTTAATGGCTTCTAGGTGACCCCTAGGCCTCTTTTTTTAGTTTACTGGCCTCTTGTGATCTTCGGGCTTTGTGGAGTCTACGGGCCCTCTAGTGTAGTCTTCTGGCCTCTAGTTGATTTTTTACGGGGCCTTGTTGATCTTACTGGCCCTCTAGTGTGAGTTTAAACTGGCCTCTCGTGTGATCTTATGGCTTCTAGTGGGTCACTGGCCTCTGTGTGAGTCTTACGGGCCCTAGTGTATCTTACGCCCCTAGGTGGAATTTATGGCCTCAGTGTGAGTCTTACGGCCTCTAGTGTGGTCTTACGGGCCTCTAGTGGATTTTTACGCCCTTTTTGGGTGAGTTTACGGCCTCTAGGTGAGTCTTAGGGTTCTAGTGTGATTTTAGGGCCTTATGGAGTCTTACGGGCCCTAGTGGAGTCTTACGGCCTCTAGTGTGATCTTACTGACCTCATGTGATTCTTATGGCCTCTAGGTGAGTTTACTGGCCTCGTGTGTCTTACGGGCCTCTAGGTGATCTTACGGCCTCTATGTGAGTCTTACGGGTCTAGTGTGAGCTTCGGGCCTTATGTGAGTTTACTTTTTATATACCTTTTGAAAGTTTTTCGAAAATTTTTTTTACTCTGTGCCCGGTCCGGGGCCAGGTTCCCTGATCAACAGCTGTTACTGCCAGGGCCCGCTGGCCTACATATCCCTCCAGCTTGTTGATCGGGCACTGCAGAGAACATTCCAATATTGTCTTAAAAACTTCTACATTTTTTCTGACAATTTTCGATATCTTGTGGCGAGTGTTAAACGTTTGGGGCCAGGAGTTGATACAGGGTTCCCATTGTCCAACGGGCCCCCCTGTTCTTCACTGGGTTTTTTTTACCATTTTCCCAACTCTCACTCTAGTATTTAGTATGGTGTGCAGTTTTGTGATTTCGACCTCCCGGAAATTTAATGCTTTACAGAATTATAATGACATGAAGGTTGGTATAAACATTGCAACCACCAACCCAACCCCCAAGGAGTTACACGATCTCATCGTACCCGTCCTCACCCCAACATTTCTTCAGGTCACCTTTGCGTCATTCCCCTCACTCTCCGCCTATATATAATGCCTTTTCCCTTGTAGTTAGAAGTGATCAAGGTCCCAGGACCGAAACGTTTTTCTAATAAATATGTCGGTTTGCTCACTTGTTTTTCTAAACCACAGTGAAAGTTCTCTGTCTTTTCTCTGGGTCACAATTTCCCCCAAATTTGGGAAAGGGGTGCAGAAAATATAAGCAGTACTCCACCAGAGGCCAAGTGACTACAAGGGACATCCCCGACTTGACACCCTTTTTTGCGGGTTTCTTCTTATTTTTTTTTTTCCTTGCAGTTATGATGACACTGTTGTGCTTCCCCCTACGTCCTTCATTAGTTTCCACTCAAATTAGTGTTCATTTCTACTATGTTCGGGTTTTAATTTCCTCATTTTTTCCATAACGGAGTACATGAAAGTCCTCAGTGAACATCATATTGTTGTCAGTGGCCCACTGGAAGACTTGATTTATGTCAGTTTGTAGATTTGCTGTGTTTCTTATGTGTGTGTTTTTCATGCCTGGCCCATGGCCGGGCTCCGGAAGTAGCAAGACTCTCAGCGAAGGATAATATGGCGCTAGGGTTCATATTCCTCCATGTCAAAAATGAGGATGAGAAAAAGGACGTGGGGTGAGCACTGTATCTTGTGGAACAGCACCCTCTCACTTTTTGGGCACCCTCGGTTGAACATGTATCTTGTGGAACAACCTCCATTTTGGCACCTCGGTGTGAAAAATGTCTTGTGGAACAGCACCTCTCACTATGGCAGCCTCGGTTAAACCCCTGTATTTTGGGGAACAGCACCTCTCACTGGGGCGGGCCTGGGGTGTAAACACTGTATTTTTGGGGAACAGCCCTCTCACTAGGGCAGCCTCGGGGTGAAAACATGTATCTTGTGGAACACCCCTCCACTAGGCGCCCGGGGGGAAAACACTGTACTTGGAACAGCACCCCACTATGGCAGTGGGGGTGAACACTGATTTTGGAACAGCACCCCTCACAAAGGCGGGCTGGGGTGAACATGTATTTGTGAACACCCCCTTCACTATGGCGCCTCTTTTAAAACAATGTATTTTGGGGAAAGCATCCCTAGGGCGCCTCGGTGTGAAACGTATTTTTGGAAACAGCACTCTCACTAGGCACCTCGGGTGAACCTGTATCTTGGAAACACCTCTCACTAGGCACCTCGGGTGAAAACACTGTATCTTGGGGAACAGCCCTTCACTATGGCGCCTCGGTGTGAACACTGATTTGGGGAAACAGCGCCTCTCAAAAAGGCAGCCTGGGTGGAACACTGTATCTTTGGAACAGCGCCTCTCAATATGGCGCCCGGGTAACACTTTTTTTGTGAAAGGGTTAATATATACCTTTTCGTTTTAAACACGTTTTTGTGGCGCCCCCCTATGCACCTTGGGATTTTAATTCCGTTTTTTAAAAATAATGCCGTTAAAAAAAAATTTTTTAAAGGGATTTATTCAAAACCCTTTTTCCCGTTTTCCTTGAACATTTTGTGCGCGCCCAAAACCTTGGGGAATGTGGAAGTTTCTTGCAAATTTTAATGTTTTTCTTCCGTGCACCCCCCCAAGGACCGCGAGTGGTTCAGAGTTTGTGAAGGAAAGGGGGGTCCTGCCAAAAACCCATTTTCCGGGTTTGTACCTGTTTGGTCCGTGTTAATCTTGCGGTTTTAAAACCTTCCGGGGTTTTCCTGTGAAGTTGTGGCGCCGGTCAAAATTAATGGTATATTTTTTGTGCAAAGCATGACTCTTGCAGGGGGTGGAAGGCCCCAACAAAAGACTTCGATCAGTCGGAAGGTGGCCTGCACTACCATTCCGGGGGCAAAAATTAAAAAGGTCAATCCCCTTAGGGTCCGGTGTCGTTGGAGTTCCTCCGGCGGCCTTCCCGCCACCCCCCGTTTTGTTCCTGAGTAAATATTGGGTTTCCGCCCTGTCCAAAAATTTACCAACCCCGGGCATCAAGTTTTTAAAACTAAGGGGGGTTTTCCCCCTTTTAGAAAGGGAGGGTTTATCGGGGCCCCTTTAACTTTTTTGAGTTTTCTAGTTATCATTGCTTTTCCCCCCGTTTTTCTTGGGGTTCTTAAAACCCGGGGAAAACTTCTTGTTTCCCCGGGTTTTTTTAATGTTAATTTTTGGGCTTTTCCTCCAGTATTTCCCCAACATAATTATTTTTACCTTTTTTCTACCTTACCACTCCATAATTTAAAAATTCTTAAAACCTATTCACAACCAGTTGAAGGTTTTTTTGCAATTTCCTATTAAAAATTTACTTCCAAAAGGGGAATTAAAACAAGGATTTTCCCCTAGAAAAGGGGGGGGGAAAAAGGGGGGGGGGGGGGGGGGGGAAATCAAAAAAGGAAAATCTCCCAAAAATTTTTTGTTTAACCAAATAATTCCCCAAATTCCCAAATCTTGTTTTCCTTACATGTTTTAAAATTTTAAAAAACCCACAACTCCTTCGTTTTTAACCGATCGTTTTTTTTCCCCCAAATTTAAATTATTTTTAAACATTAAACAACATTTACCATCAAAACCCACAACATACATACATTAAAAAATCATTCACAAAACATGACAAAGGAACACTGAAGGGGACCACAAAGAGAAAAACCCCAACTTAACCAAAAGAAAAACAAATAAAAAGAAAATTTTCCCCTAACAAGGTCCAGACAACCAGGATTTTCCGGCAAAAACAGTCCCCCGTAAAAAAAACAAAAAGACAACCCAAAAGGACCCGGAAAACAAAAAATCGGGGGAAAGAAGGCCCCATCAAAAGCCTGGGGTAGCCACTAAAATAAAGGAAAGAAAAACAAATTCCCCATTTTTACAAAAAATATACAAAGAAAAAAAGAAGAACAGGACGATAAAAATGTCACATTGGGTCACAAGTGACTTGGGTCCTTAAAAAAGAAAAATTAAAAACCCCAAAAAAATTTCCCCGGGCCTGATGAACTGTTGCAAGGGAAAAAAAGGAATGTAAAAGGAGCTTAGAAAAAACCTTTGGCTAATCTTTTCAACATATCACTCCAAACGGGCAGGGTGCCAAAATGGAAAATGGCAAATTGATACCTATTTTCAAACAGGTGACAGTCCTTAGCTTCGAACTATAGACCAATCCAACCTCCATATGGGAAAATTTATGGAAAAAAATAATTGAGGGGCAGTTTGTACCCACCTTAAAAAGCAAAATTAACAACGAATTCACATGGTTTTACAAAGGGGGGTTCCTCCCTTTACGAATTTTTAAATTTTTTTTTCATAAGGTATTTGAGGGGTAGATCATGGTAATGAATAAATTTTGGGGTTTATGGATTCAGTAAGGCTTTTGACAGGGTCCCCATCAGGACTATTGGGGGAAAATTTAAAAGCAAAAGGGAATGAAGGAGAAATTTTTTCCGGGGATAGAGGCAGGGGTTGACAAATAGGCACAGGAGTTTGCATAAATGGGGAAAAATCAGATGGGGAAGCGTCCGAGGGGCTTTCCCACAGGGGTCAGTTTTTGGGGGCCCCCTGCTGTTCACAACTACATAAACGACTGATAGGGCATAAAGAGCGACATCGGCAAGTTTGCCGAGACACCAAAATAGGCCGTCGAATTCATTCTGAGAGGACATTCGAGCACTCCAGGAAGATTTGAATAGACTGATGCAGTGGGTGGGAGAAGTGGCAGATGCATTTAATATAGACAAAGCAAAGTTCAAATGTTGGACAGGACAATAACCATGCCAAAAAAAAAAAAATAATGTAGATCTTAATATTACGGATTGCAAAAAAGTTTTAGGATTCTGGTTAGCAAAATCTGAAACTAAAACAACAGTGCTAAGTTTCGCAAAAAGCTAATAGAACCCTTGGCTTCATATCAAGAAGCTAAAAAAAGGGAATCCCAGGTTTTTTCAACTCTATAATCCTTGGTTAGGCCTCATTTAGATTATGCGCCAATATTGGCACCGTTTTAACAAAATTGGTAAAAAATGCCTGGAAAATGTACAAAGGAGGAGACAAAGTTCCCCCATGTTCGAAATTTCCCTATGAGGATAGACTAAGGGCCCTGAATCTGAAATCTCTAGAAAGAGTAAATTGGGGGGGATATGTTTGAGGTGCATAAAGGGAAGACGGGAATAAATAAAGGGGTGTAAATATTTGGCTGAAATATCTAGCCTAAAGGACTCGCAGAAGGTTTTAAGTTAAAAAAAATTGATTCGGAAGGATATAGAAAAGTACGGGTTTTGGTAATAGAGTTGTGGATGAGGGGAACAAATCCCAAGACTTTATAAGGAAAAACTTTTTGGTAGCTTTAAAAATGGGTTTGGATAAATTCATTTGGATGGGGGTGGGTGTGGATTGGACCTGATAGCTTGTCTACCAGGTCGGTTGCCGTTTTTCCTCCCCTTAAATCAATGTGACCTACCTGACTGGGTTTGGGGGTGCATTGGTTAAACCGGAGGAACTTGGGACCTGCCTGCAGGGGCCGTGGGCCGCTGCAGTGTTCTTCGTTCTTATGTTCTTAACTTGGCCGTACCCCCTGAAGGCAGCCAGAGGTTTTTTTGGTGATTTCCCCTATGTATGGTGGGAGGGGGGCTGAAAATCGGGGGCCTTGACACTTAAACTTCTCAGTGTACTCGTGGCGGACCCAACCCCTATTATAAATCTCCAGATCTACCTCTTAAATAATTTACCGTACCAAACCCCTATTTATAAAAACACCAGTTCGAAACCACCCTTAATAAAACACCAGACCTACCCCTATTACAAATTATCAGTACCCCCACCATTAAAAATCACCAGTACCCCACCCCTATTTCAAACTATCTACCACCACCCTTAATAAATCTACCATCTACCACTATTAAAAAATCCACCAGTACCAACCATTTTTAATACACACAGAACCCTTATCTGCGACCCGGGCTTGACCGGCACGGGGGGGTTTACCCCGCAACACTCCAGGTAAAATTTTAGTAAGCCACTGCCCAGTGTGGCAAGTCCCCCCAAGGAACAAACCTTTCTCACTTATAAATAGTTTTAAGACGTCAAGGTGGGGGATACCCTCTGTACTAAAATACCTGTACAAAAAAACCGTTTGGGTTTCTGTACTAGATACCGTTGTGTTCTTATAAGATACCGTTTTTTTGCTGTACAAGATACCGTTGTGTTGCTGATAAGATACCCTTGTGTTTTCTTACTAAAAAACCCTTGGTTTTCTGTACTAAGATACCATTTTGTTGCGAATAAAATACTGGTGTTTTCTGTACTAAATACCGTTGTGTTTCTGTACTAAATACCATTGTGTTGTTTTCTAATACCGTTGTGTTTTCTGTACTAAGAAACCCTTGTGTTTTTGACAAGAACTGTTGTGTTATGTACTAAGATACCGTTGGGGTTACTGGCTAAAATCGTTGTGTTACTGTACTAAGATACCGTTGGTTTTCTGTACTAAGATACTGTTGTGTTACGTACGAAATAAAAGTTGTGTTCTTACGAAGAACCGTTGTGTTGCGTAAAGTTTGTTGGTTACTGTACAAATACCCTGTGTTTTCTGAAAGATACCCCTTGTGTTACTGTATAAGAACCGTTTTTTTTGGTTTTAAGAACCATTGTTTGCTGTACTAAAAACGTTTGTTTTTTGTACGAAGATACCCTTGTGTTGCTGTACGAAGATACCGTTTTGTTGCGTATTTAAAATACCCTTGTGTTGCTTTAAAGATATGTTGTTTACTGTACTAAGATACCCATGTGTTGCTGTATCAAAGGGACTCGTCCCATTCTTTGACAGAAGGTACCGGTCCTTTGCTTTGATAGAAGTACCAGTCCTTGCTTTTACAAAGGTTTACCATCTATACTTGACAGAAAGGGACTCAGTCCCATAGCTTTTTGACAGAAAGGGCTCAGTCCCCACTTTGATAGAAGGTGCTCAGTCCCCCTAGCTTTGACAGAAATACTCATCCTATACTTTTTATAAGGTTTCCCTCCTATAGCTTTGACGAAGGTACTCAGTCCCATACTTTGACAGAAAGGGCCATCCACCTTTTACAGAATACTCAGCCCCCTAGCTTTGACAGAAGGTGTCAGCCCTAAGCTTTGACAAAAGTCTGTCCCATAGCTTTACAGAAGGGGACCGTCCATAGCTTTTTTTATAGAAGTAACCCGTCCCATAGCTTTGACAGAAGGACCGGGCCTATAGCTTTTACAGAAGGTACTAGCCCCATAGCTTTGAAAGAAGGGACTCATCCCAACTTTGACAGAAGGGACCAGTCCCCCTAGCTTTTACAGAAGGTACCGGTCCTTACTTGATGAAGGTACTCGTTATAGCTTTGACATAAGGGACTCGTCCCAACTTTGAAAAGGTACTCAGTCCTATAGCTTTGACAAAGGTACTCTCCTATACTTTGACAGAAGTTTTCCCGGGCCTATGCTTTGATAGAAGGGGCTCAGCCCATAGCTTTGCAGAAGGGACTCGGGGCCCCTTTCTTTGACAGAAGGTACCGTCCTATAGCTTTGACGAAGGTACCAGTCCATAGCTTTTACAGAATACTCAGTCCATTGCTTTGACAGAAGGTACCGTCCATCTTTGACAGAAGGTACTCAGTCCCATAATTTGACAAAGGACCGTCCACAGCTTTGACAAAGGTACTCAGTCCTAAGCTTTTAGGGAAGGGGTCATTCCTATGCTTTGACAAAGGTACCAGTCCCCTACTTACAGAAGGGACTCAGCCCAAGGTTTGACGAAGGTCTCATCCCAAGCTTTTACAGAAGGTACCAGTCCTATAGTTGACAAAGGACCAGTCCCTAGCTTTGCAAAGGGACTCGGTCCTATAGCTTTTATAGAAGGGACTCGGTCCTAAGCTTTGAAGAAGGTACTCGGCCTATAGCTTTGAAAAGAAGGACTCGGTCCCATACTTTTATAGAAAGGGACTGGGCCCATGCTTTTATGGAGGTACTCGGGCCATAGCTTTTATGAAGGGACCGATCCTATAGCTTTTATAAAGGCCATCCCCCTAGCTTTGACAAAAGGGCTCATCCTATAGGTTTTATGAAGGTACCGGTCCTATAGTTTGATAAAGGACCGGTCCTATAGCTTTGATAAAGGTCTCAGTCCCCTAGCTTTGACAAAAGGGACTCGGGCGTTTTGTTTTATAGAAGGTACTCAGTCCCCCTTTGAAAAGGTATTAGTCCTATAGCTTTGAAGAAGGTCTCGTCCCCTAGCTTTGACAAAAGGACTCATCCCTTACCTTGTCAAAGTACCAGTCCCCCTGTTTTGACAAAAAGGTACTCGCCCCCCTTTGCCTTTCAGAAGGTGCCATCCCTTTGCCCGAAGAAGGTATCAATCCCCAGCCTTTGTAGAAAAACTCATCTCATGCCCCCCCCGGGAGAGGTACCTGTCCCCATAGCCTTGGGAAAGGACTTGTCCCCCACCTTGGAAAGGTACTCTGTCCCCAAACCCTTTGGGAAAGGTACCCCGCCATAGCCTTGGTAGAAGGTGCTCAGTCCCCTTTTGCCTGGGAAAAATACTCACCCTTTGCCTTTGTAAAAGTGCCAGTCCCTAGCCTGGTGAAAGGGACTCAGTCCCCCTTTGCCTTGTAGAAGGGACTCTCCTTAGCCTTGGGGAAAGGGACTCAGTCCATAGCCCTTGGGGGAAAAAGGGACTCAGTCCCTAGCCTTGGGTTAAAAGGTACTCGTCACATACCTTTGGGAGAAGGTACTCTTCCAAAGCCTTCGAGAAGGGACTCAGTCCCGTACCTTGGTTAAAAGGTATCACTCCCTTAGCCCCTTGGGACAAATTTGCTTGTCCCCCTTGCCTTGGAAAGGTACTCAGTCCCTTTGCCCGGTAAAGGGTTGTCCCTTAAACCTTGGGGAAAGGGGGGGGGAAACCCGCCCCAAACCTTTTGGTAGAAGGTACTCGTCCCTTTCCCTTTGGAGAAGTTTTCTCATCCCATACCCGGTAAAAAGGGACTCATCCCTTAGCCTTTACAAAAGGATCATCCCATAGCTTTTTAGAAGGTCTCGTCCCTAGCCTTGGGGAAGGTATCAGTCCCATAGCCTTGGAGAAGGTACTCGTCCCATACCTTGGTAAAGGGACCGTCCCTAGCCTTGGGGAGAAGGTACTCAAACCCCTCCTTGGAAAAAAGTACTCAGTCCCTAGCCTGGTAGAAGGGAAACCCGTCCCCAAAACCTTGTAGAAGGGATCAGTCCCATACTTGGGAAAGGGGCCCGTCCCGGCCTTTGGAGAAGGTACTCATCCCATAGCCTTGGGAGAAGGGATCAGTCCCTTACCTTTTGGTAAAAGTGCTTTGGGCCCTTAGCCTGGCAAAGGGGCTCAGTCCCCCCCCCTTTCCTTGGGAAGGCCTCACCCTTCCCTTGGTAAGTACTATCCCTTAGCCTTGGAGAGGTGCCATCCCTTACCTTGGCTCAGATATAAACCAGTTCCAGTAATAGTGACCGTTGATCAACGACCAACCGTCTTGCCCGGTCCTATCTGAATTCTTTTTGTGCTGACCCGCGTTTCAAAGGCCCCCCAAAGGTCGTGGGCGGCCAGTCATGTTCGAGTGTGAGCAAGGGGATAGGGACGGCTGGCAAGGGGCCCCTCCCATAATTGCAATTATACGTAAAAACGTACGTGGTTTTCTTCCAATCCCGTTGAACCCCACGTAAATGGGGGGCCCGGTGGGGCGTGGTTTAGTTTTTAAGGGGGAAATTAAAACGTTAGAAGGCTGTTTGTGAGTGTGGTAGGTCAAAGTAATGTCACCCACCCCCCTCCCTCCCGCACCACCCCAGCCACAGCCCCCCATCCCCTCCAACCTAACCTGCAAAGTGTTGCAGGGGCCCTTTTAAGCTTCCCGGCTTAGTTCGTGTGCTAAAATTGCTTCAACTCCGAGGGGTTGACCCCCGGATTTTTCATTAAACCAGTCATAAGCCAGACTTGGGGGTGAAAGCCAGCACCTATCATCCAGCCTTCTCCTGTCATCCAACTGCTCCTCCGGCTTTGGCATCGTTCCTCTTCCAGTCAGCCATTCTCGTGGGGTAAGCCAGTCAGCCAACCCGCTTTAACCCGCGAGAGAGGAAGTAAGCCCCGCAGTAAGATAAGCCCAATTTTCGAAATATTGTCTATTCGCTTTGTGCTCCCCTTTGGTTCTAAAGTGGTTTTTTCACCATTCCTTTGGGATTAAGTGGGTTACAAACCAAACCCCTGGGTGAGTGGGGAGTGGCGGGCCCGTGAGGGCCCGCGAGAGTCACCACCACCCCACTCTACTCACAAAAACCCCACTTACCCCAACCCCCACCACCACCCCCGCCCTCCCCAAAATCTACCTGTGGTTGTTTTTACCCTTGTTTTCCCGGGCCTGTACTGTTTTGGTCACAAATTGGTCAAAAATTTTAGCTGGGACGAACGTAAAGCAAGTTATTGGTTCCCCCAAAAGCAATTCTTTACGACAAAGTGTGAGTGTAGGGGACTCCGCCCTACCCCGAGGACACCCCTTTTCCCCATCATCGTCATCCCCTCACTACTCCCCGACTTCATGAAATTTTTTGAGACTTTTTCTTGATTTAAAGACATTTCGTGTGTGAGAATTTATGTAAATTTGTTGTGTACTCTAAACCTTTTGTTTTCAGTTTTTTTTGACTCTTAATTTTTCAATTTTTTCAGTGTTTTCACTTTCTTAAAATTTTTTTTTTCTTGTTTTTTTTTGCATCGTCTGTAGAAGTATTATTGTTAGTGTACCATCAGTCCTCTTTGAAGTGATTTAATTTTTTTTTTTTGTATTCTTTCAGCATTTGTCATTGTATTTCATGCAGTGATTCACCCCCTATAAATTATCCATTTATTTTATGTTTCTTTTTTCGTATGCCCCATGTTTTATTCCCCCAATTTTTTTTGCAGACTGTGTACCATATTTTTGCCCGCAAATTTTTGTTGTATGTACAGCAGGATTTTTGAAAAATAATTATAATAAGTGTGTCCTGCCACTGTAAGTGTTTTAAACCCACCTGTTTTGTTCCTTTTTTTTATTTTATTCTAATTTTTTATTTCTTTTAACAAAATTTCCCTTGATTCAATTTCAATTACTTTAAAGAAAAAAATGTTTTCCTTACTCTGTTTGAGTAAATTGTTTTTTTAATTTACAATAAAAATTTTAAAATGTTTTAATCATTATTTTTTTTTTGTCTTCTATTTTAAATTTTTTCATTTAACCTGAGTTTTTTTCCAGGACACTTTTTTTACTGCAGTGATTATTTTTACACTTTATTTGTTGCACTTGTTCTGCAGTTAATTTTTTTTCTTTCTTGATATTTTTATGAATTTTTATTTTAATTTGTCTATGCTTCTTTAAAAATACTTAAAAAATTTTCCCAGTTAACAATTTTGTAATTTTATTTTATACTTTTTACATTGTTTAAAAATTTAAAATTAATTTTCTTTTTTGCAAGATTTTAAAAACAGCCAATTTTGCATTTAATTTAAATCTCCATAAATTTTTTACTTGTAATTTCAAAGAAAATTTTTTTTTTTGGCCAATAGTCCCTTTTAAAAGAGTTTTCCCTTCCCCCTTTTCAGTGTACTTAAATTTTTTTTTTACTTCTTCAGAATTGTTGTATATTTTTTTATTTCATTTTAGAATTTTATATCATTTTTATTGTTATTTTTTTTTTTTCTTTATTTTTTTCTCGGCTCCCTTTCCATTTTGTCCAATACCGTCAAGTGATCTTTAGTGAAGTAACTAGACCTCTCAGGGTACTGCTGGGCCCGTCATCAGTCCTCACGTTCCCCACCGATGACAGACCGACCCAGACCCGAGTATTATAGTTATACTCGTGTTCCCTTTGCGTTACCTTTTTTCAATGGGTGTCAAGTCTTTAAGCATGGGTTTTCAGCCATTCTTCTCGTGCTGTGCTCTAGGGAAGGCCCCTTCAGAGGAAAGCCTTTTCAGACTTTCTAAGAAGCTCTTTATCGATCTCCTGCTGCTGTTCCGTTGTTGATCTCCTTATATGCGAGACTTTAGGGGAAACTTCTAAGTGGCACAATATGAGGATGATTCGTTCTTTTCCTTTCCCCTAAAAACCGCTGATCCATAGTCATTCTTAGGAAATAGTGAAAGCTACCCTTTAGTAAAGAATGTTGAGTGATTTGCGTTAGATTAGACAAAATTTTATCATCTTTTTTCAAAGCGTCCATCATCTCTTTCCCCTGAAGAGGGCTAAAACCTTTTCAAATCCTTGCTAAAATAGCAGTTTTGGGGCAATCAAGAACAAAAGCCGCCTCTCGTGTGTGCTTTAAAAAGGTCATCCTCCAACTGAACGTGGAACCATTACACCTTAAATCATGTACGTTCTGTCCCCCGGGTACTTTCCTTGATTAAAAGAAAGTCCACATTGCCTCAGTCTGCACCACCCTTGTTTGCGCCACAGAACAAAACGGGCGTCCACCATTCAGAGATCACCAAACCGTGAAAAAGAGTTTATACACCTCTATATTTTTTAGTACATTCGTAACCAAGTCGGGGAATTGTTACAACTTGGTTCCCTGGGGCATATTGCAATTAAATTTTCCTGATAGTTATCCCAAGAACGTCGTACTGTGAGGTACTCAGTCTTCCCTACTTACTTTTCATAGAATACAGGCATGACAATCGGTGAATGTCTCTATAACCTTCATACTCTAGGCTTTTCCTTTGGGCGTTCCAACCGCAGAAAACCCCTAAAAGGGAAAAAGATCTCTTTGGGTTTTCAAAATAAAAAAACCAGGGTCATTCTTTCAATTTTCAAACAACCGAAAACCCGGTCTTTCTTCCCAATCGGGGGGGGGAAATTCGAGCGCCCCAGTCAAAAAGCCCCTGGTGACAGTAGGGGATAAGATAACCCCCCCCGTTCACAATTTCCTTTTAAGCCTTTAAACAGTCTCGGAATGACAACCCCGCTGATTGTGCTTCACATGTCTTGAATAGATGATTTTGGGGGTGGGGTAGAACCAGTCTTTTCTGAGACAATCCCCTTTTTTTGCACAAAACTTTCCAAAGCAAACCATAGGCCCCCATGTGCAAGCATCTGTTTATAATGGCCCTTCATTTTCATGACCTTTGGTGGGCCAATCAAAATTATTAGGTCTAGTTTGTTTTTAAAGGTAAGAATTACGACAGTCCTTCTCGAAAACCGACTCCCCTGTCCTCCCTTAGTGGGGTATCGGTTTCACATCGTGTCCGAGGTCGGCTTTTCCCCCCTTTTCATCCAAGGGAAGACTTTACGCTTCCTTCCTTGGTTACCAATTTCTTTCCCCCGGTGACCCTTTTACTGGGGGTTTGCTTCCATGCGAGACTTACGCATTGTGCTCGCCCTTTCGATGGCATGCACAAAATTACGACTTAATCGTTCCATTCTGGGGGGTTCCAATTGGGTCAGAAATTGTTAATGCTAGAGTATGATGACGGATTAAATCCCTTTCAAGCAATGCATTTCCAGTGCGTACCCAAGCGGTCAGGCATGAATTCTGTCATCCCCCGTGTTCCACCCTTTCCCCCAGATTTGCAGGATAGCCGAGCCTCAAGTGTCCCAGGACGCCAGTTGCCTTGAGTGCACAACCTATCCCCCAATGCCGCTATTTGAGAGTAGTTTCTCCCCAAAGGGGGCCTTGTCGGAAAACAAAAACTTGCAACGTAATCCTCTCTTGTTGATGTCCAGCCGTCTGCAAAAAGACGTCTCTGTTGGGGGCTGTGCTCTCACAGAGGTCTGTAGTTGTTCCTATGTTCCCGATGGTGATAACTCCTATTCAGTGATTTCCTGCAAATTTAAAAAGGTTATTTGTGAACCTTTACATGTTGTAAGAAAGTAAATCATTTCACCCGGCCAAACTTCTGGTACAGTGTTTGCCTCAAGCAAATCCAATCTTGTTGACCTTGTTTACTATCCTTACCCTGTTCAGGTTGAGGATTTTTCACCTAAACCTGGGTCGGTGCATTTTGCCGGGGGGGACCTCATCCACTTTACGGATCACTGTTTTCCCCCGTAGGGGGGAAAACTTACCCCATGACTTCCCAATAAGTCCCCAAACATTTGTTGACTCTGTTGAACAAAAGTCGAAGCCATTTCTTAAACCGGTGAGAAATGGTTAAAACTTTTTGTCCATTATTCCCTTAAACCTGGTACTAACCTTCTAACAAACCTGCGTACAAATGCCTCATCACAAGTTGCTGTCGCAAAGAATTTATCATCAAATGCTTGATGATGGAGTTATTTTCACCTACAATTCACCCTTTGGGAATGCCCCCTTTATATTAGTACCTAAGAAGGAGGTATTGGGGCCCCCTGACTTAGGAAGTTTTAAAAGCGAAAACCTTCCAGACCTTTCCACCCCGTACTGGGGGATCTTTTACGTAATATCGGAGTAAAAAGTCTTTTCAAACCCCAGTTTGTTACAAGGGGTTTTTCAAGTCCCCCCCAAAAGGGACAGTCAAGGCAACTGCTTTTTCCCCCCTACGGTATTTCATTCCCCCGATGGCATTTGGATTTCGATCTTCCCCCATCACGTTTCCCAAAGGTTGACTTTAAAAACTTTAGAGGGCTCATAGGTAATGCACTTATGGTTACTTGATGAAGTAATCGTCATGTCTAAAGACGGGATACACACTTGAAAAGACTTTATGTATATTGGTAAGCTTGAAGAAGCCAATTTAAAAATCAAACGCAAAATGTCAATTTTTTAGATCAGAAATTAAGTTTCTTGGTCACGTAGTCACTCTAGAGGGGGTTTCACTGACCCAAAATAAAAGTAAATGCAGTACTAAAATTTTCCAAATCCCCCAAAATGCTGATGCCGTAAAATCCCTTTTTGGGGGTTTGCAGGTTTTTATAGACTTTCATTGCCAATTTTTCTTCCCTAGCTGCTCCTTAACTGATTTTTTTAAGAAAAATCTCCTTTTTTTTTTGGGCCTTCCGTCAAGAAAAGCAATCCAAACTTAAAAAAAAGCTAACTTTGCTCAATTTTTTAAATTTCCCGATTTTTCTAACCTTTTTATTGACAACTGTGAAATTCAATTGGATAGGTGCCGTACTGCTCAAAGACCCATGCAAATTACAACGAGTTCATTTGCTAGCCCAGTCCCCCGAAGGCTGAACTTTAAATTTAAAATAAACTGAGCAAGAAGCTTTTGCAATAGTAGGCTTTAAAACCTTCCAAAACATTATTTATCAGTACTCTGTTTTATGTCTTGACAGTCATGCCCCCACTGATACCCTTTTCCAGAAAAAACAACCCCACTGGAAGGTTAGCTAGTTTGGACCCTTGACTATCCAAGAGTTTAATCCCCCCTTTGGCATTTACCTGGAAGTCAAATGTAGTTTGCAATCCTTACGCACAAATTTTGTATAATAATCAGACCCTCCATTTTTGGCGAAGATGTAAAAATGCCAACGAACAGATCCCTGTGGTCTGGTGGATACGTTCCTGCCCCGGAAGATCTATCTGAAGTGAACCACCAGCACCCCCCGGACTTTGTCATGAACCAAGAATTACTGTATCGAACGCCGATTGGATACCCCAGCAAAGATTAACCAGTTAGTAATTCCCCCGTCCTAGTGAATTAAACCTTCAGTATTCACGATGTACCAGGTGTTGCACACCCCGGTATGGATCGTTCATAAAACAACCCGATTGAAATATTTTTTGGGCCCCGTATGGCAATGTATTTCTGGTATGTTTTAAAAAAAGTAGTGTCTGCTGCAACATAAAGGCAATTTCTAATGTCCCAATCCAATCCAAGTATATCCAACTACTAGCGAAACCGTGGGGGAAAAGTTGCGCTAGATTGTTTTAAATATTTCCCAAAGTTCCCTCCAGGGGAAAAAAATCTGTGTTTGGTAGACCATTTCACCAGATATTGCATTAGTCCCTATTGCAGATAAACTGGGACAGTACTAAAGCGTTTAAAGAAGCATATCTGCAGGCATACCCCCCCAATCCCAGTAAAGATAATGGAGGTGAATTCTGTAAGAAATTCTTAAAATTTTTTATACCTTTAAAGATTCTAAAACCACCATTGTTCCTCATCATCCTGCCCGCAATGGGGAGCGGAACGAACCATAAGAAAGTCTTAAAGCTTTAAGGGCCCCTACAAACCCAACGTGAAAATTGGGGTAAATTATACTATTTGGGGAGTGGCTTAAATTCTGCTTACAAAGTTTCTATAGGTGAACTCCCACATTTTTCATTGATGGTGTAGATAAACTTTTTCCTTTTGGTTTTTTAAATTTTAATCCGAAACCAAAATTAAAAACCCTTTGGGTTTATAGCAACCGTACCAGTTAGCTCAAAATGTTTTTAGAAGAAACCTGAAAAAACTTTTAAATCAAAAGTGAATTTACAAAAGTCGCAAAAACTCGAGAAGGCCCTCCAAAATCAAATTGGGTTTGAGAGTTAGCTGATTAACTTTTAAAAAAACGTCTGCAATGCCAAACTTGATCAAAAGTTTGTTGGCCTTTCGAGTAGTTGAAACATCACTGGAAAAGTAAAGGTTAAAAAGATTAGTATGGCATAAAAGAATCGCATTTGGGTCTTGAAGTTGTATGTGTGATAATGATGTTCCAACCCAATAATGTGACAGACTCTGACAATCCTCCTGATCCCGTACCCCTTCCCCTATACTCAGTCAGACGATCAACCCGAAAGTCGTTTTCCCACGAAGACAGGTATTGAGAAATCCTCAAGTATATTTGTAACTTCCAATTTAGATTTTCCTCAATACCATGGTTAGCCAATCTACAAGTTTTTATCCTCCCAGAGATGAACCCATTCTGCTATGCCAAACTTACCCGCAAGTTGGGGTTAAATGTAAAAAACCTGTAAAAGAGAATAATTACAGTATCAACTTATCAGTATTTTAAAATTTTTTTTTTTTTTGTTAAGTCCTCCGCTTTGAGAGTTAACATTAATTTTTGGGGCACCGAATCTGCCTTTCTGTTTTAAACACTCTTTTTTGTAATTCCTTCCTCAGAATCCGTAACACACGAAAAACAGACATCGATCAAAATTTTTTTTTTTTCCTTTTAATCTCAACTTTAGTTTTGTTGTTCATTTGTTGTTTTAAATTGTACTAAAATACCCTTTTATTGCATTCGTTTCGTTCTAAACTTTCATTCCAATGTTCTATTAGTAAAATATAAAGTTTACTTGTTTTTGTACTTTGACATTGTATAGAAACACCCAAGCCCATCCCCGCCATCTCTAGTTTTTATTAGTTTTATTCGGGGACGACATACGTAGGCGCCAAGCCTTATAGTAGTAACCAGTTACCATAACTAGTGTACCCTTGACCCCAAAGAAACCCAAACCCTCCTGCCTTGGGCACTATCTGAAATTCATTGTTGGGCCCGCAGTATCAAAGGGCCCCCCTCACATAGGGGCTGGGGGGGGGCCAGTCAGTGTTAGAGTGTACAAGGGGAAAGGTATGGGTGGCAAGGGGGCCCCCCCACATAACTGCAATTATACGTAATAACAGCCTACGTGAGATATTTCTTACCTAATCCACGTATCGAACTCCCACATGATATTGGTAGAGGTACTCATTCCCTTACCTTGGTAGAGGTACTCAGTCCCTTAGCCTTGGTAGACGGCGTTCGTGTCTTAGCTTTGGAAGATAGAAGACAAGCGTGTAGGACAATACAAAAGACAGGTTAGATACATGCATGAGTGTTTGAGGGTGGGTGTGAGATGGACTTGACTAGCTTGTGCTAGTAGGTCTGATGCCGTGCTCCTTCCTTATGTGGATGTGATCTGACCTGGCTTGGTTAGGTCATTGACTGAAGCCGATAAGAGACTTGGACCTGCCTCGCATGGGCCAGTAGGCCTGCTGCAGTGTTCCTTCTCTCTTATATTCTTATCTCTTCTATGGTTCACCTGGTCTTTCACCAACCCATCATTCCCAGCAATCTGAACACATTCACTTCTTCAGTACTCCTTCCCTCTGATCTGATATCGTCTTTTACTCCCAAGTTTTGTTGTTATTCTCGTCACTTTGCTCTTTCTTCACGTTTAATTTCCATATTTTACATACCCTAAATTAATACACCAACGTCCGCAACTTATCTTCAGAATCTCCCAACAGAACAGTGTCATCAGCAAAAAGCAACTGTGACAACTCCCACTCTGAATTAATCTTTTAATCCCACACTGCTCTTTTAGCATCGACAACCATGGTGACATCATGCATCCCGTCCTAAGGCCTACTTTTACTGGAAAATAATCCCGAGCTCTCCTACATACGGTAATCTGAGCGTCACTATCCTCATGAAACCTCTGTTGCTTATTTGTAACCTAATATCTACACACACACACACACACAGGAGCTGCGATTCGACCCTTGCAACCACATATAGGTGAGTACACACACACACATACAAATCACGGAACGGGTGCATTTTAACCCATGGCAAGTGAGTCTTCTCTCCCCTTTGTATTATATATATATATATATATTAATATATATATATATATATATATATATATATATGAATTGATGATGAAAGTTTTTCTTTTTCGGGCCACCCTGCCTTGGTGGGAATCGGCCAGTGTGATAATAAAAATATATATATATATATATATAGTATATGCGCTCATCATCTATATTAGATGCCGGTTTTTTAAACTAATTATTTTGTAGCAATTTGTGTGTCATGAGAAGGAGGAAGAGGAAGAGGAAGAGGATAAGGAGGAGGAGGAAGAGAAGGATGAAGAATACTGTACACAAGAGGAGTGCTAGCCTCCACCATCACAAGCTGCCTTAACGGGGCTCCAACTGACCCTACCAGCACACCCAGCCCCCTCCGCCACCCCAGCAGCCCACCGCATTTCAATGAGCCCACCCTAACACCAGTTAACCCCACCCAAACAGCCCACTCCACCCACCAGCCCACCACATCACACCTATCCCAGCGAAATTTCAGCTATTTGATAGGAAAATCAACTTTCCATTAAATATAATTGTACTGACTTATAGGAATGGAGTTAGAAGCCTCAGACGATCTATCATCCACTCGGGTAACTTGAATGTTGATAACTACGTTTGTGGAGCAACTTGCAAAGTGAACCCTGACTGATGTTGTAGTAGTCAGGCTTAGGCTTGGTTACAAGTACTGACTGATGTTGTAGTAGTCAGGCTTGGGCTTGGTTATAAGTACTGACTGATGTTGTAGTGGCCAGGCTTATACTTGGTTACAAGTACTGACTGATGTTGTAGTAGCCAGGCTTAGGCTTGGTTCCAGGTTGTGGAAGAAGACACTAATGTACAGTTCAGGACATTTATTAAAGGAAACGTTTCGCCACGAGTGACTTCTTCAGTCCTAATACAGAGAAAACTAAGAAAACGTGTATATATATAGTGGCAGGAATCAGGTGAAGTGTCGTGTGGGTAGAGGTGGTGGTAGTAGCAGTAGTAGTAGTAGTAGTAGTAGTAGTAGTAGTGGAACTAAGGAGGTGAGACGGATGGTTGCAGAGGGACCTGTTGACATCATGTAACAGCAGTTTCCAGAATGGGCAATATCCTGTTGATTAGCAATTTTGAGATACTGTAACTACCGGACTTTTGCTTTATAATGTTACTGACAGCAATTAGCGCAGCTTCTATGCATTTTCTCCATCTTAGGTCGTCTTCTTTAATCACTAGTTTAGCGTCACTGAATTTCATGAGGTGTCCAACATCGTCCCTATGTTGAACACACTCGTTTTTGCGGTCATCATTTCTGCAAGCATTTTTGTGTTCGGTGATCCTAATGTCCAGAGATCTGGCTGTTTCCCCTACATAAACTTTGTCACCCCCCCCCCCACGGTATAGTGTAAATTCCTGCACTTGTGCCAGAATCATGCTTGGGTTTTTGTATCAGGTTCCTAATAGTAGTTGAAGAGCTGGTAGATATTTTAGCCAGTTTTCTGACTGATGTTGCAGTAGCCAGGTTTAGGCATGGTTTTCAAGTACGAACTGATGTAGTAGCCAGGCTTAGGCTTGGTTACAAGTACGAACTGATGTAGTAGCCAGGTTTAAGCTTGGTTACAAGTATTGACTGATGTTGTAGTAGCCAGGCTTAGGCTTGGTTGCAAGTATTGACTGATGTTGTAGTAGCCAGGCTTAGGCTTGGTTACAAGTGCTGACTGATGTTGTAGTAGCCAGGCTTAGGCTTGGTTACAAGTACTGACTGATGTTGTAGTGGCTAAGCTTAGGCATGGTTACAAGTACTGACTGATGTTGTAGTAGCCAGGCTTAGGCTTGGTTACAAGTACTGACTGATGTTGTAGTGGCTAAGCTTAGGCATGGTTACAAGTACTGACTGATGTTGTAGTAGCCTGGTTTAGGCTTGGTTACAAGTACTTCTGGCAGTTTGGCAGACACACAGAGTATGATCTAACTAAATACAAACTATGTGGTCAGCTCCATGGAATGACTACTGTGGAATGACTTCTGTTGGGATGACTCCAAAGTCTAGACTCCATGTCCACAGAATACTTAGGATACATTTTTTTTTTTTACAATTCTTGATGAATATACATAGCCACGAGTCAGGGCCTGGGACACAGTGCGTGGGCACACTAATCAATGACATCTTCAAACAGAGTTTTGGTTTGAGTATGTTGGTAGACTTTTGCTTTCATTCTGAAAAATATATTTGGAGCGTCAGATTTTAATATGATTGACGTCCCATGGAGAGGTTCTGAAGGTGTCATCAAGGGGTTCAGAAGATGTCATCTAGAGGTTCAGAAGGTATTATCAAGGGGTTCAGATTTTGCAATCAAGGGGTTCAGAAGGTGTCATCAAGTTAAGAAGTATCATCAGGGGGTTCAGGTATCATCAAGGGGTTCAGAAGATGCCATCAAGGGGTTCAGAAGTGTCATGAGAAAGCCTGAATGACGTCCTTATCATGTATAACAGTTTCACCAGTATAACTTTACATAGAGGAGAGTGTCCTGTCACACTGGCCAGCATAACTTTACATAGAGGAGAGTGTCCTGTCACACTGGCCAGCATAACTTTACATAGAGGAGAGTGTCCTGTCACACTGGCCAGCATAACTTTACATAGAGGAGAGTGTCCTGTCACACTGGCCAGCATAACTTTACACAGAGGAGAGTGCCCTGTCACACTGGCCAATAGTTAAAATATATAAGGGAATCCAGCGTGGCGATCAGACAGCCACGAATCATTGCAGGTTATACAAGACCGACTTTAAACCTCTACATCGAACGGCATAAAATAATATATCATGTAATCTCTGCGTCTTCATTGTCTTCTTTCTAAATTGAAAAAGCGATAAAACAGGAATAAGAAGCCTGGTCACAGATCGGGCCGCGGGGGCGCTGACCCCCGAAACTCTCTCCAGGTATACTCCAGGTATCAGAAAGGCAGACGAGAAAGGTGCATCCTAATTCATACGTGGTAAAATCATGCAGGAACTGCTCCCGAACCTGTATACTGAAATCACTCAGGGACACAAGTACGCCAGGAGAGAACTCGTTAAGTGTCAGAGGTCCCCGACTCTTCAACGCCCTCCCTTCGTGTATAAGGGAAATTACCAACAACTCTCTGGTAGCCAAGAGGGAGCTGACAAGTTCCTCAGATCAGTACCTGGCCAGCCGGGCTGTGGTTCGTACGCTGGACTGCGTGCTTTCACCAGTAACAGCCCAGTTGATCAGGCCTTGATTCACCAGGAGGCCTAGCCTGGGACCGGGTCGTGGGGGCGTTGACCCCTACAAACATCCTTCAAGTGCCCAGGTATTTAAATGCACCTGGTGTTTGGTGAATGGGGACAACTTGGCGAAGAATTACACTGCTACGAGTGGCGTGAGGGTCGAGGCAAGCCAGTAAGGAGGAATACGGACAGCCAAAATAAAATCCCCAGCATGCGGTGCCTTCACTACTGGAGTGAAAGCTCTCTCCTTTTTTGAAGTATTGCTGAGAAATGTTTTGCTGATTTTCTCCGGGTAAGAGTTGTGCCAGTGGTGTTGTCTGAGAAGACCTGGTCTGCTGGAAGAGTTTGCAAGGTCTCCGTACCCAGACCACAACACAAAACAATACAAGAACCAGACCACAACACAACACAAGAACGACGAAACAACACAAGAACGACACCAAGCCTCACAGACACACAGCAGCACGAGCCAGAAGAGAGGCAGACACGTTCCCTACCTTGCCGGTCACCGCCCAGTACGTTCTTCACCAAGACACACTCCTCCGTCTTCCTCACGAACGACACAACCAACGTACACGTGAAAAATTAGCTCTCTTTTGTTTTTCCCTGAGCGCAATAATGTACATGACGAACCAACGTCCTGATAATGGGAATAAAGAGGAAGACAATGATAATTAGCAACCCAAAACTGACTTTATTGGGTCCTCGAGTACTGAACTATCTGCCTGACCTGGTATTGGGTCCTCGGGTACTGAACTATCTGCCTGACCTGGTATTGGGTCCTCGGGTACTGAACTACCTGCCTGACCTGGTATTGGGTCCTCGGGTACTGAACTATCTGCCTGACCTGGTATTGGGTCCTCGGGTACTGAACTACCTGCCTGACCTGGTATTGGGTCCTCGGGTACTGAACTACCTGCCTGACCTGGTATTGGGTCCTCGGGTACCGAACTATCTGTTCAACAAAAAAAGTCTTACACAGCTTCGTGTAGTGACCTGTAGCACGAGGGAGGCAGTGTTATTGTTATTATTAGTAGCAGTAGTAATAGTAGTAGTAGCAGTAGTAATAGTAGTAGTAGTAGTAGTAGTAGTAGTAGTAGTAGTAGTAGTAGTAGTAGTAGTAGTAGTAGCAGCACAATATTCTTGTGATACTGTGGCAGCCGGAAACATTCTGGCGTCACAATGTCACAGTAAGTGGCATGTATCACACACAGGAGACACACAACACATCACAACGACACACTGTGTCACTGATGACCTATATTTTCCCTATCAAAAATTTCTCGTAAGTGACATTTGAATTTTTATTATATCTGCGGACTGACAGCCTAGTTAACTGGTCTTCCAGCCTAACGTAATGACACGAAGGCCGTTGTTACTGGTATCTTGTGTTAAGTGTTAAGTAGTCTGACACCATGGATGATGATGTATAGTTCTTTTATTGCGCCTACGGTGCCCCTGTTCTTCACTGGGTTTGTTTTACATATTCCCCCATATATCTCACTCCAGTATGTTGTTATGGCAGTGTGTAGAGTTAGTACCAGACCCTCAAGCACCTTCCACGTATATATTATCATGTATCTCTTTCCTCCGCTCCAGTGACTACATATTTAGAACTTTGAGGCGTTCCCAGTAATTTAAATATTTTATTAGCTATGTGGGCCGTAAACGATCTCTGTATTTATTCCCGCTGTGGTATCTCTCCTGCCGTCCTGTAAGGATCCGTCACTCATGGATAACTGTAAGTGGATAAGCAGGACTCAGCCGTCTCTCGGGTGATAAGAAAGGCACTCACGGGTGAGTCAAAAGAAGTGATGATCACTTTATACAACAATAAATTCAATTTAAGGGAGAAGTCGAAAAAGAATATGGAAAGCCAAGAGAGAATTAAACTTGTGAGGAAATCACAGGCCAACCCTGAAGATTTTTTCCAGGTGTATATGAACAAGATTAGGGAAAAAATGAGCCCACTTAACTGTAACTCAAGTCAGCTTACTGTTGGTGACGAAGAAACGTTTACCACTTTCACCACTTATTGTCTCTCTTTTTTACCCAGGATGATGCAAACGAAATACCAGAAATCAATAATAATAATAATAATAATAATAATAATAATAATAATGTTCTGGACGAAAATATATTACGGAACAATTAAGTTACTAGTGGCGGTGCTCAGACAACTTGATATATTAAAGACCAACATGTTACCAGGCCCTGATGAACAGCTTTCAAGGTTCTTAGGAATGTTAGGAGGAACTTAACAAACTATTAGTTACTATTAATATGTCATTACAAATAAATATTGTAACATAAATAAAAAAATAGCAAATGGTATATCCATTAACAAGCAGGATAATGACCCTTACCTTCTAATTTGACCAGTCAACCAAACATCAATTGTGGGGAAGTTGTGGACTCAGTGAATGTTGACGTAATTCGAAGCCAACTTGAAAGATATAATTTATTCAACGATCAGCTCACACACACTGAGGTCCGAGGATCGATGCCCAGGTACGGCTGGAAAACACTAGGATGTGTTTCCATAAGACACCTGCTGTCCATATTCACCCATCAGTAAAATGGATACCTGGGTGTTAGTGGACTGGTGTGGGTCGCATCCTGGGACAAAACTGACCTAATTTGGGGAAAATGCTCTGGATAACAAGTGGTTTTCTATACAGTAGTATATCATTAATGTCAGCTATGGTCTGTATACCTTGTACATGTACTTGTAGAAATAAAGATATTATTATTATTATTATTATTATTATTATTATTATTATTATTATTATTATTACTACTACTACTATTACTACATTAATTTCAGCAATGTTTTACAAAGGGGACGTTCTGGCCTTACAAATTTACAAAGTTTTTTCACTAACGTAGTGAAGGTGGTAGACCAGGGTAAAGAATACTATATTATGTATATGGACTTCAGTAAGGCCTTCGATAAAGTTCCACACAGGAGAAGCGCATGACACAAGAAGATAAATTATCTCCTGGGTCGAGGGATGGATGACTGATAAAACAACAATCGGAATGAGGACCTGTTACGAGTGGTGTTCCGCAGGGTCAGTGTTGGGACCTTTGCTGTTCACAATTTACATTAACGACATTGATAGAAGGAATAAAATAAAACATAAATAAGATGCAGATGACACTAAAATAAACAGTTAAATAATTCTTGCTGCGGACACCAGAGGCTACAAGATGACTTGGAAAGGTTGATATTTAGGTCGGGGAAGTGGCAGATGCAGTTCAGTGAAGACAAGTAAGCTAAATAATGTACATCTTAGTAATAGTGAATGTGAAAAATATTTAGGAGCTCTGGTTAACATAAATTCAAAGCCAAGACAGCAATGCATAAGCGTTCACAAAAAGGCCAATATAATTCTTTACTTCACATCAAAAAGTATAACTGATATATTCAAAGTTTATTCTCTATAAGGATTACAATGCTGAGTTTACAGAAATTTGGTTATTGTTTGGTTTACATGTAGTAAAATTGTGATTACAGTGTACCACTAGAACGCTTAGCATGGCTAGGCATTTCGGGCATACTTAGTTTTATTCTTAATTGTAAAATATAAGTATTAATATTTAAGCTCAACTTTGTATATCTTTATATATCTTTGGAAAACCGTAGAAATCAGGGAGATATGATGGAAGTGAACACGTGGAAAACAGTAATATATAAAGGGGATATAAACAGCGTGGAAATATAAACACATATGCAGTATAATGTGATCCTTTATTGACAACGTTTCGCCCACACAGTGGGCTTTTTCAAGTCACACACAGATCTACCTGGGGTGGAAGGTACGGGAGTATTTATAGTCATGTTCAGAATGTTGACCTCAACATTCTGAACATGACTATAAATATAGTGGCCGTGAGTGGGTGAGTTAGACCTGCCTAGCGTGAGCCAGTAGGCCTACTAGCTCATGCTAGGCAGTGTTCTTTCACCCTAGTATATATTATGCAAATTAACACTTCCGGCCTCCAGAATCTTGACTTCCGCTACATTTCTCTTGACCAATAAACATCCAAGTAATTTTAAAAGGAAACTCGACAGGTTTCTGGAGTGTGATGTCTAGGTTGGACTCTGTTTAGGGAGCACTAACAGTCTGATTGATTACACCCTTCATTAGCGTGTTCCAATGAAACAAGTCTGAACGATTTTATACTGACCTCTGAGACACTAGCTTCTCCAACCTCCACCATCACCGCCTAGCTTCTCCAACCTCCACCATCACCTCCTAGCTTCTCCAACCTCCACCATCACCTCCTAGCTTCTCCAACCTCCACCATCACCTCCTAGCTTCTCCAACCTCCACACCATTCAACTCCTAGCCTACTTCCAACCTCCACCATCACCTCCTAGCTTCTCAACCTCCACCATCACCTCCTAGCTTCTCCTAACCTCCCCACCATCACCTCCTAGCTACTTCAACCTCCACCATCACCTCCTAGCTTCTCCAACCTCCACCATCACCTCCTAGCTACTTCAACCTCCACCATCACCTCCTAGCTTCTCCAACCTCCACCATCACCTCCTAGCTACTTCAACCTCCACCATCACCTCCTAGCTACTTCAACCTCCCACTATCACCTCCTAGCTACTTTAACCTCCACCATCACCTCCTAGCTACTTCAACCTCCACCATCACCTCCTAGCTTCTCCAACCTCCACCATCACCTCCTAGCTACTTCAACCTCACCATCACCTCCTAGCTACTTCAACCTCCACCATCACCTCCTAGCTTCTCCAACCTCCACCATCACCTCCTAGCTACTTCAACCTCCACTATCACCTCCTAGCTACTTTAACCTCCACCATCACCTCCTAGCTACTTCAACTCCACCATCACCTCCTAGCTACTTCAACCTCCACCATCACCTCCTAGCTACTTCAACCTCCACCATCACCTCCTAGCTACTTCAACCTCCACCATCACCTCCTAGCTACTTCAACCTCCACCATCACCTCCTAGCTTCTCCAACCTCCACCATCACCTCCTAGCTACTTCAACCTCCACCATCACCTCCTAGCTTCTCCAACCTCCACCATTACCTCCTAGCTACTTTAACCTCCACCATCACCTCCTAGCTACTTCAACCTCCACCATCACCTCCTAGCTACTTCAACCTCCACCATCACCTCCTAGCTACTTCAACCTCCACCATCACCTCCTAGCTACTTTAACCTCCACCATCACCTCCTAGCTACTTCAACCTCCACTATCACCTCCTAGCTACTTCAACCTCCACTATCACCTCCTAGCTACTTTAACCTCCACCATCACCTCCTAGCTACTTCAAACCTCCACCATCACCTCCTAGCTTCTCCAACCTCCACCATCACCTCCTAGCTACTTCAACCTCCACCATCACCTCCTAGCTACTTCAACCTCCACCATACACCTCCTAGCTTCTCCAACCTCCACCATCACCTCCTAGCTACTTCAACCTCCACTATCACCTCCTAGCTACTTTAACCTCCACCATCACCTCTAGCTACTTCAACCTCCACCATCACCTCCTAGCTACTTCAACCTCACCATCACCTCCTAGCTACTTCAACCTCCACCATCACCTCCTAGCTACTTTAACCTCCTCCATCACCTCCTAGCTACTTCAACCTCCACTATCACCTCCTAGCTACTTCAACCTCCACCATCACCTCCTAGCTACTTCAACCTCCACTATCACCTCCTAGCCACTTCAACCTCCACCATCACCTCCTAGCTACTTTAGCCTCCACCATCACCTCCTAGCTTCTCCAACCCCACCATCACCTCCTAGCTACTTTAACCTCACTCCATCACCTCCTAGCTACTTTAACCTCCACCATCACCTCCTAGCCACTTCAACCTCCACCATCACCTCCTAGCTACTTTAGCCTCCACCATCACCTCCTAGCTTCTCCAACCTCCACTATCACCTCCTAGCTTCTTTAGCCTCCACCATCACCTCCTAGCCACTTCAACCTCCACCATCACCTCCTAGCTACTTTAACCTCCACCATCACCTCCTAGCTACTTCAACCTCCACATATCACCTAGCCACTTCGACCTCCACCATCACCTCCTAGCTACTTCAACCTCCACTATCACCTAGCCACTTCAACACACCACCATCACCTCCTAGCTACTTCAACCTCCACTATCACCTCCTAGCCACTTCAACCTCCACCATCACCTCCTAGCTACTTTAGCCTCCCCATCACCTCCTAGCTTCTCCAACCTCCACCATCACCTCCTAGCTACTTTAACCTCCTCCATCACCTCCTAGCTACTTTAACCTCCACCATCACCTCCTAGCCACTTCAACCTCCACCATCACCTCCTAGCTACTTTAGCCTCCACCATCACCTCCTAGCTTCTCCAACCTCCCACTATCACCTCCTAGCTTCTTTAGCCTCCACCATCACCTCCTAGCCACTTCAACCTCCACCATCACCTCCTAGCTACTTTAACCTCCACCATCACCTCCTAGCTACTTCAAACCTCCACTATCACCTAGCCACTTCGACCTCCACCCATCACCTCCTAGCTACTTCAACCTCCACTATCACCTAGCCACTTCAACCTCCACCATCACCTCCTAGCTACTTTAACCTCCACCTTCAAATCATCGTCTAGTGAATTAGAAGGTCGACTGGTAGATTGGTCAACAACTGACTGACCAGGCAACTACCTCAAAGACAGGCTCTAAGCCTGGCTGCTGGAGTAGGCTGTTGCCAGCAGCACAAGACAAGCCAAGTCCAGGACCGGGCTCCAGGATACTCTCGCAGCCCGGCCTGGTCCAATCTGTCTGGTGCTTGCCTGGTCAACCAGGCAGGTGCAATCTGGTGGCCCGCTGGCCCACGTATCAATCACAGCCTGGTTGATGTGGCAACCTGGTGAGGTACTTGTCCAGTGTTTATGATAACCCATTGGACCAACGGACGTTATAATACAATGCTCTCTTACTGTGTCCAAGGTTCCCCTGCTTTTCACTGGGTTTATTCAACACACTTTTCCATACCAATCACTCCAGTATGTTGTCATGGCAGTGTGCAGATTTTGGACAAGGCCCTCCAGTAATTTCCAGGTATATATTACCATGTATCTCTCTTCTGCTTAAGCAAGTTTCATATATTTACAAGTAATCATGATTCACGAAATCGTAATGACACGATTGTAAACAAACCAGGGTACCGGCGGGGATCGAACTTATGGCAAATTAGTCGTAAAACTCCAGGTCAGTGCAAGTAAGTAAGTAAGTAAGTAAATTTATTCAGGTATACACAAATACAGTTACATAGAATTATCATACATAGCAGCATATGTGTAGAGAACCTGGGATAACCCAAAAAAGTCAGTCAGAGTGACTTATTTCCATTGGGGTCCTTTTACCTTATTATTATAATATAAAGGTTATAATATTTTCTTATTATTCTACAATGAAGATAACATCTTATTATCATACTAAAAAGACTATCTACTACACGAGGGTCATTAAGACTATCTACTACACGAGGGTCATTAAGACTATCTACAATACGAGGGTCATTACTAGGGATAAGGTAAAATTTACACGTATGTTAGCTAAAAAATAGAAAATCATCCCCCTCCCTTTCTGTAGCTACATTCATCAGACACTTTTTGGCAGTCTTCTTGAACTGGTTCATGCTATGACTGTCTTTGACATGTGCGGGTAGTCTGTTCCATTCCTTTATTGCTGTACAATAAAAGGTGTTTGAAGCCTGGCCACTGACTGTGGGTACTACAAAGTTGTGCTCTCTCCCCTAGTACTATGATTGCTTTGGTTCCCAACCTTGACAAAATTGACAGCAAGATATTCTGGACACTGTTTGTGAGCAATTTTATAAACAAGATTTAGCTTCAGTTGTTTTACTCTGTCTTCAACATTCAGCATATCCAACTGCTGTAATTCATCCTGGCCTACATGTTCTCTTGGTCCCAGCCCCAGGATGAATCTTACGATTTTGTTCTGGGTGATTTGCAGTCTATCTTTCAGTTTTTTTGTCAAGGCAGAGTACCATGAAGAGCAAGCGTAATCCATATGGCATTGTATAAGGCTAGACATAGGGTCCTGCGAGCCTCAGTAGGTAGACACTGTGCTTGTCTATACAGGAACTTCAGTCTGGCATTCGCTTTCTTTACTACACTGTTCCCTATCAATTTTCCTGACATGCATGGGTCAAAGGGGATTCCCAGATATTTTACTGATGAAACCAAAGTGATGGACTCCCCATTACACTGAATATTAAAATTATTTACCCTTCTCAGTTTATGTTTCGTTCCAAAGAGAATGGCTTCAGTTTTCCCGAGGTGTAATGATAGTTTGTTGTCTACTAACCATTTGCTGCAGGACTCCAGTTCCAGTGTTAAAACATTAGCAATATCTTGTGGGTCTTTACCTGTCACTAACAGAGCACTGTCATCTGCATACAGTAGGAGTTTGCACTTGACACTGATAGGCATATCATTGACATAACATAAGAATAATAAGGGACCCAGAATACTACCTTGGGGAACTCCACATGTTATCGGCAGGGGTTCTGATTCCGTTTTGTTGATTTTGACTATTTGTCTCCTGTTGCTAAGGTAGGACTTAAACCAGTCTACAGAACCTATACCGATAGCTTGAAGTTTATTACATAATATATTGTGGTTGACAGTATCGAAGGTCTTTTGCAGGTCTAAGGTTACCATACCTATGAGGTTCCCTTTTGACATTTCAGTTCTCAGGTAATCCATCAGATTAATAAGGGAGGTATCGGTTGAGTAGGATCTTCTAAAGCCCGATTGATAGCTATGGAGAATGTTGTTTGTCATTAAGGTACTTAACTACTTGAGAATACACCGCCCTCTCCAGAATTTTAGATATTATACTGAGTATACTAACAGGTCTATAGTTGCTTACATCAGACCTATTATTTTTCTTGAAGATAGGAGTAACTCAGGCCTCCTTGAACCCCTCCGGTACGGAAATTAGTGGTGATTGATAGATTTATTATGTGAGCAATAGGGATTGACAGTTCAGAAGCACCATCTTTTAGGAACTTAGACGGGATGTTATCAGGGCCTGTGCTCTTAGTTGGGTTTAACCTGCTTAGTTCTTTTTGAATGAAGTCATGAGATACACTTACTAGTTGACAACTGTTTGGGTTACCCCTTTATTGGTATAGTATGTTTGAAAACTTATCAGAGTCTGTGTTAAAGGTATTTGATGCAGCTGGTAGTTTACTTACTAGTGTTGATGCAACAGATGTGTAGTAGGAATTAAAGCAATTTGCCACCTTAGATGTTTCAATGGCATACCTCATTATCGATAGTGAGTACTATGTTAGACCTATCTACTGGCTTATGGCTATACCCCAGATGTTTTAATTGTTGCCAGAGCTTTCTGGAGTTATGCTCATACTCTTCAATTTTTGAGCAATAGTGCTTTGCCTTTGCTCCTTTATAAGCCTCTGTACTCTGTTCCTCACCCTTTGGAATTTATTTAGTTTATTTAGGTCCAGGTACACATAAATGCAGTTACACAAATTATCATACATTGTAACATATGTGTAAATTACCCAGGTTAACCCACCAAAAAGTCAAAGTAACTTATTTCTGCTGGGGTCCTTCCACTGGGGTTCTTACAAATATCCCACCGAGGACCTCAAAAGCCAGGAAAACCAGGAAGACCAGGAAGACCACTACGACCACGCTGACGCAGCTTCCAGGGTACAAGTCACAAGGAGCTTCTTAAGCAAATGCGATCAGACTCCCCAAGACTATCAACAAAGCATTCAAAGACTGCTCCCCCCCCCGAGCCACAGAGAATTCTAACAACCACATCTAACCACAATTCTTCTCGGGCCACAAGGCTGCTCCATCGCCTCCTGACGCCCCTGACAGCGTAAAGGGAAGTAAGAGTTTAAGATCAGGAAGACTTGTGTAAAGTGTAATAATAAGTGGAGTGTGAGGGAGAGCCATACAAGATACCCTCCATCAGGGAGGGTATGTGTGGAGTGCTCACTATAGCAACCTCTGGCACCTTCACCTTAGTCTGTCACCGTTGCCATAGCCATCTGAAAGGGCATTGCAAACCTTGCCATCACCGTTGTTTGTAGCGGCTGGATATGGTAGGGTGTGTATGGGGGTGTGTTCGGTGAGGGTTTGGTTGAGCATGGGAGTACAGAAGGAGGGGTATGAGGAAGAATGGGCGGTTTGAGGTTGGATATGTGTTGTTGGCAACTTTAAAGAACAGCAAGCGGGGCGGATGGTCACCAGGGGACGCGCCAGGCTCCTGCTGCTGCCCCTGCTCCTGCTGCTGCCCCTGCTGCTGCCCCTGCTGCTGCTCCTGCGTGCTGCCCCTGCTGCTGCTCCCTGCTCCCTGCTGCTGCCCCTACTGCTGCCCCCTGCTGCTGCTTGCTCTCCTCCTGCTGCCCTGCTCCTCCTGCTGCCCCTGCTCCTCCTGCTGCCCCTGCTCCTGCTGCTGCTCCTGCTGCTGCCCCTGCTCCTGCTGCCTCTGCTCCTGCTGCCCCTGCTGCTGCTGCCCCTGCTGCTGCTGCCCCTGTTCCTGCTGCTGCCCCTGTTCCTGCTGCTGCCCCTGTTCCTGCTGCTGCCCTTGCTGCTGCTGCCCCTGCTGCTTCCCCTGCTCCTGCTGCTGCCCCTGCTGCTGCCCCTTCTCCTGCTGCTGCCCCTGCTCCTGCTGCTCCCCCTGCTCCTGTTGCTGCCCCTGCTCCTGCCAGTGCTCCTGCTGCTGCCCCTGCTCCTGCTGCTGCTGCTGCCTCTACTCCTGCTGCTGCCTCTGCTGCTGCTGCTGCCCCTGCTGCTGCTGCTGCCCCTGCTGCTGCTGCTGCCGCCCCTGCTCCTGCTGCTGCTCCTGCTGCTGCTCCTACTCCTGTTTCTGCTGCTGCTGCCCCTGCTCCTGCTGCTGCTGCTGCTGCCCCTGCTCCTGCTGCTGCTGCTGCTGCCCCTGCTCCTGCTGCTGCTCCTGCTCCTCTTGCTGCTGCTGCTCCTGCTCTTGCTGCTGCTCCTGCTGCTGCTCCTGCTCCTACTGCTGCTGCTCCTGGCTCCTACTGCTGCACCTGCTGCTGCCCCTGCTGCCACTGATGGTGTTGCTGCTGCCCCTGATGCTGCTGCTGGTGCTGTGCTGCTGCTGGACCACTTGTGAAGGTGGTATGAGAGTTCAGAAGAGTCGTCTGACAGAAGTAAACATGAGGCAGTGAACAACCAGACTCTGGATAATACTCTCACCCTTATGTAACAAACAACAAGAATAAGCCGATACAAAAATAATATTGTCAGATACAACAAACTCAGACCACAGCCTGATACAAGTTTAGACTCAGACCACAGCCTGATACAAGTTTAGACTCAGACCACAGCCTGATACAAGTTTAGACTCAGACCACAGCCTGATACAAGTTTAGACTCAGACCACAGCCTGATACAAGTTTAGACTCAGACCACAGCCTGATACAAGTTTAGACTCAGACCACAGCCTGATACAAGTTTAGACTCTGACCACAGCCTGATACAAGTTAGACTCAGACCACAGCCTGATACAAGTTTAGACTCAGACCACAGCCTGATACAAGTTTAGACTCAGACCACAGCCTGATACAAGTTTAGACTCAGACCACAGCCTGAAACAAGTTTAGACTCAGACCACAGCCTGGTACAAGTTTAGACTCAGACCACAGCCTGATACAAGTTTAGACTCTGACCACAGCCTGAAACAAGTTTAGACTCAGACCACAGCCTGGTACAAGTTAGACTCAGACCACAGCCTGATACAAGTTAGACTCAGACCACAGCCTGGCACAAGTTAGACTCAGACCACAGCCTGGCACAAGTTAGACTCAGACCACAGCCTGGTACAAAGTTAGACTCAGACCACAGCCTGATACAAGTTAGACTCAGACCACAGCCTGGCACAAGTTAGACTCAGACCACAGCCTGGCACAAGTTAGACTCAGACCACAGCTTGGTACAAGTTAGACTCAGACCACAGCCTGGCACAAGTTAGACTCAGACCACAGCCTGGCACAAGTTAGACTCAGACCACAGCCTGGTACAAGTTAGACTCAGACCACAGCCTGATACAAGTGTGTTCAGTCCATCAGTCTCAAGATTGATGGACTGAACACATCGACTTTCCGGCTGAGGGACGGATTACCTCAACTCCCGATCTTCCACTGTTCTTCTCTGTACTGGACTGAAGAAGTCACTGACTGTCGAAACGTTGTTCATCATGCCAGAAACCACAACAAGACCTGGGACCATGTGGTGTTTCACTCAGTGTCTGGTACCATGGTACTGCAATGTTTCACTCAGTGTCTGGTACCATGGTACTGCAATGTTTCACTCAGTGTCGGTACCATGGTACTGCAGTGTTTCACTCAGTGTCTGGTCCCATGGTACTGCAATGTTTCACTCATGTCTGGTACCGGTACTGCAATGTTTCACTCGTGTTGGTCCCATGGTACTGCAATGTTTCACTCGTGTCTGGTACCAGGCTGCAATGTTTCATCAGTGCGGGTTTCCATGGTACTGCAATGTTTCACTCTGTCTGGTAAGGGTCTGCAAGTTTCACTCAGTTTGGTACCATGGTACTGCAATTTTTCATCAGTGTCTGGTACCATGGTACTGCAATGTTTCACTCAGGCGGACCATGGTACGCAAGTTTCACTCAGTGTCGGTATTTTATTATGTTATTATTATTATTTTTTTTATATTCGTGGATTTATGCGCAAATGCTACGTGCAGACGGGGAGTTAAAAATTTATTTGTCTTGGGGCAGTGAAAATAAAGCCCCCGTTCCGGAATGAAGACCTGTACGCATCCATGCCATCTTCCTTTTTAAAAGGGCAAAACAAAGTGAGAGCGAGTCTCGCTAAGGAGGCTTCAGCACCGCGTTATAATGAGAATTAACATCTGGGAGTTGGCAGCGCACTCTTTTACCATGAGGTATGTGGTTCGACCCCCCAAGGTGGAAACACTAGGGGCGTGTTTCCTTAAGAAACCCGCTGTCCCTAATTCACCCATCTAAAAAAGGGTACCCGGGGGTTGTGGATGGGGGGCGCATCCTGGGGCAAAACGACCTAATTTGTGGGAATGCTCAGATAAAAGAGTGTCTTTCTATATAGTAGTTGTCACTGATTCAGCTTTGGTCTGTTCCTTGTACATGTACTGGTAAAAAAAAATTATTTATTTTTATTTATTATTTTTATTTTTTTTTTTATTATTATTATTTTTTATTTTATTATGACGATTTTCGGTCCCCTGGGACCATTTTGATCACCTGAGGGCCTACGACAAGGTTCCAGTCACGGGATTTTGACTTACTGTTGTGACCTTGTTCCTTTTTCATCTTGGTTTCAAGAGTTTTTGTGAAAGTTAAAAGCAAATATCTCTATCTCTCTCTCTTCTCTCACTCTCTCTTTTATATATAAATTTTAAAATATATATATATTAATATATATATATAAATTATAAATATATATATTAAATATTAATTTTGGTACCGAGGAGGGTGACCCCCAAAAAGGGGAAAGGGGGAAACCCAAAAAAAAAATCTTTAATCATTATTCAACATTTCACCCACACATAATCACTGTTTTTGCAGAGGTGTCAGAAACAACATTAGAAACATATACGTAAAAATAACAACATACCCTCCAAACTGCCAATATCCCAAAACCCCTCCTTTAAAGTGGGGATTTATTCCCCTTTCCCGGACTCAAGTCCGCTAAAAAAAAAACCGGTTTCCCCAAACCCTTTACTAAATTACCCCGTCCACTCAACAGCCGTCGGTCCAAATGCCCTTTTGTCCCATTCACTCCTATCGAACACGCTCACGTACCTGCTGGAATCCAAGCCCCCCGCCCAAAAACCTCCTTTACCCCCTTTCCTTCCAACCCCTTCGAGGGGCGACCCCCCC
>NC_069406.1:58919579-58949058 GCF_026875155.1 Cherax quadricarinatus | reverse complement strand
TTTCTGACCATCCTGATTCTGAAAAAAAAAAAAAAAACTTCCTGACAATTTTGCGACTCGTCTATATCTTTAATTTCCACTTATGCGCTGTGTACTAGTGTATTGTGTATTGTGTACTAGTGGCTAGTCACAGCCTATTCCTCTCCACCCTATACATTATTATGTACTTTGTGATCATGTTTTTCTTAGTCTTTTTATCCTTTAATGTCATCAGGTTCAGTTTCTTTAGTTTATCTTTATTATTCATTACTCTCTGCTCCGGAACTAGTCTTGTTGTGAACTTCTGGATTTTCTCTAAATTTCTTAACATGCTTCATCAGGTGTGGTTTCCCAGCTGGTGCTGCATACTTAATTATGGGCAAGACATTTTGTATCTAGGGTTATGAGTGTCTATTCAGACCCCAGAATTTATTTGCTTTATAGGCGCTTCTCACTACAGTATATGCTTGGTATAGTGTGTTCCCTCTACGTCTTGCTACATTAATAAGGTTATTTCAGCCTCTGTCCCAAGAGCTGGTTCATTTTTCCCTTTTCTATCCCCATTTCCAATCTTCATAAATTCGCATTTACTGGTGTTAAATTTTACTGAACATTGACTAATCCTGTAGTCTGTCCAGGTCCAGCTGTAGCCTTTGTTCTTTCCAGTTTTTACATCGCCTGCGAAGAGGGATACATCAGACTATCTCTTCTGGCATAAGTTTATTCAAGTATACACAAATACAGTTACACAGATTATCATACATAGCAGCATGTATGTAGAGAACCTAGGATAATCCAAAAAAAAAGTCAAAGTGACTTATTTCCATTGGGGTCATACACATATCAAGAACAATACTGGACCTAATACTGATCCTTGTGGAAGTCCATTTGGTACCCCTGTCCATCTAATGCCTCTTCCCTCATAATCATTGCTTTTTTCCAGTCCGTTATTCCTTGGTCTACTCAAATGTCATTCCCGATAACCTTGCCTTGTCTTTAGTGTCTGGCTGAGTCATGTGTGGTTATTATTATAATCAAGGGGGAAGCGCTAAACCCGGAGGATTATACAGCGCCTGGGGGGGGGATGTGGAAGGCATTCAGGCTTAATTTGGGGAACTGGAGCACAGATCCAATTCCCTAAATCAAGAGCCCCTCACCAACATCAAGGAACCTTCCTTGAGGGGACGAGTCATATGTGGTACATTGTCAAATGAAACATTGGTCCCACTAACAGATATCCAGCTCATTCAACAGTTTCTTCGCCTCTATTCCTGTTGTGTTTATTTCCGCTACTCGTTAATTTATTCTGTACCCTTGACTCCCTGGTGTTCTCCCTGTGTAAACCGGAACAGGCAGCAGCAAATGTAGCGGATGACTTCATAATAAGTGAACACTGCAGCCTGACCTTGACTGTCACCTCCAACAAGGAAAGCGGGTCAAGTGCGCAGGGTCAGGTGCGCAGCAAGACAGTCAACGCCGCCCTTAGCACTACTACGCTTTATCATGGGGAGCACTAATCCCGTAGGGATTATACAGCGCATGTGGGAAGGAGGGATGGAAGGCATTCAGGCTTAATTCAAGGAATTGGAGCAGAGATCCAATTACCTAGATCAGGAGCCCTCACCAGCATCAAGGAACCTCCCTTGAAGGCACCACTACGCTTATGTACACCAAATGCTAAACTGGTGGGAATGTCACTGGACGCAAAAGCTGAGCTCGATCCTCTGTTAATCGCCAGAGTGGGACCCATTAAATGTATCATTCAAAGGACTACAAATGAAAGGTAGCTCTAATTCTTTGCATTAATAGCTCATCACCAGCATCCAGCTCTCGCTTCACACGGTGAAGGTCTGGGTTCGATTCCCGGCGATAGAGTGGAAACATTGGACGTGTTTCCTTACACCAGTTGTCTATGTTCATCTATCAGTAAAATAGGTACCTGGGTGTTAGTCGACTGGAGTGGGTCGCATCCTGGGACAAAACTTACCTAATTTGCCCGAAATGCTCAGCATAACAAGCGGCTTTCTATATAGTAGTATGTCATGTCAGCTATGGTCAGTATACCATGTGCATGTACTTGTAGTAAATAAAGATATTATAATTAGACGACGTAATCTGTGGATTGTAATGCTTGGTAGTGCGAGCCAGCAGACAATGGCCCATCAGTACCCATGACCAGTGTCTTGTGTTGGTATGTAATGTTAGTGTGGCTGCAGACTAGCCTTGTACATTAGATTAGTAATCATGCAGTAATGTTGATGGGACCTCTTGTTGCACCAAAATGTGTATATATTATTCCACCCTCCACCCCGGCCACCCTGCGCGCGCGCACACACACACACACACACACAAGCAGGATCCATACATAGCTTTAAGCAGAGGTATGATAAAGTTCACGGTTCAGGGAGAGTGACCTAGTAGCGATCAGTGAAGAGGCGGTGCCAGGAGCTCGGACTCGACCCCTGCAACCTCAACTAGGTGAGTATAACTAGGTGAGTACACACACACACACACGTCCCTAGGAGGCCCGGAACCAACACGTGCCAGCCACCTGAAAGTGTATGATCCAGGAGCGTTCAGCGGTCCAGACCCTGGAGTTCACAAGGAGTTTACCTGGAGTCGCTTCCGTAGGTCACCACCCCCATGGCCCGGTCCCAGAACAGACCTCGATAAAGGTGTTCGTACCCACCGCGCGCAGTCGAACGTATGCACCACAGCCCGGTTAATCACAAACTGTTTTGAGGAATCTGTCGAGTTTCCTCTTGAAGAGAGCTTGGGGTTTGTTGATCTCCCTTAAATGGTGTTAGAGTCGTGGTTTCTCTCTACACTTACTGAGGTCTCTCGCAGTATACTCATTGCTTCCCCGCTCGTCGCTGGAGGTATCCAGTACCGTCTCCCAAGCCTCTCGACCTCATTAGTTGTAATTTCGATGTGCAGGTTTGTTACCAATCCCTCCAGCATCTTCCAGGTGTATTTTGAGGCATCTTTCTCGCCTACGTTCTAAGAAGTACAGTTCTAGGGAGTTCAAGTGCTCCCAGTGACAGTTATATATGAGCTGTATAGGTTCTCTGCACATTTTCCAGTTCAGAATTTTTATCTTCCTTGAACATAAGAACATAAGAACGAAGGAACACTGCAGAAGGCCTACTGGCCCATGCGAGGCAGGTCCAAGTCTCCTACCGGCTTAAGCCAATGCACCCAACCTAGTCAGGTCAGGTCACATTGACTTAAGGGAGGAACACGGCAACCGACCTGGTAGCACAAGCTATCAGGTCCAACTCACACCCACCCACATCCACTCATGTATTTATCCAACCTATTTTTAAAGCTACACAACGTTCTGGCCGATATAACACAGCAATTCTGCAGCCTAGTGAACGAGTGGCTCTGTTGGGTTATCATGATTAATCCGCCGGGAATAATCTGAATAAAGCCTGCTCTTCATAATAATAAAGATACTGAACTAAAAACTCTTCAGTGAAAGCTAAACGCCATACACAGTTTCAAGAGTAGGTATGGGATACCTGGAGTTTACCTGGAGAGAGTTCCGGGGGTCTGAGCACAATGAATAAAAAAAATCCTGGCTGCGCCAAGAGCTATGACTCGACCCTTGCAAACGAAATGCATTTGCATACACACTCGACCCCTGTAACCACATATAGGCGAGTACACACAGAGGTCAGACCCATCATAGAGCACGTACGCAGTGCTAGCAGGGAACACTTAGCTAAACACACATGTCGAGAAAGTTCAGAGATTCGCTACCAGACTGGTCCCGGAACTAAAGAATGACCTATGAAAACGGAGCAAACAAACTTAACCTTACAACACTAGGATGGAGTATTACATTCATGGAGGAGCGCTGAACCCGTAGGGGTCATACAGCGTCTGGGGAACGGAGGGCACTCAGGCTTAATTCAAAGAATTGGAGCATAGGTCCAATTCCTTACTTCAAGAGCCCCTCACCAGCATCAAGGAACCTCCCTCTGACAGGATCGAGTAGAAACTATGAAGAGACAACACGACGTAAAAAAAAAATTACTTAGGACTAGATAGGAATTAATTTAATAAACTCCTTATGCACCCATACTCGTGGTGGGGGGAGTAGCCACACCATGAGTAATGGATCAAGGGACTGGGCCACAAAGTTTTGATAGCTAAACAAGTTAGTGGTAATGAACTGTTTACAAGTATATATATATCTGGTAACAATCGTAATGAGTTATTTATGCAGACATGAATTTGGTCACAAAAATATTTTATTTTACAAAGGTATGCTTGAATTTAAACAAGTTTAGTGGTTTTGTGTTATTTACATTGTCCAAAGTCATGGTATTTTTTCAGAATGGTTGGTAATATACCACTCTGAATAAAATACTTCGACATTTCTTGAACATTTGTGAGTGATCTCTGAATTCCTTTCTATCGCATTCTAGTACATAAAGATGCAAGATGTGAAAATTGTCATCAGGCATTGTTAAGTTTATATCAAGTTTAGTCTATATCAAGTGGTGATGCAACGCTCCAGAGATACTGGTAACCTAGTCGGAGTTGGGTGGTAGTGAATGGAACTGACAAGAAGAGGGCGGCACAGTTGGTGGTTAGGAAGTGGAATGATCAAGACGAAGTGGAGGAAGCAGATTCCATAAGCAGTTTTCGGAGAAGGGATGATACCAGGTATGATACCCTCTAGTTATAGGACTCGAGAGACCAACAGTTTAGTGTGGCTGTCAGAAACAGAGGCGGGGACAGGAGCTAAGACTACCCTTTCCCTACCCCCCTCCCATCCCCCCCAGTCATAAGATCAACCTTCTATTACGAAAGACTCTGATGGTGAAAATCTGAAGTCGATTCGCGCTGTATAACCCTTGTGGTTTAGCGGCTTCTTTTTTATTATAATAATGAAGGTCGATGCGTAGAGACATCTGACATCCTCCGAACATCACGAGACGTAGAGACGTTCTCCAGACATCAGTGATAATAATAATGATTACAACGCAGATTTTATTACAGAAGACTTTTTTGTTGCTAGTGAAAAAAGTTCAGTGGCAACAGAACCGTTATATAGAGCTTTGGAAAGGTCACTCACTTCCTTTCTAACCTACTGCTCAATGTCAACAAGTAACGAACATTACAATGTACGCTGCAACACCATTCACATTACAAAACAAAATGCAGTACAACACAATACTCGGTACAATACATCCCATAATGACAATACATGCCATAACACAATGCACGAAAGAAAACACGCTACAACACAATACACGCTACAACAGCACAATACACGTCTCCATAACAATACACGCTGCAACACAATACACGCTGCAACACAATACACGCCATAAGACACTGTACAATAAATACAGGCTAGAACACAATACGCGTCTTAACACCTGTTCTAGAGTTCAATATATGGAACAACACACTCGGAGTGTCTTGAAAAAACTTGCTCTCCCAACCCGGCTTCCCGTAAAAAAAAAAAAAAAAACATACTTTCTCGAATGGGAATCTCTCTCATCTGCGTAAAGAATTAAATTCTTTGGGGTCATATAATGAGATGTGGAGACTATCAATCTTATTTCTTTTGCTAAATCGCAAAAGACATACGGCTCCTGCGGTGACCATGTCACTGTAAGAGTCGACATCAATGGTTCTAGACTCCTGGGTAAACTACAAACATTCCAGCCCCTCTGCTCTGTAATCTGTAAATACCTTTGTAACTTGTCATGATTGTGACCAGACCTACCTGGAGTGCATTACCTTTGTAAATTGTGAGTTCATTACACTTGTAAATTGTGAGTTCATTACCTTTGTAAATTGTGAGTTCATTACCTCTGTAATCTTGCTCAGCTATCAGTCCCTGGACCAATTATGTACCTCTGTAATATTTTGACTACCGCCCACAGGATGGGTATGGGGTGCATAATAAACATATTAAACTTGAACTAAACCTCTACTGATCACATTACACAAAGGTGTTACTCTACAATGGAGCGGCTTTTATTTAAACTTTGATCCAGTGGATAATACAGAGTTCCAGCCCCAACCGTTCTGTAATTCGGATTAGCCCGGAAGGTTAGTAACCCAGGATAATCCAGTAAATCACATTAATATATCCTGCTTTGATACGCCACACATGCGAAGGCTTAAAACTGCAATTTTATTTAGGAGGGAAGTGGAAAAATCATAGGGTCGGGTTATGGGCGCCTGGGGAAATAAGAGGCATCGAAGATCGACTACAATCAGGTTAGGATGTAAAAGTTTGAATAGATCAAATGCATATCTTCCATTTTTTGAAATCAAAATCGACGAATAAATTAGGCAAGTGTAATAAATTATATCACGCTTCGTTACAAACAGCATTACTTAGTAAAGACGAATAGTGGATCCCGATTTTTATTTACTCGACATGGAAAAAAAAACGGTAATAAATGCCTTGATACAACAAATCGTCAATAAAGGATCTCTTTTTCCACGAGTTCGATCATTTGATCCATGACATCAACGACAAATGTAAAACCAAGAGCAAATTCACATCATTTAGCTGAAGTAATTCCATACATTGTCGTTTTAAGGCAGAATATATACCTGTTATTCACTCTCGGTTCCCATACTCCTCATGACCTCCATGTTTACGTTCACATTACAAGTTGGCAACTTGGTACTTACTGCTGAGAGATGGGAGACTGTAGCAGTGACCCAGGTGGCAGACTGTATGTAGCAGTGACCCAGGTGGCAGGCTGTAGCAGTGACCCAGGTGGCAGTCTGTAGCAGTGACCCAGGTGGCAGTCTGTAGCAGTGACCCAGGTGGCAGTCTGTAGCAGTGACCCAGGTGGCAGTCTGTAGCAGTGACCCAGGTGGCAGACTGTAGCAGTGACCCAGGTGGCAGTCTGTAGCAGTGACCCAGGTGGCAGTCTGTAGCAGTGACCCAGGTGGCAGTCTGTAGCAGTGACCCAGGTGGCAGTCTGTAGCAGTGACCCAGGTGGCACACTGTAGCAGTGACCCAGGTGGCAGTCTGTAGCAGTGACCCAGGTGGCAGACTAGCAGTGGCCCAGGTGGCAGACTGTAGCAGTGACCCAGGTGGCAGACTGTAGCAGTGACCCAGGTGGCAGACTGTAGCAGTGACCCAGGTGGCAGACTGTAGCAGTGGGCCCAGGTGGCAGACTGTAGCAGTGACCCAGGTGGCAGACTGTAGCAGTGACCCAGGTGGCAGACTGTAGCAGTGACCCAGGTGGCACACTGTAGCAGTGACCCAGGTGGCAGTCTGTAGCAGTGACCCAGGTGGCAGACTAGCAGTGGCCCAGGTGGCAGACTGTAGCAGTGATCCAGGTGGCAGGCTGTAGCAGTGACCCAGGTGGCAGACTGTAGCAGTGACCCAGGTGGCAGACTGTAGCAGTGACCCAGGTGGCAGACTGTAGCAGTGACCCAGGTGGCAGACTGTAGCAGTGACCCAGGGGGCAGACTGTAGCAGGACCCAGGTGGCAGACTGTAGCAGTGACCCAGGTGGCAGACTGTAGCAGTGACCCAGGTGGCAGACTGTAGCAGTGACCCAGGTGGCAGACTAGCAGTGGCCCAGGTGGCAGACTGTAGCACTGATCCAGGTGGCAGGCTGTAGCAGTGACCCAGGTGGCAGACTGTAGCAGTGACCCAGGTGGCAGACTGTAGCAGTGACCCAGGTGGCAGACTGTAGCAGTGACCCAGGTGGCAGACTGTAGCAGTGACCCAGGTGGCAGACTGTAGCAGCGACCCAGGTGGCAGACTGTAGCAGCGACCCAGGTGGCAGACTGTAGCAGCGACCCAGGTGGCAGACTGTAGCAGCGACCCAGGTGGCAGACTGTAGCAGCGACCCAGTGGCAGACTGTAGCAGCGATCCAGGTGGCAGACTGTAGCAGCGACCCAGGTGGCAGACTGTAGCAGTGACCCAGGTGGCAGGCTGTAGCAGCGACCCAGGTGGCAGACTGTAGCAGTGACCCAGGTGGCAGACTGTAGCAGTGACCCAGGTGGCAGGCTGTATCAGTGACCCAGGTGGCAGACTGTAGCAGTGACCCAGGTGGCAGGCTGTATCAGTGACCCAGGTGGCAGACTGTAGCAGTGACCCAGGTGGCAGACTGTAGCATTGACCCAGGTGGCAGGCTGTAGCAGTGACGTAGGTGGCAGGCTGTAGCAGTGACCCAGGTGACAGGCTGTAGCAGTGACCCAGGTGGCAGACTGTAGCAGTGACCCAGGTGGCAGGCTAGCAGTTACCCAGGTGGCAGACTGTAGCAGTGATCCAGGTGGTAGACTGTAGCAGTGATCCAGGTGGCAGACTGTAGCATTGACCCAGGTGGCAGACTGTAGCATTGACCCAGGTGGGAGACTGTAGCATTGACCCAGGTGGCAGACTGTAGCAGTGACCCAGGTGGCAGACTGTAGCAGTGACCCAGGTGGCAGACTGTAGCAGTGACCAGGTGGCAGACTGTAGCAGTGACCCAGGTGGCAGACTGTAGCAGTGACCCAGGTGGCAGACTGTAGCAGTGACCCAGGTGGCAGACTGTAGCAGTGACCCAGGTGGCAGACTGTAGCAGTGACCCAGCCGGCAGACTGTAGCAGTGATCCCAGTGGCAGACTGTAGCAGTGATCTAGGTGCAGACTGTAGCAGTGACCTAGGTGGCAGACTGTAGCAGTGACCCCAGGTGGCAGACTGTAGCAGTGACCCAGGTGGCAGACTGTAGCAGTGACCCAGCCGGCAGACTGTAGCAGTGATCCAGGTGGCAGACTGTAGCAGTGATCTAGGTGGCAGACTGTAGCAGTGACCCAGGTGGCAGACTGTAGCAGTGACCCAGGTGGCAGACTGTAGCAGTGACCCAGGTGGCAGACTGTAGCAGTGACCCAGGTGGCAGACTGTAGCAGTGACCCAGGTGGCAGACTGTAGCAGTGACCCAGTGGCAGACTGTAGCAGTGACCCAGGTGGCAGACTAGCAGTGACCCAGGTGGCAGACTAGCAGTGACACAGGTGGCAGACTGTAGCAGTGACCCAGGTGGCAGACTAGCAGTGACCCAGGTGGCAGACTGTAGCAGTGACCCAGCCGGCAGACTGTAGCAGTGACCCAAGTGGCAGACTGTAGCAGTGATCCAGGTGGCAGACTGTAGCAGTGATCCAGGTGGCAGACTGTAGCAGTGACCCAGGTGGCAGACTGTAGCAGTGACCCAGGTGGCAGACTGTAGCAGTGATCCAGGTGGCAGACTAGCAGTGACCCAGGTGGCAGACTGTAGCAGTGACCCAGCCGGCAGACTGTAGCAGTGACCCAGCCGGCAGACTGTAGCAGTGACCCAGGTGGCAGACTGTAGCAGTGATCCAGGTGGCAGACTGTAGCAGTGATCCAGGTGGCAGACTGTAGGTGGTATTGTTTCAGGTTACGACAGCTTGTGCTGTATGAACCTTGCTGTCAGATGTCTGGGCAAGATAAAGAGTTTGTTCGGATTTTTAACCCCGGAGGGTTAGCCACCCAGGATAACGCAAGAAAGTCAGTGGGTCATCGAGGGACTATCTTATTTCCATTGTCGTCCTTAAATCTCGTCCCCCAGGATGCGACCCACACCAGTCGACTAACACCCAGGTACCTACTTGCTAGATGAACGGGACAGCAGGTGCAAGGAAACACGCCCAATGTTTCCACCCTTGCCGGGGATCGAACCACTGGCACTGTGTGAGGCGAGTGTTGCCTACCAGGCCACCTTGGTGGTGTTCAGATGATCCATAAGCCTGTGAACACTGCCCAACAGACACCAGGGGCAGTGAACACAGACAGCAGCAGCAGTGAACACAGACACCAGGCAGGTCAGTGATCACTGCCATTCACCCTGGGCAACAAGTAAACTAAGAAACCAAGAGAAGAAACAACTAAAATTTCCCGGGTTCCTGAAGGTAAGAATTCTGGAATACAGGTGGCGCTGACATGCACTCACCCCGGGATTATTTCTCTTTGGGACCAATGTATTTTTTAGCAGTAATAAGATATCAACTATATATATATATATAATATATATAATATATATTATATATATATATATATATATTATATATTATATAATATATATATATAATATGTCGTGCCGAATAGGCAGAACTTGCTATCTTGGCTTAAATAGCAATGCTCATCTTGCCATATAGGACAAGCGAAAATTTGTGTATGCAATAATTTCGCCAAAATCATTCTGAACCTAACGAAAAAAATATATATCACTGTGTTTGTTTAGTACTAAATTACTGTAAACAAATCTAAAATATATTTAGTTGGGTTAGGCTAAAATAAATTGTTCTTCTTATAATAAGGTTAGGTACGTTTTCTAAGTTTCTTTTGGATCAAAATTAAGAGTGTACACAAACATTACTGCTCACAGAGTGTACACAAACATTACTGCTCACAGAGTGTACACAAACATTACTGCTCACAAAGATGATCTCTGCCTCACAGTCCACCGAGCCATGACTGGATGTGAACCACACACCTGTAAGCCACAGTTTAAGTTTTATTAGGATGTTTTACTGTATTTAACAAATCTGTAGGATCTCCAGTAAGAACCGGAAGTTTATCAGGATATTTAAGAGTTAACTTCGTCGACTGATAAGGGATATAACCTGCTTTTATCCAGGTGAGTGTTGCCCAAGCGCAGGCCAGAAAAAAACTCACAGAAGTTTGAACTTGTATCAGTCTGTGTATGATATATCGAGGATGTTTATTGAAAATTAGTTTGGAAGGTAATTTCTACAAGAATTTTTTTGTTTATGCCTCTCTTGTTTGGTGTGTTAAGTGATGGGTGTGTCGTGTACGATACTCTGTTGCAGGATGGGGGTGCCGACGGCACTGCTGGCACTAGTGGTGGTGGCAGTGGTGGTCATACAAGTGCCACCCACACAGGCACAACTCGCATTCGGACCTGGTGGATTTTCTGCGCCCACAATTAACATCGCCTCAGTTTTCAGGTGAGTTGTCAACCGAAGTTGAGTTTTTATCAGGAAGTCCAGGTTAAACTTTCTTTCATATACTGAACTACACCCTCTTCATGATTAACCTAGGTATTACAAGTGCAGCTTTCCCAAGATGTTTCGGTCTATCTTGAGTATTGAGTTCCCTGTTGCTTGATAATGGTCCAGGATCTACCCAAATATTGTTTAATGGTTTATTTCAAATTTGTAACACCGTAACACACCGAGTAACACACCTAGTAACACACCCACTAATACTCCCAGTAACACACCCAGTAACACCTATCAACACACCCAGTAACACATCCAGTAACACCCAGTAACACACCCAGTAAAACACCCAGTAATACTCCCAGTAACACCTAGTCACACACCCAGTAACACCCAGTAACACACCCAGTAACACACCCAGTAACATCCATCAACACACCCAGTAACACACCCAGTAACACCCAGTAACACACCCAGTAAAACACCCAGTAATACTCCCAGTAACACCCAGTCACACACCCAGTAACACCCAGTAACACACCCAGTACACACCCAGTAACACACCTAGTAACACCCAGTAACACACCCAGTAACATCCAGTAACACACCTAGTAAAATACCCAGTAACACATCTAGTAACTCTCCCAGTAACACACCCAGTAATAACCTAGTAAAAACCCTGTAACACCCAGTAACACACCCAGTAACGCACCCAGTAACACACCCAGTAACACACCCAGTAACACACCCAGTAACACCCAGTAACACACCCAGCAACACCCAGTAACACACCCAGTAGCACTCAGTAACACACCCAGTAACACACCCAGTAACACAGACCAGTAACTCAGACCAGTAACACTCCCAGTAACACAGACAAGTAACACACCCAGTAGCACTCAGTAACACACCCAGTAACACCCAGTAACACACCCAGTACACCCAGTAACACACCCAGCAACACCCAGTAACACACCCAGTAGCACTCAGTAACACACCCAGTAGCACTCAGTAACACACCCAGTAACACACCCAGTAGCACTCAGTAACACACCCAGTAGCACTCAGTAACACACCCAGTAGCACTCAGTAACACACCCAGTAACACAGCCAGTAGCACTCAGTAACACACTCAGTAACACACCCAGTAACACACCCAGTAACACAGACCAGTAACACTCCCAGTAACACAGACCAGTAACACAGACCAGTAACACCCAGTAATACACCCAGTAACACAAACCAGCAACACTAACATCTTGTCTATACAGGTTCTTGAGGAACGTCTTCATGTCTTGGTGGTCTCCTAACACCACCAACACTGCCAACATCAGCCAACCAGCCACAAAAGTCAGCCAACCAGCCACAAAAGTCAGCCAACCAGCCACAAAAGTCAGCCAACCAGCCACAAAAGTCAGCCAAACAACTACCCAGGTCCGTATTATTATTATTATTATTATTATTATTATTATTATTATTATTATTATTATTATTATTATTATTACTAAAGACAATCGCTAAACTCGTAAGGGTCATGCAGTGTATATTCATTATAATTAATATATTCACGGGGAAACACTTATGTCATGAACATTATACATGACCTGAGGAATGGAAGACAATCAGGTTTGATCCAGTGAAGAAGAAGGTGGCTCTAATTCTATGGATCAAGAGCCCTTCACCGGTGCCACACACATCTACCCTGGTGTCCTAACCACTAACTGTCATCATGGTACATTTGTATGACTGGCGAGAGAGTTTTAATATATAATTGTTAACTGATCGACATCTGGTGTACAATACGAGAAGACTTATAACGGAGTATTGTATGACCCTTTGGATTTAGAGTAACAATAATAATAATAATAAGAGTAACAATAATAATAATAACAATTGTAGTAACAATAATAATAATAATTTATAAGATTATTAATAATCTCATTTTTCAAGTAGTGGACAGGTAAGCCAGCTGAAGGCCTCGGTCAGATGACCAAAAGCTGCAGTAGCGGATCATTATATGACCTGCTACTGGTCAACTATGTGACTAAGACCCGCCTCAGGACACACCTGTTTCCTAACCAGTCTTACCTAAGATTATTAGTATGACCAAAGTCGTTATGTACATAAATAATCTTTAGAAACAAGTTTTATGTAATATATTCTGACGTTGTTTTTGACATTGTTGACACTTATAAGATGAACGAAAATAACAGAAGCATCATTATTATAGATACAGGTTACTCTGAACCTTCACAGTAGAGGTTCCACTGCTATCTGAAGGTTCAGTTTCCTTGCTAACTGTTACTATAGTGTTAACGTATTAATAAACCTGTGCGCTGACAGCATGACGAGGAGGAGGTGCTGGTGACGACGACGGTGCCACGGCAGGAGATGAACCAGCTGAGTGCCACCACCACCATCAGCACCACCAACACCACCAGCACCACACACCACAACAACCACCACCAGCCCAGGATTGTTGAGAAGGTGAGCAGGCAGGAAGTGAAGATGAAGTTACCACCAGGAGAAAGTGAGGCTACGAGTGAACCTATACATTATTATTATTATTATTATTATTATTATTATTATTATTATTATTATTATTATTATTATTATTATATGGAAGTAGTAAACCCGAATAAGTTTACTGCCTTGGCAACAGGAGACAATCTTGATTCAAAGTATTAGACAATTATATATATATATATATATATATATATATATATATATATATATATATATATATATATATATATATATATATATATATATATATATATATATATATATATATATACATGTTATATATATATATATTACCTGGAGTTTACCTGGAGAGAGTTCCGGGGGTCAACGCCCCCGCGGCCCGGTCTGTGACCAGGCCTCCTGGTGGATCAGAGCCTCATCAACCAGGCTGTTACTGCTGGCTGCACGCAAACCAACGTATGAGCCACAGCCCGGCTGGTCAGGAACCGACTTTATATATATATATATATATATATATATATATATATATATATATATATATATATATATTTCTGATTGCACTAGTTCGACGCTGGGTGCGTGGAGGACGCTGAGGGCAACTGTGTGGATGGTTCTCAAGAAGCAGCAGCAGTCGTAGAGGACAAACAAGGAGCCTCCAAGTCATTCTTGAACAACTGGAAGACAGGTTATATCATCTTCATCATCATCTCCTTCTGGCTGACCATCATCATCGGTACACCTTACATCATCACCGGGGAGACCATCGCTAGGAGAGACGAGGAGGCCACCATCCTTGGTCTCATAGACCAGCAGGTACAGTGGAGACAATGGTACACAGTGGCACTCAGTAATGGAAGTGGTTCGGTTGAGCATACATGATACTATGATAGTCTTCTTGTCATCTCAGTGAGGTCAGGGGTTCATACTACTGATATATGCAACATTGTTCAACTTTTGCAAATATTGACGCAACTGCTGAAAAAAAATTGGGTAACAGTGATTGTGTACGAAGACGTGCGGGACCCGGTTGCATCCTGGGTTCTAACATCTAACATTCTAACATCCTGGGTTGTATACTGCCTGGAAAATGGAAGGCAGTCAGGCTTTATCCAAGGGAGGCTACGGTAGCTTCAATTTTTGACTAGCCATTCTTCAGCACCAGGGAACACTTCCTGAAGGATACAACCCTGTTATATATCCCACACCCATCCTTCGAGAGGTAGCCGCCCCATACCCAACCTTCGAGAGGTAACCGCCCCATACCCATCCTTCGGTAGATGGTCACCCCATACCCATCCTTCGAGAGGTAGTCGCCCCACACCCATCCTTCGGTTGATGGTCACCCCATACCCATCCTTCGAGAGGTAGTCGCCCCACACCCATCCTTCGGTAGATAGTCACCCCATACCCATCCTTCGAGAGGTAGTCGCCCCACACCCATCCTTCGGTAGTCACCCCATACCCATCCTTCGAGAGGTAGTCGCCCCATACCCATCCTTCGGTAGATGGTCACCCAATACCTATCCTTCGAGAGGTAGTCACCCCAAACCCATTCTTCGGGAGGCAGTCACTCCCAAACCCATCTTTTGGGCGGTAGTTCAAGGATTGCAGAGGTACATAATGAGGTCCAAGAGCTGGTCTCTACCGTTGTGCTAGCCAAGTAATTATATAAGTTTGGCGCTCTGTGTGAATGTAAAAATAATTTTTCTCCTGCGTGTGTTTTTGACATTTGCTGTCGTACCGCAGGACGTGCTGCTGCTATTGTCGTGGCTGCTGGGGGAGGTGAGCAACGACAACTCCTGCCTGGAGAGGATAGTGTGCCTCACGCCTGAAAAATCCTCCAGATACATCACCGTCTCATCTATGATCTTCAACATTGCCAGTTTTCTGCGCAGGTCAGGCTGCTAGCGGCTCACAGGCCTACGTAGCTTTCACAACATAGGTGCCAGGGCAATACGAAGTAGTGATTCAGTTCGTCTTGAAAAATCTAACCCCCCTTCCTTGTTCTTGCTGTTCTGTACAATTAATGACTTTGAGCAAAAAGGAGACTAATAAAAGCTTAATATATACATGTATATATATATATATATATATATATATATATATATATATATATATATATATATAATATATATATATATATATATATATATATATATATATATATATATATATATATGCAATAAGATCACAGTGAACAGGTGATTTCAAAATATGCAAAACAACGCTTGGAATTTCTCTATTCTTTCAGAGTGGTTGTTTTGCATATATATAATATATATATATATATATATATATATATATATATATATATATATATATATATATATATATATATATATATATATATATATATATATATATAATAACATCACATCAAGTAAGGTTGGTCAACGTATATCGGATTAGGCTACTTCATGAGAGACCACTAAAATTCTAGGCGCCATATATCTGGGGAACAGGAAGTAATCAGGGTTGATCTAAGAAATGTTAAAGTAGCTTCGTCCCCTTGGATCACGTGCCTTTCACCAGCACCTAGGCACGTCCCCTGAATGGTAATAAAACTACATTATGAAAAGAGATCAGTTACAATCGCTCACACATTACCACAGACATAAATACACACGTTAATGTATATTTAAGTATTTATATCCTCGTTTAGAAAATCCTCATCCATTTAAAATTTGCATAAATGCAAGTTGTTGAACAAACTTTTATCAACATAACATTTTATTCTGTGTAAAGATTGATGAGACTGAAATATTGTCCCAACAAAAGCCTACTCTTTAAACTGTGTCTTTGTCTCAGGTTTGTCATTATTTCATCCCAAATTTTCACACTGTTAACTATGCTTACAGGTGGGTGCCATACAGTCCTCACTACGTGGAGCGGCTACAACGTCTCAACGAGGTGACGGAGGACGGCTTCTTACAATCCTGCCAAAATTACTCCTGTCCTACAGTGCCTGAAATCTAGACAACTACGACTTATCGCTACACTACGGAAAAACTCTCCTCAACGCTCCGGAAGGTTGTTCGTTCTCCAAACGCCTTAGAAAAGGCTCAAGAATCTGCAAGATACCCACAATGTATAAATGCTCATAATCCTGTCATTTCGTTTGTACATAAACCCTGTTGAATTCCATACCATCATATCACTTCCCTGTAAAGGTACTTTAGTCATCCAGATTTATCGTCGTTTACTTTAATAATATCTTTGTTTTTGTAAGTACATGTGCAAGGTGTACAGACCATAGCTGATATCAGGGACATAATACTATATAGAAAGCAGTTTGTTATGCAGAGCATTTCCCGCAAATTAGGTCAGTTTTGTCCCAGGATGCGACCCTCACCAATCGGCTAAAGACCCAGGTACCCAATTTTACTGATGGGTGAACATAGACAGTCTGTGTAACGAAACACGCCCAATTTTTCTACCCTCACCGGGAATCGAACCCGGACCCTTGCTGTGTGAAGCGAGAGCTTTAGCCGCCAGGCCACGGGGCAGTACTCTTTCTTCCCAAGACGATTAGCCAAGACAAAAAATTGACGTCCCATTCAAAGTTTAATTTATGTACTGCTATTATTAGTAATATAATCATGTGGAAACACTAAACCTACAAGGGTCATAGAGCGCTTGTGGAATGGAGGGTAATCAGGGTTGATCCAAAAAGGGAATAGTTGCTTAAATTCCTTGATCAAGAGCCTTTCAGGAACATCAAGGCAGCTTCTCGTTCCAGCTTGAAGGGACTCTTGATGGTACGGAGGTGAGCGTCTCTGATCCTGAAGTAGTCTGGAAATACTGATGTCAAAATACGTAGGTAAAAACCCTCCAGAAGGTGGTAGTGATGGCCATGATAATCAGACATTACAGCACCATTCAGAAGGTGGTAGTGATGGCCATGATAATCAGACATTACAGCACCGTCCAGAAGGTGGTAGTGATGGCCATGATAATCAGACATTACAGCACCGTCCAGAAGGTGGTAGTGATGGCCATGATAATCAGACATTACAGCACCGTCCAGAAGGTGGTAGTGATGGCCATGATAATCAGACATTACAGCACCGTCCAGAAGGTGGTAGTGATGGCCATGATAATCAGACATTACAGCATAATCAAAACTTTATTTTATTTCCTAAATTATATAGGTTTATGTAGCAGATACTTCTGAAACTACTCGATGATGCTCTCGTTTATATTCACTGATGATTAAGACACATGTGCAACAGCTGAGTATATTTACTGTTGAAACGTTTCGCCTATACAGTAGACTTCTACAGTCAAATACAGAGGCAGCAGGTGTAATAGTGAAATGTAGATGATGTAATCAGTCCATCAACCATGGAGAAATAATATTTGAGAGGGTCAGTCCCTCAGCCTGGAACGATATCGTTCCAGACCGTGGAGCTGAACTCTTCTCCAGGCTGAGGGACTGACCACCTCAAATACTATTTCTCCAAGGTTGGTGGACTAATTACATAATATTTCACTACTGCACCTGCTGCCTCAGTATCTGACTGAAGAAGCTTACTCTCGCTATTTTATATCACTTTCAACACATTTATGTTCACTGTCTTAAACTCTGATGTTGCCTCATGTTCTTGTGTTGCACACAGCACTATCTTAAACTGATGTTGCCTCATGTTCTTGTGTTGCACATAGCACTATCTTAAACTGATGTTGCCTCATGTTTTTGTGTTGCACACAACACTATCTTAAACTCTGATGTTCTCTCATGTTTTTGTGTTGCACACAACACTATCTTAAACTCTGATGTTGCCTCATGTTCTTGTGTTGCACACAACACTATCTTAAACTGATGTTGCCTCATGTTCTTGTGTTGCACACAGCACTATCTTAAACTGATGTTGCCTCATGTTCTTGTGTTGCACACAACACTATCTTAAACTCTGATGTTCTCTCATGTTTTTGTGTTGCACACAACACTATCTTAAACTCTGATGTTGCCTCATGTTCTTGTGTTGCACACAACACTGTCAGTTTTAGCGACGTGTTTCAGTGTTCTCGTCCTGGGTAATACCTTGGTAGTCTCCTGGAAACACTGACCACTACCTCTGTCATACCAAAACTTGATTTAAAATGTAATAATGATATAAGATTTAACTTATCGATTTCGTCGTAGTTTGGTTAATACAACTTTTAATATATTTTTTTCAGTAGAGGAAGAAATTACAATAAAGAATTCAATACATGTACAATATCTGGGTATCTTTATTTGTAGACGTTTCGCCCTTTAGTGCCTTTATCAATATAATACAAGACCATAATGTGAAGACTGGAGAAATATATGTAGAAGACAGTGAAAGACAAGTGTTAGCCTGATATTACACTGAGGGACTGATTACCTCGTCTTACACTGAGGGACTGATTACCTCGTCTTACACTGAGGGACTGATTACCTCGTCTTACACTGAGGGACTGATTACCTCATCTTACACTGAGGGACTGATTACCTCATCTTACACTGAGGGACTTATTACCTCGTCTTACACTGAGGGACTGATTACTTCATCTTACACTGAGGGACTGATTACTTCATCTTACACTGAGGGACTGATTACCTCGTCTTACACTGAGGGACTGATTACTTAATCTTACACTGAGGGACTGATTACTTCATCTTACACTGAGGGACTGATTACCTCATCTTACACTGAGGGACTGATTACCTCGTCTTACACTGAGGGACTGATTACTTCATCTTACACTGAGGGACTGATTACTTCATCTTACACTGAGGGACTGATTACTTCATCTTACACTGAGGGACTGATTACTTCATCTTACACTGAGGGACTGATTACCTCGTCTTACACTGAGGGACTGATTACCTCATCTTACACTGAGGGACTGATTACCTCGTCTTACACTGAGGGACTGATTACTTCATCTTACACTGAGGGACTGATTACTTCATCTTACACTGAGGGACTGATTACTTCATCTTACACTGAGGGACTGATTACTTCATCTTACACTGAGGGACTGATTACCTCATCTTACACTGAGGGACTGATTACCTCGTCTTACACTGAGGGACTGATTACCTCGTCTTACACTGAGGGACTGATTACTTCATCTTACACTGAGGGACTGATTACCTCGTCTTACACTGAGGGACTAATTACTTAATCTTACACTGAGGGACTGATTACTTCATCTTACACTGAGGGACTGATTACTTAATCTTACACTGAGGGACTGATTACTTAATCTTACACTGAGGGACTGATTACCTCATCTTACACTGAGGGACTGATTACCTCGTCTTACACTGAGGGACTGATTACCTCGTCTTACACTGAGGGACTGATTACTTCATCTTACACTGAGGGACTGATTACTTCATCTTACACTGAGGGACTGATTACTTAATCTTACACTGAGGGACTGATTACTTCATCTTACACTGAGGGACTGATTACCTCGTCTTACACTGAGGGACTGATTACTTAATCTTACACTGAGGGACTGATTACTTAATCTTACACTGAGGGACTGATTACTTAATCTTACACTGAGGGACTGATTACTTCATCTTACACTGAGGGACTGATTACTTCATCTTACACTGAGGGACTGATTACTTCATCTTACACTGAGGGACTGATTACTTAATCTTACACTGAGGGGCTGATTACTTCATCTTACACTGAGGGACTGATTACCTCGTCTTACACTGAGGGACTGATTACCTCGTCTTACACTGAGGGACTGATTACTTCATCTTACACTGAGGGACTGATTACTTCATCGTACACTGAGGGACTGATTACCTCGTCTTACACTGAGGGACTGATTACCTCGTCTTACACTGAGGGACTGATTACTTAATCTTACACTGAGGGACTGATTACTTCATCTTACACTGAGGGACTGATTACCTCGTCTTACACTGAGGGACTGATTACCTCATCTTACACTGAGGGACTGATTACTTCATCTTACACTGAGGGACTGATTACCTCGTCTTACACTGAGGGACTGATTACTTAATCTTACACTGAGGGACTGATTACTTCATCTTACACTGAGGGACTGATTACCTCGTCTTACACTGAGGGACTGATTACCTCGTCTTACACTGAGGGATTGATTACCTCGTCTTACACTGAGGGACTGATTACCTCGTCTTACACTGAGGGACTGATTACTTCATCTTACACTGAGGGACTGATTACCTCGTCTTACACTGAGGGACTGATTACCTCGTCTTACACTGAGGGACTGATTACCTCGTCTTACACTGAGGGACTGATTACCTCGTCTTACACTGAGGGACTGATTACCTCGTCTTACACTGAGGGACTGATTACCTCGTCTTACACTGAGGGACTGATTACCTCGTCTTACACTGAGGGACTGATTACCTCGTCTTACACTGAGGACTGATTACCTCGTCTTACACTGAGGGACTGATTACCTCATCTTACACTGAGGGACTGATTACCTCGTCTTACACTGAGGGACTGATTACCTCACCTTCCACAGTCTTCTGCATATATATCCCGTCTTCACATTAAGTCCTTGTACTGTATTGATGACGCCACTGGAGGGCGAAACATCAACAAGTGAAGACACCCAGATGTTGCACCTGTGTCTAAGTCTTCATCTTGTCGGTGCTGTATAAACTTAATATATACAAGAAATCACAATGAAAGGCTTTAAACTAAAGCAATTAAGGTTGTATAGCAGTTTGTATATATCCCGACGAGTATATTTGTTTAGACATGTGTGTACACAGAGAACAACAGTGCATGTACACGTGGAGGCATATATATGCCAGTATATGCGCACCTACACATTACCCTATTCCCTATTTGCCTATATCTGGGATTAAAATCATTTTATTAAGTGGCGAAGAGTTGTCATGCAGCGTTAATGAACCTCGTGTGTCGACAAGTTGTCATGCAGCATTAATGAACCTCGTGTGTCGACAAGTTGTCATGCAGCGTTAATGAACCTCTGTGTCGACAAGTTGTCATGCAGCATTAATGAACCTCGTGTGTCGACAAGTTGTCATGCAGCGTTAATGAACCTCTGTGTCGACAAGTTGTCATGCAGCATTAATGAACCTCGTGTGTCGACAAGTTGTCATGCAGCGTTACTGAACCTCGTGTGTCGACAAGTTGTCATGCAGCATTAATGAACCTCTGTGTCGACAAGTTGTCATGCAGCGTTAATGAACCTCTGTGTCGACAAGTTTAAAGCCCAGTTAACTAACCATCTAACCAGAGCAGTTGTTAACGTTAGCTTGTGTTGTATCTGCAAGTATACCTCTGGATCATCATTATATTCACGAGGGCACTAAACAACTTCTGGGGAATAGGTAATCACGTTTGACCCGAGGAAGAGGAAGGTATCTCCAATTCCTTGAATTAAAACCCCTTCATCAGCATCAAAGAAAGAGACGACTATTATCGACAGTTGTGGAACTCTGTTATTAATTTACATTTACAATACATACAACAAGTGTAACCTTCAGAATAAGTATTGCTTGTACAAATTGCTATTTTGGGAAATATTTAGTAATATTAATATATTTATTTTAGTCGACTAAAGTTGTTCAATTTAAATTATAATTAATGGCGGAAATCTACCGAGGATCAATTAACGGTAATTACCGTAAAGATTGTACGGTGCCACATTATTACTTTACGTACACTGTAGCCTGTGGTTAGTGCAGGACCAGTACTGTACATGACACAGTACAGGCACAGTACTGTATATGACACAGTACAGGCACAGTACTGTACATGACATAGTACAGGCACAGTACTGTGACACAGTGCAGGCACAGTACTGTGACACAGTGCAGGCACAGTACTGTGACACAGTGCAGGCACAGTACTGTACATGACACAGTACAGGCACAGTACTGTACATGACACAGTACAGGCACAGTACTGTACATGACACAGTACAGGCACAGTACTGTGACACAGTACAGGCACAGTACTGTACATGACATAGTACAGGCACAGTACTGTGACACAGTGCAGGCACAGTACTGTGACACAGTGCAGGCACAGTACTGTGACACAGTGCAGGCACAGTACTGTACATGACACAGTACAGGCACAGTACTGTACATGACACAGTACAGGCACAGTACTGTACATGACACAGTACAGGCACAGTACTGTACATGACACAGTACAGGCACAGTACTGTATATGACACAGTACAGGCACAGTACTGTACATGACACAGTACAGGCACAGTACTGTGACACAGTGCAGGCACAGTACTGTGACACAGTGCAGGCACAGTACTGTACATGACACAGTACAGGCACAGTACTGTGACACAGTGCAGGCACAGTACTGTACATGACACAGGCAGGTGACCAGTCACTCAGGCAGGTGACCAGTCACTCAGGCAGGTGACGAGGCAGGTGACCAGTCACTCAGGCAGGTGACGAGGCAGGTGACCAGTCATTCAGGCAAGTGACCAGTCACTCAAGTCACCAGTCACTCAGGCAGATGACCAGCAGGTACCAGTCACTCAGGCAGTGACCAGTCACTCAGGCAGATAAACCAGGCGGGTGACCATCACTCAGGCAGGTGACCAGTCACTCAGGCGGGTGACCATCACTCAGGCAGGTGACCAGTCACTCAGGCAGGTGACTAGTCACTCAGGCAGGTGACGAGGCAGGTGACCAGTCATTCAGGCAAGTGACCAGTCACTCAAGTGACCAGTCACTCAGGCAGATGACCAGGCAGGTGACCAGTCACTCAGGCAGGTGACCAGTCACTCAGGCAGATGACCAGGCAGGTGACCAGTCACTCAGGCAGGTGACCAGTCACTCAGGCAGGTGACCAGTCACTCAGGCAGGTGACCAGTCACTCAGGCAGGTGACCAGTCACTCAGGCAGGTGACGAGGCAGGTGACCAGTCATTCAGGCAAGTGACCAGTCACTCAAGTGACCAGTCACTCAGGCAGATGACCAGGCAGGTGACCAGTCACTCAGGCAGGTGACCAGTCACTCAGGCAGATGACCAGGCAGGTGACCAGTCACTCAGGCAGTTGACCATCACTCAGGCAGGTGACCATCACTCAGCAGGTGACCAGTCACTCGGGGCAGGTGACCAGTCACTCAGGCAGGTGACCAGTCACTCAGGCAGGTGACCAGACACTCAGGTGACCAGTCACTTAGGTGACCAGTCACTCAGGTGACCAGTCACTCAGGTGACCAGTCACTCAGGCAGGTGACCAGTCACTCAGGTGACCAATCACTCAGGTGACCAGTCACTCAGGTGACCAGTCACTCAGGTGACCAGTCACTCAGGCAGGTGACCAGTCACTCAGGCAGGTGACCAGTCACTCAGGCAGGTGACCAGTCACTCAGGCAGGTGACCAGGCAGGTGACCAGTCACTCAGGCAGGTGACCAGGCAGGTGACCAGGCAAGTGACCAGTCACTCAGGCAGGTGACCAGGCAGGTGACCAGTCACTCAGGCAGGTGACCAGGCAGGTAACCAGTCACTCAGGCAGGTGACCAGGCAGGTGACCAGGCAGGTGACCAGGCAGGTGACTAGGCAGGTGACCAGGCAGGTGACCAGTCACTCAGGCAGGTGACCAGGCAGGTGACCAGTCACTCAGGCAGGTGACCAGTCACTCAGGCAGGTGACCAGGCAGGTGACTAGGCAGGTGACCAGGCAGGTGACCAGGCAGGTGACCAGGCAGGTGACCAGGCAGGTGACCAGGCAGGTGACCAGTCACTCAGGTGACCAGTCACTCAGGTGACCAGGCACTCAGGTGACCAGGCACTCAGGTGACCAGTCACTCAGGTGACCAGTCACTCAGGTGACTAGGCAGGTGACCAGTCACTTAGGTGACCAGTCACTCAGGTGACCAGTCACTCAGGTGACCAGTCACTCAGGCAGGTGACCAGTCACTCAGGTGACCAATCACTCAGGTGACCAGTCACTCAGGTGACCAGTCACTCAGGTGACCAGTCACTCAGGCAGGTGACCAGTCACTCAGGCAGGTGACCAGGCAGGTGACCAGGCAGGTGACCAGGCAGGTGACCAGTCACTCAGGCAGGTGACCAGGCAGGTGACCAGGCAAGTGACCAGTCACTCAGGCAGGTGACCAGGCAGGTGACCAGTCACTCAGGTGACCAGTCACTCAGGTGACCAGTCACTCAGGTGACCAGGCACTCAGGTGACCAGTCACTCAGGTGACCAGTCACTCAGGTGACTAGGCAGGTGACCAGTCACTTAGGTGACCAGTCACTCAGGTGACCAGTCACTCAGGTGACCAGTCACTCAGGTGACCAGTCACTCAGGTGACCAGTCACTCAGGCAGGTGACCAGTCACTCAGGCAGGTGACCAGTCACTCAGGTGACCAGTCACTCAGGTGACCAGTCACTCAGGTGACCAGTCACTCAGGTGACCAGGCACTCAGGCGACCAGTCACTCAGGTGACCAGTCACTCAGGTGACCAGTCACTCAGGGACCAGTCCCCTAAGGTGACCAGTCACTCAGGTGACCAGTCACTCAGGTGACCAGTCACTCAGGTGACCAGTCACTCAGGTCAATTGTTTTTATAAATTTCACCCATATTTCAATATTCACTTGTTTTATTTTGTTGAATAATATTTATTATATTTATGTAATTCCTAAATATATATATATATTGATAACCAAGAATAGTTTTCTTATAATCTCCTGAATAATACGATATTCTTACTTCATGTTTGTGTCGCAGATATTATAACTGATAATAGTTCTGTAGATATTATAACTGATAATAGTTCTGTAGATATTATCACTGATAATAGTTCTGTAGATATTATCACTGATAATAGTTCTGTAGATATTATCACTGATAATAGTTCTGTAGATATTATAACTGATAATAGTTCTGTAGATATTATCACTGATAATAGTTCTGCAGATATTATCACTGATAATAGTTCTTTAGATCATAACACAAGGCAGCGACCTACTCTGTTATATGCTACAACAGTTTCAAAATAGAATGACGGGAACCAGGACACATACACGAACAAGCTGATAAGTCAGAAGAACAGATAATAACCTTGTAAGAAGGAACCACCACAGTGAACGTGTGAGCTTCGCCTCTGCCTTTGGTTAGGGAAAATTTGCCAGGAAACAGAACAAGTGTTTCCTGGCGCAGGTCTTAGTCATATGATGACCCACAGCTGGTGCGTTTGGTCTTCTGACCGGGACCTTCCACTGGCTTACCCGTCCACCCCCTTTAAAATTATAGTTATGAATATAACCATTCGGAATTATATACATATTCACCTGCTTAACAATTCGCAAACAGGCGAAATTATTTACAAACATTGTCTCTATGTCCACAGCAGGACTCGAACCTGCAAACTCTGTATCAGAGCTACTCTGATACAGAGTAACTCAGTATCAGAGTATGTGGGAGGCAACACTAATTACAACGTAGAAGAGATTATCGAGGTTATTTACTGGGAGAGTTAGTATGCCAGGATGACCCAAGCTGACCAGGTGTGACTTATCTTCATTATACACTTGAAGGTGGGGTATTATGGGGTCTTGTTGTGGTGTGTGACAACAGCGAAGGGAGACAACAGAGACAAAAACTCACTCGTCCTGAGCTCTTTCCTGGTGACGATACTGACGTTACTCACCCGTCATTAGCCCTTTCCTAGTGACGTATTGACGTTACTTACTCGTCCTCATCCTGCTTGTATCGTCATATCTCGTATTCGCCACATATCTTATCTTCCATGTTCCACATGTCTATCATGTCCCTCATACTCGCATACCCAACCAAGAATCTGATTACAGAACAAACAGGCACAATACTACGACTAATTAATGTTCCAGGTCGGACCGAAACATCGTCATACGTTTCAGTCTCATATGTGATGGTTATTTGTATAATGAATTTGAGTATTATATCTTAAAACCGCTATGTACTACGCTATATGTCTCTATATGACGTCAGATGCTTCTGTGACTCCCAGTTTTTTATAGAAGAGAAAATACTATAAATAACTATATTAATGTTGGTAGAATTATCGATAATATGTTAGGTAAAAGAACACAAGTGCAACTATGTGCCCCGTGGCCTGGTGGCAAAAGCTCTCGCTTCACACGGTAAGTGTCCAGATTCGATACCCAGCGAGGGTAGAAACATTGGGCGTGTTTCCTTATATCGGTTGCCTATGTTCACCCATCCATATAAAATGTGTACTCGGGTGTTAATTGACTGGTGTGGGTCGCATCCTGGGACAAAATTGACCTAATTTGCCCGAGATGCTCAGCATAACAAGCGGCTTTCTATATAGTAGTATGTCACTGATGTCAGCTATAACCTGTATACCTTGTAGCAATAAAGGTATTATAAGCCGACACAATAACTCAGGGAGTCTGCATCACAATAAGAGGTAATGTGTGGACCAGGTTCTTCCTGGTACACACATCGCTAACTTCACGTAAGACGGTACTTGTGTTCCAGGAACATGTGAACAAGGAGCGGACGGTGGTCATGAAACAGATGGTGACTTCATGACATGCTCAGCCTGGAAAATTATAATGCTTCAGGAGCAGATGACATCCTAGGATGTGAATGTGATTTGCATCCTATGAGGATACCGGTTAATTATGGCAGGTGTCGCAGAGAGAAGCATCCAAAGCGATAAATATGTGAGCTCTATCCTAAGAGGATACAAGGTTAATAATGTTAAAGTGGGTGACATCCTAGCACTTGGGAGCAGGTGACGTCGTCGAAGCAGCATGTAGTCCTCTAGGAGTAGCTAGCCCGGCAGTTAGAGCAGCGGGTTTCCCTCATAAGGAAGCAACATATGAGGCCCAGAGGGAAGAACCAAATACCCAGGCAGATACCACACAAGGTAAACTCACTCTGCAACACTCCCGCCTGCCAGGGAAACAAACACTAGCATCAACTGGAGTACTGGACACAAGTTATTTACACTGAAACACAACAGAGGGACAAACCGCGTGTAGATGGAAACACAGAGATGAAGAATGATCTGTATATTTCGACCTCCAGCTTCACCTGCTGATGAGGGTCTCAGATAAAGGTGGAAACATACAGATGTCTCATCTTTAACTGTTATTTTGTTGTCTGTGTGGTAGGCTAGAATGTGCCACACTTATTCTAGATAAAATCCTGATGAGTGCCTGTGGGCTATTAAGGCTAAAACTACATTGACACTAACATTAAAAGCATAATATTCTCTTAAATTGGAATTAGACTAAACTATCAGTGAATTACACTGAAATACAAATGTTAATTTCTCACATCTAGTTAGTTTGTCATATGCAGGAACGAATATTAACCTGAGTTATTAACAATAACAAAATGCGTGTTGTATGAATATGTCTGTGATTAATAAGGGTTATCAAATTTGATTTATTGATGCTCAAAATGTTTAGGTACTGATTATTAACAAAAGTTATGGTAAACGAGGCAGTTGCTAGCCAAGTTTATATATACTACACGTACACCAACACTAACAACACGTACACCAACACTAACAACACGTACACCAACACTAACAACACGTACACCAACACTAACAACACGTACAGCAACACTAACAACACGTACACCAACACTAACAACACGTACACCAACACTAACAACACGTACACCAACACTAACAACACGTACACCAACACTTACAACACGTACACCAACACTAACAACACGTACACCAACACTAACAACACGTACACCAACACTAACAACACGTACACCAACACTAACAACAACTACAGTATTTTGCGTCTATATCAATTCAGTTGTACTTGCTAATGCACCGGTGAACCTGTTTTCTGAGTTATGAAATCATAATAACACGACTGTAAACAAACCAGGCCAGTGTGGCCGTGACGAACTCTAGCTCAAGTCCCATCAAAGGTGTCATCATGAGTCATGACAGGTTTGAGGGGACTTGAGCTATGGTTCGTCACGGCCACACTGGTAGGAGATTCATTTATAAAAACTTGCATTTGTGGTTACAGTGGTGGTCCATGCTAACCTCCCTATGGTGCATAAATATACCTAGTTGGATGTATCTTATTGCAGCCAGCTGGCCCAGTGGTTTACACACTGGCCTGGAGTTTTACACCTTGTGTTCTAACCCCAACTGTACCGTGGTCTCTTTCTGAGTTTAGTATATTGTAAGATAAGATAAGATAAGATAAGATTTCGTTCGGATTTTTAACCCCGGAGGGTTAGCCACCCAGGATAACCCAAGAAAGTCAGTGCGTCATCGAGGACTGTCTAACTTATTTCCATTGGGGTCCTTAATCTTGTCCCCCAGGATGCGACCCACACCAGTCGACTAACACCCAGGTACCTATTTGCTGCTAGGTGAACAGGACAACAGGTGTAAGGAAACGTGTCGAATGTTTCCACCTGCCGGGAATCGAACCCGGGCCCTCTTAGTATGAGCTTACCCGGCAGGCAGGGCAGGCTGTAGCAGCCACCACCACAACATTGCTGGTGTTGGCCGGCTGCACGAAGATCGGGGCCGGCTGGATCGTCACAGTGGCCGACTGGCCTGTCATCGGAGCCGGCTGGCCTGTTATCGGGGCCGACTGGTACACTGTGGTTTGCGGACCAGCTGGAGCCTCCGCGCTGTACGGCGGAGGTTGGTCCACTGTTTGAAGGAAAGCAGTTGTGAATGACCTAAATTGGAGCTCATTGACGGGTGGTCCAGTTTATGAGTTAGAGATGGTCCAGTGTATGAGTTAGGGATGGTCCAGTGTATGAGTTAGGGATGGTCCAGTGTATGAGTTAGGGATGGTCCAGTGTATGAGTTAGGGATGGCTGAATTTATAGATTAAGCATGTCTGAATGTATGAATGAGGTATGGTCCACTAGGGAGTGTGAGAGCTGGTCTGGCAATACTTTCACTATTCATTGACATCAACATAGAAGGTGTTAGCAGAAAAGCGTGACCAGGACGTTATACTCCCTACTTAAGTAGCTCAGCAAGTTAGTAACTCTGTTCTTACCTAGAGGCGAGGCGGCGTTGGGTTCGTCC